>JZKD02S0784800.1:143032-176871 GCA_000966675.3 Picea glauca | reverse complement strand
AGAAGCTGATAAGTGTAACTTTCTTCATGAAAATGATCTTAAAGAAGAGTTAGATCTTCCATCACCATGTCATTATCATGTCATCATCTCGATAACCAAAAATGTGGATAACAACCATCTCTCCATGTGTTAAAATCCTCTTAGATATTGTGTTAAAATATTCTCATATACTGTCAAAGTTTGTAGACCCATGGTTGAATTCATTCAATGCTATAATTTGTGTGAGTTTTGGAAAAAATCTCATCATGTAGAAACCCAACTCACACAATTCCTGTAGAAATATATTTTCTACAAGAACAGATGTAGAGGGACTATATTGACCTAAAGTTGTTAAATAAACCATCATTTCTTTATCTTTTCTTCCAAATAAATTTTTGCTGAAATTTTTCTAGCCACCATGTTATCCTAAAAAAAAATCAAGTTGCCATACTTTCTAAACAAGTGCCTCTACAGGAACCGAGTAACCATTATTTCTCTCTCCCATTTTTCTCCCTTCAAGGACTCAACTCATAATCCTTGAGAAGTGAACCCATCATCATCAACCATGGGTGATGGATTCAAAAGGAGAGAGCCGACAAAAACTTCTAGGGTTTATGACAATCCTGAGATAGTAGAAATTTTCCAAAGATATAATTAGTTGGGATACTTTGAAAGACTAAGAGAATATGATGATGAGGTGTCCATGGAGTTTTCTAAGAATCTCCATAATTTTAATACCCATGTTTCCCCCATCTTGTAATTAATCATTAATTATGATTACCATGCTATGGAATGTGAACAATGTAAATGTATTATTGTTTATATTGTCAATAACTGGCTGTGGGGGTGAATCCTTGAAGTATTGGCCATGATATCACTAGAGGAAAGAGTGACGAAACTGTAGAGAGGGTTCATTATGTCAAAATGACCCAAATTCTCCTTGATGAAATAATAAGCCTCATCCTGATCCCAAAGAAAAAATAAGTTAATGAAAGAAGGACTGGTGGTTGAAAAACAAACTACCCCAATGAATGGAAGCATGGAGAGTCTAGTTGAGGAGAAAGAAAATTGTCAGCCCAAAGTACCACAAAGTGCAGTTTTTCTGCAGGACCAGATTGACCCAAGTTCCTTTTGACAGAAGGAATGAGACAGGTCCATAACCTCCCTGGAGAAAAAGGAGAGGGCGTTCAAGAAAAAAGAAGATTTATACAAGAAGGAGACAATTCCCATAGGGGGTGTATGATCTGGATCTGCAGAGAGAAAAGAGGAGAATGCACGAGCCTCTGGGGCTCTGAAGAAGAAGTGAAGGATTTAGTCATTTTGATTAAAAGGAGAGAACAAGAGAAAGGATCTTTGAGAATTTTCATAAAACATGACCTAAGAATAAGTTCGCGAGCTTGATGTTGAGGGAGCATCTGATAAACCTCGCAGAGGCTATGACAGAGAAAGAACCTCTAAGAAACTAAAAAAGTTCCCTAGCGATATCATGACTTGGCACAGGGGTGTCCAAAGCGCTAAGAATGAATGCCTCTAAGCCTACAGTTCAATGGGTGGAAAGGCGAACACCCACAATTATTTGGTCGGTGATCGACTGTAATAGATAAGTATTTCATATACCATGTGTACTAGAATTGAAATGAGTGGTTGGATGTCTGTGTCTATGAATAACATTTGCATTGCATGATTAATATTAGTAATTCTTATTGTTCTTCTGTGAACCCCTACATTTGAATAGTTTATGTTTTCCTTTTCTTAGTAGCAAGAGAACTATTAGACATGGGTCTTCAAATGAAATTAGGAATAATATTTTGGTTTCTGTGATGGTTGGAAAATCCTTAAGGGAATTTTCCCAAGGATTGATTTTGTAATGTAAGAACCAGGGAAAACTTTGTTGGAATGTTTCAGTCCTATTGATCCCTGGAAAATACCTTTTCCTATTTTAGAACTTAATTTCTGTGAATGGAAGAAACTTCCTTCAAACCAGTCATCCAAGAGAGCACGGGCTCATGCCCATGACCTTAACCAAATATTGGCTAAGAGTTATGAGTTTAACCTCTGAAGCTTGACAAATTTCCATAGGATCGGGTCAATGGAATCCTTCACTTCACTAAAAAAGGAGTTAAGTTATTCGGGAAACTAGGAGTCTCGAGCTCTGGGGTGAATGAAAATTGCAATGTCCAAATGCATCGAAGGTGACCTATCAGATAGGTAACTTGATGGTCGACTGACAGTTTTCGGTCATTTACCTGTTATCGTGGGATTCATCCCCTTGTTAAACCCCGACCCACTTCTCAGTCAAGAAGTAACGTGAGTTGTAGATATGAGGCTATTCAATATCTTCCCTAACCGTTGAATCTATGTTGTGGTCATTCGTCGTTGACCTAGTTTTGGAGAAAAGAGTGTTAAATGGGAGGAACCCCGAACGACTAAGTCGCAAAGCGATGAGGACCGTCGATCTGAGGATGCTTCGAGATCTCTCCTGACCATTGGACCTAGACCATGGTCATTCTGACGTTGACCTACTCCGGGAGAGAAAAGGTGTTAAATAGTCAAAACCTTCGAACGTCAAACTTGCGAAGTATAGTGGACCGTGGATCTAAGGATCCTTCGGGACCCTTCTCGAGCGTTAGATTGAGCCTAGTTAAATGATAGCATAAAGTACTTCGATGAAGTCATACTCTGGGAGGTTTGACATGTTGCTGAATGAGAATATTGCCAGAGCATCGAAGTTTGGAGTGACGTGGCATGTCGATGTCACCGAGGGTGACATGGACCCATAGTAGTTATGCCATGTGTCACCCTGACTCATGACTTTCATAGACCTTATGTGTCAAATAAACCTTGACATGTGTAACCAGTTGATTGGCCCACATGTCACCCTTGTCTTCTGCCAAATTTCTTCCATTGGATCAAACGAAGGAAGATTATGGGCCATCTGATCATTATTTGACTCTCCTTATAAACCCCACTTCGGTTGATTCAGGATGAAAAGCATGGAGTTTTCCTGAAGCGTTGAAGGTTGGAGTGACGTCAGCAGATGACCTGGTCAAAGTACACTATGGAGTCTAACCATGTGACAGAGACACCGCATGTTAGCATGTGGCTAAGCCACATGTCCTACTAATTTATTGTATATGGGTAGAGTTGGAGAGATGGGTACCACGTGTCAATGTAGCATCATTGTCACGTATCTTCCAGGTGGCAGATGGTAGTAGGGACACCCGTGTAGAATTCCACATATGCAAGAGGGACCCACTTTGGGATTTTGGGACTTCAGAACTTCAGGTGTTTCGAGTGCTAAGACCCAAGATCCAAAAAGAGCCAAAGGGTCAGAGCCACGTGGGAGGACTCTGGGGTTCAAAACTATGGAGGATATGAAAATAGAGAAAATTGGTTAAAGTATCGAAGCGTTGAAGTGTCAAAGCACCCAAGTTTCCCATGTTATAGTGTCGATCTCTGATAGGATGGGCCCGCATGCTTCATGGTGATGCGGAATGTCTGGATAGCTCCACGTGGAATCATGGGATTGGTCGAGAATTAGTTGTGGGACCCCACTCCTCTAGTCAAGTCTAAGTGATTGGTTAAGTGCAGGTAAATCGTAACTGTTAGATCCAAAGGTGGACAAAGATCCACCGTATATTCTGGACTAGAGAGAGGCTTTGGGTCTTTGGGAAGCTTCATCGCCTTACAAAAGAGCATGGAAGGGCTGAAGTATGGAGGACTAGGTTTCAGTGTCAATCGCATGGTAAGATAAAAGGGGAAAAACAAGAAGCACCAAGGTTCTAGGAGAGGATAAGCCCGCGATGGATCGACAAATATTTTCCCCTATAAACCCTTCTTCCACAACCATGTCATTTTGAAAGGATGAAGATCGGGGCCGCAACAGTGCCATGTTGGATGGTGCAAGGAAAGTGAAGCCACGTGGATGTCACATGGCGAAAGGGGTGTCCATTAGCCAATGACACCCCATAAACTTCAGAAGGCCTTAACTCTCAAACTAGAACTCAGTTTTGGACGAGCTTCTAGTCATTGGAAATATCTTGGAGAGAATAAGGCAATGGTTCCTCTCTTCGAGGAACTCAAAGAATCTATAGAAAAGAAAAAACAATTATATCCCATCCCTTAAAAGGGTACTTAAGGGGTTGGGTGTGTTGCAATAATATACAAGAATAGGAATATGTGACCATAGTAATGGGATTGGTAATGAGAATCAATGAAGCCACCATCAACAGGGTATCTAGTATACCCTTGTGCCTCCCTTGGGATAAAGAAGAGAATCAAGAAGCCATTAATGCCAATAAGGCATTTTTCCTCCAAAATGAAAACCCTAATGAGGAAAAAATTGGAATTAAAAGGGAGAGCCTTCCCCATCCATGGCCATAAGTGGCCTATCATATCATCAAATACATCACATGTGAGGGTAGGATGAGTGTGGTATATTCTTAACAATTCAAACTATTACACCAACTTAGATGTATTCCAAATCAATAAGTACACCTAAACTTGAGCATTCCTTACTTCCTACTACAATCATTAAGGGAAATGAGCCTAAAGGTATAGAAGGGAAAAAAATATTTTTTAGAACATCATGGGCTCATAAAATTAATAATTTCATATTCCCTCAGACAATTAAAGAACAAAATTTTGTGGGAAGATTTCATAAATATGAATTTGCAAGCATTTGAAGAGGCACAAGCAGTAATTAGTGAGGAGGAGAGGAAAAGGGGGGAAGAACCTAAGAAAATCACCAAACCCAAAAGATCAAAACAACAAAAGAAGGAGAAAAATAAAAAGATAGATGAAAAAGACAAGGAAGGGGATGATGTTTTAACTTATCTAGGGACACCCATTGTCAGTCCCTTAAAAATCAATAGTGCAGAATGGGTGCAGCCCAGATGAAGAAGATCCAACAAAATTAGGAGTCAAAACAAGAAAAGATTGGGTCTGAAATTTCTCCATCCGAATTGGACAAGCTTCAACGACCTCTGCCACTTTCCTCTTTGTTCCAGTGGCTAACTGAACTAACCATGCTTTGGTGTGCTTCTTTATCTGTAATGAACATGATTCAACCACTCAAAGTGAGACATAACTAAGATTAGATCTTGGGTCAATTAAAATAAATATTGGTTGTTCAATAATGATACCTTCCAATTCCACCACAAAGGCTTGATGGTTTTCTTGTGTATTTTCTACTGTTGCATAGATTCTTGGTACAATCTTCGCTACGTTGTTGACTATAACTACCCCATGTACTTTATATATTCTTCTATTTTCATGTTTTTTTATGGGGACAATCCCTCAATAGATGTAGCTCTCCACATTCCCATCATTGCAAGGGTCCTTTCTTGGGATCCTCTTCTCTTTCCCTTTCTTTCTTTGTTGGCTTATTCCTACTTTGAGACTGAAAATTTTGTTGATGCACACTCTTTCTTGGTCGACGTGGTTGTGAATCCTTCCTATAATTATTGCAAGGAAAATACTTGAATACCTTCTTCTGGAATACACTCTTTTCCTTTCTTTTCCAATCCTTGGGAGACTCATTCGTGTGCTTAGACTCATCGTAGAAGAATTTATCCTTATGAATGGTGTCTTTCATCATCTTGGGTTTTTCAAACTCAATTCGATATTGGTATGATTTTGGTAACTCACTGAGAAAACATTGGATTATTTCCTTCTCATCCTTGAGGTAGGGAACATACCTCAACAGTTCCATAAATCATTTTGCATATGCCTCCAAGGTAAGTTGCCCCATATTAAGCTCATAGAATTGCTTTATTTTTTCATCATAATACTTTTAAGTTGCAAAAGTTTCTCTCGAATTATTTCTATTTTAATTTTCTTTTCTTTATCCTTTTGATTTCCTTGAGGTATTCCCACCAAATGGAAGCCCCTCCATTTAGGTTAAATATTGCAATCCTTTCCTTGGTATTGTCTAAATAGTTATGTACTAGGAAGTACTTTTTCAAGCTAAATAGCCATGCTTTGACTTACTAACCTTTCTTTATTTCACCATCAAAGGTAGGTGGCTTATCCTTCTTGAATTCTTCAGCCAAAAAAATCTAAGATTTCTTCCTCTTTCACCTCTTAGAACTATTGGATTCAATGCCCCTACTGGATTCAGTGCCACTACTGGAATGTCCTATTGAATTACTCTACCGACTAGAGGACTCCTTGGAAATGCCTCCACTCGATCCACCTCTCTTAGTGCCTTGATTCTTTCTCTTGGAATAACTATTTCCCTCATCATTGTGAGTTAGTCCATTATTTTGGACATCCAAAGGGGTTTTCAACCTCTCCGACTGTTGTAATTTTGCATTGTTAGGACCTTGTTGCAGATTTTTTTGAATTTCGGATAAAATATGCAGTAGAACTACATTCAAATATTCTTCTTCATCATGGGATCTCATAAGCCTCTCATTATCTACCTTCATAATCCTCACGACGGCCATAAAATGTGGAGGAGTTTCCCTATCCCTCTGGCCATCATATTCTTCATCTATGAGGTGCGAGAGGTCATCCATATTGTGTTGTATCATTCACTTCATTGAGCTTTTTCAATTCGTCCTACATGTTGAAACAAAAATCACCATTAGCATTTCATGTCATTATTCTAAGTCATGCATTCTAGGAAACTTAATCCTTTTTAAACAATCTTAAGCAGTCTTGGTGACCCATTCAAGCCTAGATTTTGAACTATACTATAATACCACTTTGTGACACACCCAATCCCTATGAGTAGGGATATTGGGATTTTTCCACTTTTCTTAACTATCTCAAATCCTCTCTTTTACAGCTCCATCATCTTATGCTCATCAAGAGCTTCCCAACAATGGAAATTTCACTAAAAAATGAGCTCTAAATAGAAGGTTATGGCCTTCCAAAGTTCTTGGGGTTTCTCCCATTTTTTTTACCACTATACCACTAACATGTGGCATTGACATGACACCTCAGCATACTTTCCATCTAACATGATGAAAATGTTGCACCTATGTGGCGCTTGTGAATCCTTCCATGAGGAGGTTTTGATCCACACAATAATATCATTTCTATCACTCAAAATTTATGATGGTACCCTCATCGCTCATCACTCACCTCCAATGGATACGGTATCGAAGAATATTCCCTTTCGATGCCATTTGTTTGGAGCTAGACCAACTTGAGCAATTTCACTACTTCGAAAGTAAGGGATCGAGGAATATACCCCTCTCCTTGATGGACGGACATAGACACAAGTCGTGATATCCTGACATACAGTTGAGATATAATCAGGGTCTAAGGTTATCCAGCCTTGTTGACCACACTTGACACATCCACTGATGGGTGAGTGACTCCTGTCACTCTAACTTTACTCAGAATACCTCGTTGGCATGCCACATCAGCCACGACATTATGACTGCATTCCTTGACCTATATGAAACTCACGGTAGATCGATGGCTATTGATCCATCTCCCCATGCCCTGACCTACAGTCGATATCTTCCCTCTATCAAACTCACACTCCATCCAGTCACCTAATCATCTTCTGACACGCATCTTCACACTGACACTCGTCGTCATCTCTCACCCTTTTGACTTACTAGGTGGGACCCATAATGATCAATGGTTGGGGATTCATCCCTCCCTCTTCCATACCTATGGTTCACATGGGCTTAGCTTCGAGGTCTTTCTCTTGGATTTATTCTCACAGCACATGAGATTTCCTTCTAAAGGCCTCACTTTGAATTTCAGAGTCTCTCGTTTGAAGTCCTTCCCATGACGTTCAAGGGATCTTTTTGATGTGGTGACTTTAAACAACCCACTGATCAATGGTCATAGTCTCATCAAATCAAGTATTGATTTTATTCACTTACCAACATAGGGTTTACAAAATCATCAATGTCCTCTCTAAGGACTTAGCTATTTTTCGAGTTCTGCAAGACTTCGATTTCTAACTTTTGATAACTCAAGATGACTCTGCAGCCATTATGGACTACCAAGATTGAGGTTAAAGCCTTGCATGATTTTCAGGATCTCCACATAGGGGACATATAGAGTATTTGAACAGATAGCAGTTTGTATCTATCCATTTTTACAATTTAACCAAGCAATGGTAAACATCGCAAAATATCTCATCTTACAGCATTCAAAATCATAAGTTACGTACACAAATGGTCTCTTATACTTAGACATTCATACATGCTAATAGTCTCATCTCCATTTCACTCAACCATCTCATCAGTCCCTCTACCTCATCAATTTCCTCTGGTGTATCATGGCTAGTACTCATCAGGGTTGTTCCCTTGCAGTCAGTAGTTTGGTGTTTATATTAAATCAAAACACAATTACATTCCTCGTATTGTTAGCATATAAAGTTTTTTCATAATTACAGTCTTGGGAGAAAAAATGGTGTTACACAAAGCAAATCAATGGCCCATATAGATGAATCATTAATTTTTTTGGGAGAAGAAGAAGCATAAGCTTGCCATAGGAGGTGTCACTTCTTGCCTCATGGCTTACAAATCAAAGATCCGCACTCCCCCAATACCTTGCAACTTTCCTCCTAAGGAAACCTTGGTCCAAATATACCTTAAGGAAAATCAAAACTAGATGGATTCGGTTGAATATGAACCCCCCACTCGTTCTCTATGCAACACCTGTGGCTAACCTCAACACAAGAAAGGAAGAAGAAGAGTGGGCCAATATTGTGAAAAATAAGGGATATCATGAGCAACAAGCCATCACAAGGTAAGTGACCTGGGATATGAGACAAGAATTCAATGATCAACAACAAGTTAGTGAACAACAAGTTCAAGGTGTTGAAAAACAGAAAGGTGTTGAACAATAGCAAGGTAGTGAACAACAACAAGGTATTGAACAACAACAAGGTATGGGGAAACATCCTAACAAACATCAAAAGTAGTGGACGACGATAATAGTAATGATAGAAGAGGAACAATATTTTGTTGCACAAAGGGTGTGAAAAGTTTCATTTGATGGGTGATGATGAGCCCAATTATTGCCTATCCAAAAGGCTCATCTTAGGCACATTTTTTCACCATAATATGACTTAAAACTTGTTTTTGACCATATTTGATAGTAATTCATGAATATTTTTGCATGTTTCTTAGTAAATTATTTTGAGGTGGATTTATGTCCACAATATGCATTTTTTCTCTAATATCTATGCCAAAATATGTGTCTAGCACCAAGCAGGTCAAACTTCATGAGTCAAGGGTGCCAACATCATAAAACAGTAGATTTTTTCTCCCTCTGAGTCTTTATAGCCAAGAATCAAGGGACATTGTCCCCACCTACCTCTAGACCACTCCTTGTGCATTAATACCCATTCCTGATAAACAACAATTTGAAATACAAATGTAATTGGCTAAGATTCCTCTCAAGCCTATATATAGACCTCTATCCTAGGAGAGAAAGGAGACATGTTTTTGAGAATATTGTATTTGACTTTTCTCTAAAGACTTTTGTTGAATGCTTAGAGCCTTTCTTGATCTTGATGTACTATTGATGTTAATGGAATAAATATGTTTTTTCCTTCAGCTTATTAGAGTTTTCTCAAGGTTCCTTGTGATTCTTAGGTAGGGTGCACTCAAGAGGGCCCAAGGACCCTCATGAAATTTATGTAGTTTTCATGCATGTTAATTAGTGATTAGATAGCATTTTATTATGTTTTGAAGCTTAATATAGTTTTGCATGATTAATTGTGCTTTATGTCATATTATCATTAACTGGTTGATTACAATAGACATCATGTAGAAGGGTTCAACAACTTATTGGAACACTATTGGGTGTCTTCCCAAGGCCAATAAACTCAAATATATTCCAAGTTATTATAGTCTATCTTTTTTTATGCTTCATAAGACTTACACTACCTTTCTAGGCCTTAGTTTGGATTCTTGTAGGAGTTTACTGTAGAAAATGCACAGTTCCTGCAGAAACTGTATAGTTCATGTAGAAACCTCCTATAGGACTATTTTAGTTCTAGATTTCAATTTATCTTAATTTTATTTTCCTAAGAACAACAATGAACATTGAGGAGACATATGGCTTGTTATTGATCAAAGGATTAGGCATAAAATAGTTTGTTTATTGCATGCATTAGTTTACCTTTTATTTAATTATAGTTATCTTATACAATATAATGAATTCATCTTCTAATTTTTAGTTTGATATTTATAGTTTAGAATGATTTATTTTATTCCATTAGACTAAATTCCTTTTTGCAATCTAGATTAACTATCCTTTCAAGTTGGTGTGTTTTCCTTTAGAGCAGTAGTTTATAGTTTTTCTTTTACATTTCAATTCCATGCAGTTTCATGCATTCCAAACCTTTGATCAGTCTCATACCTATATTTATATCAATGCATATTGCATATACATTACACAAAACCTATTAAGTTTGTACGAACCCTGGGTTGAAAAAGTAAAGTAAGAAGCTAAAGATATAGTAGTATTATTTTTTCTATTCCTAAGGCCATCACATAGCCTTCTAAATATTGATTTGATGTGGACTCTTTGCATCAGTACCATTCTTTGCTCCTCCCCTAGTAATGATATTAATAGCAGACCCATTCCCTTCGACTACAGCTCTTGGTTCAAATTTGATCAAATTGGCCCCTCTTTGTTTGGAGTGATCTTCCCACTTAGCAATCAAATCAGGGAATTCTTCAGTAGTATGAGTATTATTCATGCAGTGTGAACACTAGGGTGTTCTTGGAAGCGGAAAATCTCTCACAAGATGCCCTTTCTCATCAAAATTGTAACAACAAACTAGTCCTCTTCCACCAATTTTTCCACCTATGTATCTGCCTCCACCTATGTGACCCCCTCCAAATCCTTGAGGTCACTCGTTCACCCTGAATGTAGATTGATCCAATGTATCTACAAGTGCATTTAGAGTGCAACATTGATTAGTATTATGAGTTGGACAACAACATAACTCACCATATAGTGTATTGGGAGCAGGTGTATATTGTTGCAAAATGGGGAAATATTGTGGAGAGTGCTTGTGATTTCTACAAATTTTTCAATATTCATTAGTATGGACCCCCTTATTATTCAAAAAGGCATGATATTGGATAGTCCCATGAAATTGTGTTGTAGTAGAAAATTGTGCAACTCCTCTTGATGATCATATTAGAAGAGGTGTCATTGGAGCACTAGAGGGTCATGTACCTCTTAGAATCAAACAATGTTCACCATGTGATAACCTATGTAACAATGTTCACACTAAAATTGAGGTCAACCTGCCTTAGGAAGGGTCAACTCTTGAATATTTTCAATCAATGCAGAGATTTGAACCTGCAGTCATGTGAGATTCACATCTTCAGGATGTCTCATAACTCTGATACTGTCAGGATATCCTACCATTGCTTCAATATTCATACACTGATCCAATGCTTATTGATCCAGATTTTATGAGCAGAATGAAATGACTACAGATTATTACCAGATGCTTAACACAGAATAACAGAGATACAGTAAAACTGGTTTTCTATTCAATAAGGAAATAAGTTGAAACTATAAAATGTAGCGGAAAACATGCTTGCTAGAATGGTGGCGGCTTATCTCTGAGAAGAGATGTGATGGTTTCACTCATTCAAAAGAAGATGATTACAATGAGGCTCTCAAGGCCTTTTTACAATAAATAGGAGTTTCAAAAACCCTAAACATCTAAAAACCTAACCCTAGGAGATGAAGCGCCAAAAGTCATGTGGGCCCCGTTTGGGTAAGTTAGTACATCAACTTCCTGGGGTCGTAACTTTTGCATATGATCTTCGTTTTAGGCATATGATAGCCCACTGGAAAGATCTATCCGAGGACTACAACAGTTTCACAAAATTTAATGAAATTTATTGGCAGAAACATACCCCAAAAAACATCGTTTAGGGCCTCAAAACGACTCCAGAAGTTCAGGACCCGAAAAACTGCTAAAAATAGTAAATTATCAAAATTGCGAGAAATTTTTTTTGAGCCAGATGGAAAAGGTGGGTGGCCACCGATATCCAATTGGATCAATTCTACATCCTTAGGAAGAAATGGTCTCCATTGCATTGATTTACCCCATCAGATGAGAAAATTTCTACTGAATTTGGCCCCAAGTGAGCCACTTGTCTTGGTGCAGGAGCTGCCCTTCTTTGACGACTCGATAAAGCTGGATCCTTTGTTGTCAAGTTCCCTTGATTTGCATGTCCACAATCTGATCACTGGATTCCTATTGTATGCATTCGGGGTTGGTCTCTATTGGTGTCATCTGTTCTGCTACGTCTGAGGTGTCCAATAATGGTGGGAAATAAGGCCGAAGGAGGTCCACGTTGAACATTGGATGCAATCCAAGGAAAGGAGGAATGTTGAGCGAAAAAACATTATCCCCCACAGCCTTGGTGATGGTGTATGACCCATAACAGAGTGGGCGAAGCTTCCGATGGGGTCCTGTAAGGATTTCTTTCTGCAAGTGCAACCAAACTTTGTCGCCCACCTAAAACTTATGTGGAACCTGGTGTTGATCATGGAGCTGCTTGTACTTGTCATTGGACTTCTGTAGGATATCTTGAACCTGTTGGCGGATGTGATGGATCCTCTCAATGAACCGAGTGGCTTTGTCAGCCTCAGTTGGAGTAGGAGAGGAGTCGATCGAGGTGATCGCAAGGGAAAGTGAAACATCTATGGGACCCAATGGTTGGAATCCCAACCCCGCCTGAAAGGGGCTGTGGTTGGTTGAGCTATGCAGGGCTTGGTTGCAGCTATGCTGGACATAGGGAAGAGTCTCATCCCATGTGCGAGGGTTCTTGGAATTATACATGCGCAGGATATGCACAATCATTTGATTTACCACCTTGGTTTGGCCATCTGTCCAGGGGTGGAACGCCATGGATTTGGTGAGCTTGGTGTCTAGCAGTGACCAGAGGCTCGACTAGAATGTGCTGAGAAATCGAATGTCCCAATATGAGACAATGGTTTGTGGGACTCCAGAATGTACCCAGACCCGTTCAAAGAAGAGCTTGGTAGTGGCTTCTGCTGTGATGCTCTTCTTGCAAGCAACCAGAATTGCCATCTTAGAAAAGTGATCAACAACCACAAAAACACAGTCATTTCCCCTCTTGGTGGATGGGAGGCCCGACATTTAGTCCATTGAGATGGATTCCCATGTCCTGTCAGGAGTAGGAAGAGGGGTGTACAGGCCCTATTTCTTAGTCGTTGGTTTGGCAATAGCATAGGCAGTGCAAGACCTGATATACTTGTTGACCTCCTGTCGAAGTTTCAACCAGTAGAAATGTTTTTGTAGCATTGCCACTGTCTTTTCAATGCCAAAGTGTCCTGCCACATGGCTGTAGTGGGCTTCCCAGATCAGCTTCGCTCGCTCACATGATGGAACACATATATGGCCCAGTCGACACAACAACACATCCTGAAGATGGAAAATATCAACAACTTCCTTTGCACCCAACATTTGATAGGTGGTGGCAAATTCTAAGTCTGTCTCATAGAGTTGGGACCATCCAGAGGTCTCATGGCCATAGGAGTCTAGTACTGTGGTGAGTGTCGCGACTGGTGGTCTATTGAGGCAATCAGCGACACAGTTGGTGCTTCCTATTTTATACTTGTTGTTGAGGTGGAATTGCTGCAAGTATGTGGACCACTTTTCATGGCGGTCATTCTACAATTTTCCTTGTGTCTGCATGAAATGCAGTGGCTTATGATCAATGTGGATGACTATCTCCCTCCCAAGAATGTAATGTCTCCACTAGCGGTAGGCTTGCATAATGGAGTACACTTCTTTGTCGTAAGTAGGGTACTTATGGACAACATCTGATAGTGTCGCACTACGATAGGCCACGGGGTGGTCATGTTGTGTGAGAATGACACCCACAACGTAGTCTAAAGCATCAGTCTCAATCTCAAAGGGTTGTTGCAGGTCTGGTAATGAAAGTACTAGGGCTGAGCACAAGCACTGCTTCAAATCATTGAACGCTTGTTGTTGGGACCGACCCCACACAAATTTCGCCTTACCACCACACCTGGTTATTTGGCTAAGGGCCCATGCAATATGGGAGAATCCCAACACAAGCCTGCAGTAGAAATTGGCAAGGCCCAAGAAGCTCCAAAGCTCAGTGAGTGTAGTTGGGGCTGGCCAGTCATGTATGACTTGGATCTTGGCTGGATCCACATGTACGCGATGTTGATCAATGATGTAGCCTAGGTAATGGACCTTGTCCATGCTGAAGGAGCATTTTTCCAAGTTGGTGTATAGCTTGTGCTATCACAGGGTGTGCAGAACCTGCTAAATATGCTACAAGTGTTCGGCCCAAGTCTTGCTATAAATGAGAATGTCATCCAGATACACCACTACAAAAGTATTGGTGAATGGTCGCAGGATATTGTCCATCATCCTCATGAAAGTGGCTAGAGCATTTGTCAGACCAAAGGGCATGACCAACCATTTAAAAAGGCCTTCCTTTCACTTGAAGGTTGTCTTCCATACATCAATATGTTCTATCGGGACCTGGTGGTATCCAAACTTTAGATCAATCTTAATGAAGTATTTTTCCCCCATGAGTTGATCAAGGAGGTCGTCGATTTGGGGAATTGGGTATCGGTTTCTGATTGTGATTTTATTCAGAGCTCGATAATCAATGCAAAGTCACCAAGTTCCATCTTTCTTCTGTTTAGCACGATTGGGCTCCCGCAAGGTGATGAGCTGGGATGGATGTGCCCCTTATGGAGAAATTCCTGGATCTATCGCTTGATCTCCTCATTCTCTAACAGAGAGTGGAGATAGACTGGCCCATTGGGCAGCAGTGCGCCAGGGGTCAAATCAATGGGGTGCTTGACCTGGCAGTGCAAAGGTACCCCGGTAGGTGAGGAGAATATATTTGAGTATTCTTCCACGACCTTATCTACTTGCTTCTGCTATGTGGAGAGGTCAGCCACAGAGACCCTGGATGTGGCTATGATTTTTCTCTCATTCTGAGAGTGAATCATGAAGAAGACAAACTTCCCCATCTAAGAGATGACCTTCCTGCATTTCTTAGCAGAGATCAAGGAAATAACACTCAGTGGGACAGCCTTGGGTATCCTGTACAATTCCCTATTCAAAGTAATAATAACACTACAAGGCCTATACTCATACACAACATGACGTTTCCATAAATAAGGTTAGCCCAAAAGAACATCACAAACTTCGCGAGGAGCAACATCACACAATACCTCATCTTTGAAGGGCTTGATGTCGTACGACAATCGACACTGTTGGTTGACGCGGAGATCGCTTCCTTGGTAGAGCCATCCAATGGTGTAGGGTTGTGGGTGCGGCGTTGTCGGTAGGGCCAGCCGCTTGACGACCTCTGCTGAGATGAGGTTCTTCTGGCTAACACTATCAATGATTAAGTGCAGCGGGGTGCCTTTTACCCACATCTGTGAATGGAAGAGGTGCTCTCCTTCTTCTGGCTCATCTGGTTCACCATACTGGAGCTTGGTGGTAGTAATGGTGGCACTGGGTTCTGTGTCAATGATCCATATTCCCCTTTCTGGTTATGACTTAGAGTCAGAACCTACATCTGATTCAAAAGCTTTCACTTCGGCCACCGGCGACTTCTTTGAGTGGCAGTCAGCAGTGTTATGCCAAGGGCTCTTATGGAAGTTGCAACACTTCCTGGTATATTTCTTTATCTTTCTAGTGTCCTTCTTTGCTTGCGGCTTGGACTGGTTGTCTTGATACTATCCATCTTTGCTTTGTCCTTTGTTCTATGGATTGGGGCTGCCCTTTCTTGGCTTTTGTTGTGAGGGGTTCCCTTACCCAAATTGTTGTGTCTTTTGTTTGAGCTTCTGCTCATTTTTTACGGCATATCGGTAGGCCGCGCCCAAGGATGAGATGTCCATAAATTCCATTTTAGTCTAGATGTAGCTATGTAGAGCATCGCGATACTTGAGCACCAAATGTCACTCCGAATCTTTGATACCCAGCTTGGTGCATAAGGTATGGAAGATATTTGTGAAATATGGCACTGCTTGGTCTCTTTCTTGCCACAGTGTGGTCCATTTGGTATACAAGTCATCATAACTTCCGACAGGGTAGTATTGTTCCTTAATAGAATCCCTGAAGGATTCCCAAGTGGCCGTGACTGTAAATAATGAGGGTTCCTCTATTTCCTTTTGCTCACAGAAAGTTTCCCACCAATCTTTGACATGGGGAACGACTTTGAGGAGCGCAAAAGTAATCTTTTCTCTATTCAAAAAGTTATGGACAGAAAAATACCCTTATAGTAGATTCAACCACTTGTCTACAACATTTTCATCTATCTGACCTTAAAATATAGGAATATAGAAGTTTATTTGTACCTTGAAGGGGGAGGTGCCTCCGCTCGAAGAAAATGCGTCGCCTATTGGTAGTCACCGAAGGATTTGCACAAAATTATCCATCATATCGTTCCTCTGTTGCATGAGGGATTCCTCAATCAACAGTTTGATAGGATCTCTTGTCTCATCATATTTCTTTTCTCCTTCCATGAGAGGTCGCTTAGGTGTGCGAGAGCTTTTTTCCTCAAGAGAAACAAGCTCGAGACCTAACTCTTTGTACTCCAACCTCGTTGGGGACATGCATTAAGACAACAAGGAGAAGGCCACTCTGATACCACTGATCTAGATTTTATGAGCAGAATGAAATGAATACAAATTATTATCAGATGCTTAACACAGAATAACAGAGATACAATAAAATTGGTTTTCTATTCAATAAGGAAATAAGATGAAACTGTAAAATGTAGCGGAAAACAAGCTTGCTGGAATGGTGGTGGCTTATCTCTAAGAAGAGATGTGACGGCTGCCCTCATTTCACAAGAAGATGATTACAATGAGGCTCTCAAGGCCTTTTTACAATAAAAAGGAGTTTCAAAAACCCTAAACATCCAAAAACCTAACCCTAGGAGATGAAGCGCCAAAAGTCATGTGGGCCCCGTTTGGGTAAGTTAGTACATCAAGTTCCCGAGGTCGTAACTTTTGCATACGATCTCTGTTTTAGGCATATGATAGCCCATTGGAAAGATCTATCCGAGGAATACAATAGTTGCACAAAATTTCATGATGAAAACTCCAAAAAACATCATTTAGGGCTTCAAAACGGCTCCAGAAGTTCAGGACCCGAAAAACTGCTAAAAATAGTAAATTATCAAAATTGCGAGAAAGTTTTTTTGAGCCAGCTGGAAAAGGTGGGTGGCCACCGATATCCACCTGGATCACTTCTCCTAGAGTGGATATCCTTTATTTTTTCAAAGGGGTGTAGGGTTCACCAGCTTCCCTATTGCATATTTAAACCTATGATTGTATTCCCACACAAATTCACCATCTCCCTACTTTATCTTCTACAACTTAAAAAATGATTGTTTCTCTAACTGTGACAACTGGAACTCTCCAATAAACCTTTGTATTACTTGAACCAGAGTGAAGGATTGAACTTGAATCCATGGTTCAATAGTATTTATATACCATTTGAGATATTGACCTCTCAGAGTGTTCTGAAACTCGACCGACTTATTCGCATATGAAGTGCCTCACGACCTCTATATGGCTTCACACATAAACCAATTTTTCTCAACATCCTCACCCTCCTTTCCCCAAAACTCAGGGAATCGGGAAAGGGATCCTGCAATTTTTTCTTCCATTGATGGAATTGTAGACCCTACTAAAATAAACCCATGAGATCTTGGGTGCAATATGATGCTATAACTCACCACACTTCCACTACTACTACTTAATAAACATTTAGAACTCAAAGAACTAGAAATAACTGAATTTTTAGAAGGATTTACTAAATAAATTACCAAATTTGTTGACAGAACTAGGGGAATCGGTGATTTGGGGATGGTTCTTTTACCTTTGGAATGGATTTATTTGATCTATGGGGTCTCATTATCTTGAAATGTTACATTTTCTTATTGATGCACACCAATATCTTCTAGAGTTGAAGGTTCTAATTCTTTCTCAACTCCTTCTAAGGTACGTGTTGACTCTTCTTCATCGGTGGTGGCATCTACCCCTACTCTTTCATATACCTCATTTGAACACTCTTCCTCTTGTATGTTACCTTTGGAATATTCACCTCTCACCCCACTTCCCTCTTTCAACCATTAACTAGCCAGTCTTCCTCGTCTATGAAATTTCCACAACTCTTATAGCTTTTCTCTATCACTACCATCCGATTCAATCTCATTCCACAACCAATAATTTTTATTCATCGTTGTCTTCATCTGGTTCCTCCACCATTTTTCAACAATGGCATACCTCCTCAAATATCATTCATATCTTGCACTCTTCTCTTGATGGCCCCCCATACCTCAAAGAAAACTTCTTGATATATTAACTCATGAACCATCCCATAAATCACCTTCCCTTGAGTGCATGTGTTTAAGCTACCATGTCACCTAAAGGAACAAGAAACATTTTTTATTCTACCAGCAAAACCTTGATCCAAAAGGGTATTTCCCACAACATTCTTTTGTTGGCTCCATCTCTGAATACAACTTCTTATTTTGAAAAGGATTGGTGATTTTCTGCAGCGAACTCGATAATATACCCCTCAAGAGTATTTTTCACTCAAAATTCTACATCTTGTGAGATGTGATGATCTAGATGCTGAAGGGTCGCTAGACTCTCAGCAGTCCAATTATAAATCTTTTTGACCTGATATTTGTAATCTGGGGATTCTTGCATCCGATCTAGCCATTGAAACAACTCTTCAAGGAATTTAACCCAGAAGATCTCATATCGGTCACTATTAGGCTCCAAATAGAAAACAATATCTTTCACAACCCTAAAACTCTTTTGTCGCAACTCGACCTCATGTCTTATGAATGCACCACACTTCCTTTCCCACCAGTTTTCAACATCAAACTTGTATATCTAATGATTCATCCTATAAAAAATCCCTCTAAAGCTTGGTTCTAACAACAAAAACATTTTTCGGTGCAAAATCGAGACTAGGGTTCTCAATAGTTACCAACAAAAATATTTCGTTGTAGTCTAGGAACACTACCATTTTCAACCTTCCACGAGGAAAGTAGGTGTTGGTTATCTACTCTCCTTTACCATCTGAGTTATTGACCCAGGGTTCATATCTTTCAGGTTTCCAACAAAGCCTCTAAAACTATCGGCCCTCCTGGTAAACCAGAAGGCAACACAGTACACAGAGTGCACTGCGCAGTCTCACCCGAGATAGATTTAAATGGGTGGTTGTAAGACTCAGGTATTTATAGCCTAGGATTGAGTGTGAGATAGGGGTTTATTAATCAAAGCCATATACTATGAATTTTGATTGAAATCTACTATTATTCACAGGTACATATTTATCTCTCATAGTTTAGTTCCCAAACAACACAATTGTATGTCATAACAATGTATTAACTCATTCATTAAGCATAACAATTATTTGCTGAAAGAAAACAAAGATATAGATCCATTCATCACATCACACAGATATTACGATGGTTCACCCCCTCCTGGGCTATGTCCACAAAGATTTGTCTCTTGGCTCTTTTATTATGGTAGTTCTGCATCTCCAGTGTTGTGCGCTTATAATTCTCTCAGATGGGTAAGATCTGTGTGAGGCGAACTAGATCGCACCAAGCTCCACAGCCTGTGATCTAATCCTTATATCTTCCTTCTCTCCTCTATTGTTATCTCAACAGCTTACAAAAATGGTTCATAATAGTATTACATAACGCATCAACTCATACATATTGTGATGAAATATTACAAAAGCTGAACTAATACAAAAAGCAAACCAACCTTTATATGATACCTGCGTATCTATATTTTTATATATCAGGCTCTTCATCCATTTATAATGTATTACCAAAAACCTAACCCTACCGAAGTTAGGTCTTCCTCCCATGCACGTGTGTTGTTCTTCCTCCAACAAGCGCTTTCCTTTTGCACGCTTTCTTGCATGTGCGCGTGTTGTTCTTACTCTAGCTATTACTTCATTTTCTGCACACTTTCTTTCCCACGATCATCCTTCTTTCCACTTCGGCCTGGTACCAACAGGCCCCCAACACTGACATGCGACTCATCCCAAGTCACCTAATCCTTATGAGCTTCTTCGATCTCCTTGGTGATCATCTAGAATGTTTCCTTGAGCTCTGTTTCTTTTGCCAGTGCCTGCGCAGTCTTCTCCTTGATGGTGTCTGCTACCTGAACTGCCACTTTGTCGCTCAATAATCATGCACATTCAACCTAGGTCTTTTATATATGTGTTTTATCTCCTTCTTCCTGTGTGAGTATTTCTTCTACCCGTTCCTATAGTGGCTCTATTTGAGCATGACACTCCTATTTCTGTGTTTGTGCAGTGATAAGTTTTGTCTGCATCTTCTTCATCTCTTGCGTCCCTTTGACTCATTCTAGGATTGGTATGGTCTTCTACCTCTGTTTGAGTTCTTGGATCGCTGCATTGATCCTTTCCTCTTCCTTGTCTCAGCGTTGGACCTATGGATCCTCCTCCAACCTTGTCCAAAGTTGCACTTCTTTATTGAACAATTCAGTTGTTGTTCTAACCTGTTGTTCTATCTCCTGCAGTTGCGTTGTTGTTTCCTGCTTCCTTTTCTCCTTCACTTCCAATGGAGTGGTTAGTGTGAGTTGTTTGTGGAGATTTTTTATCTCCTTCTGATACTAATCAATTTCCTGCGCAATCTAGTCAATCTTTCCGACTACTGGGAGTTCATTTCCTTGCACGGTACTTGGGAGTTTCTCAAAAATTCCTCCCACTCTTCGTTTCAGTTCGTTCCTGTGTTCTTTTTCCTCTTGCGTTTCGAGCTTGGCCTGCTCACAAACTTTTTCCAGCGCCTCCCACTTCTTTGTTGCTTATTGTAGCTCAACTATGTTTTTATGTGCACGAGACTATACCTTGTGGTCGAAGATAACCTACAATTTGTGTAGTTCCCTTGATGGCATCTGCATCAAGAGCAATTGGATGTGGTCTAAATCCTTCAAGGGTGTCTGCCCCATGATTTCATCCATGCACAACATGCTAGGTTTGATGTAAATCATTGTTTTTATGTGTGGCATGGATTGTACTAGATCTCGTTCTTCTACCTCCACTCTTTCTTTTGTTTGTATTGTTGATGGCTCTATGCCTATACTGTTTCTTGTTGTCTTTGCTTCCCCAAATTTCTTGAGGAACTGTCCCATTTATTTGAGCTCTTTTTGCAGTTTATCCCTATGATGTGTTGCATGATCGAAATCTTCTACTAGGAAATATTGGACCATTATGGTGACCATTTCCCCATCGTCCTCCGTGATAATATAGTCTGGCGATGCTTATTGCGCATTTGATTTCTTGCGCGCACCTCCTTCCTGCACGACTGGTCTCTTATTTCCCCCTGGTTCCTGTGTGATCAGGTTTGGGGTGGTCTCCTGCGCTCCCTTAGCTTGTTTCAGTTGTCTATTGGTCAGTTGTGTAGTCTCTTTCTATCCCTTCTGGGTTTCTATCTTGTTTGACCCTTCTTCTACTTGAATCGGCTTGCCTTGGCCCATTATTGGTTTCTTGGGCACTTGGATTTACGGAGGTTGATTTTTTGCCTGTTCTGCCTCTCCTTCTGCTTTTGTTTCTGGTACTTCCTGGTTAATGGTTGGGATCCTCCATTCATCAGGCCATTCGATGATGACCATGTCGATATAACCCTATGTTATGTAGTAGCGCATCTGTAGCCATTGTTTATCTGGATCCTACCTTGGTTGTATCCACATTGTTTGGCATGTGGCCCAGAAGTTGGAAATGTTCGCATATCGCACGATAGCCTTTGGTTTTGATCTCCATGATCGGTTGATAGCTTCCTGTATGTCCCGTAGGTATGCTTCAAATATTATTATGATCTCCCTCTTATGCCTGGCCTGCATCCCGGATCTCAGTAATAGGTATCTCGCTCCCGCTGGCTATGGTCTGGTACAAAAATTACATACCCTGGTTCTCGCCATCCCATGAAGGCTATTAGGGTAATCAACCACGAGTAATGGAAATCTATGCCTAGGTCTTGTGCATCCTTGCATTCCTCTTGAAATAAGTTCAATAGATATGGCACCCAACTCATAGAGGTGCCTTCTACGCAATGAGCTGCAACTGCAATGACTCCTGCTAGTACTTCATCTTTGCGACATTTTCTAAGCAATTTGCAGGCTAATATATTTGCGCCCAATTGTGTAGCTATGTTGTTTATTCATATTTCTTCTTCATTTCTTCTACCAATGCTTTCTCCATGGATTTGTCTTCCAGAATCAACGCGGGATCCATACCCTGGGTTGGTAACCTTGTGATTTGTGTGATAAGCTCAACAGTTATGGGGATGGGTGTGCCCAACCATATTTCCCCTCCATGTGTGACTGCTAACAGCTGCTTGACGCATGTTTTCGCGTACTGGCCTCTACTAAAATGTGGTAGCTTCAGCAAACCTAAGATTCTTGTTCTTTCCAACCCACCTGCCCACTGGTGTGGCTAGTTGATCATTTCTCCAAGGCGGGTTACGCCTATGGTCTGCATAAAGACCCTCTGCGCAATTTCTGGGAACTTGGTTTCATATGATACATCATGGTATGAATATTTGAGCTTCCCCACATGGCCCAATAGCTTCGGTTCTACCTGTAGTCCAGCTAGTATGCATGGTAGAACAATTTATGCTACAGGTTTCTTGCGGGGTGAGCTCGGTATCTGAACTCTGTCTTCCTATTGTGGTGGTTGGTTCAAAGTTCCAGTAACTTCCAGTTGTTCCCCCATTAGCCATTCTGGCCACACTGAGGCATTTGTAGTGGTCTCCTCTGCTGGTTGACCTGAGATGGTCATTTGAGACTCGTCTAGTTGCACTGGTGCTTCCAAGTTTTGTGTCGTTCTGTTAACTTCCAGGGCTACTTCGGTGCTTTCTAGTTTTACTTCCTGTTGGATTTCCACTTCCTCATTCCGAGGCACCTGCATCGCTACTAGTGTATCCACTTTCATGGCCTCTTATTGTGGCTATTGAATCTCTTCTAGTATTGGTGTAGAGTTTACCGGTATCGTCTCTAGGGATGGGATTTCGTCAATGTCGAAAATCTCCGGCTACTATTGTTCATTCTCTTCCATCGGTCCTCATGACCTAGTTTGAACCTTGGTCGGTCTGGTTGTCTGGCTTGCTTCTGTTGGATTTGATGGTGCCATAGTGGTGACTATCAAACATTTTCTGAGTTCGAATAAATTCGGTGAGCTCTGTGGTCTCTCTCTGTTCGTTCCGGCTGCTATTACTTTCTCTCTGTTTTCCTTTCCCGAATAGACAAGTTGCTCCCGTGCTCGCGTGTTGTATGGGCTTGTCACAAAGCTTGTCGAGGATGCTTCCTCCATTATGATTTTAATGCATCATAATTGTGGGTTCAATGCATCTATGGAAGTTTCATACTTTCCATCACATTTTCTTTTCTGACTCCCATTGGCATGTTTAATGTGATGTCCCATCGGTCCTTATTGTGCTTTAATTCTGCTTAGTGTTGTCCTGTCATACTGCTTTTGTCGACTTTCTATTTCCCACTTGTTTTCCCTTTGTATGTAACCGTTGTTCATTCCTTTTCTGAATTTGTGTTTCGAACGTCATATGGCCTTTCTATCTCTGGCATGCTATGCGCTTTTTAATCTTGTTTCCTTTTTGCTCTCTTTTTTTTTTTTCTTTTTTTCTTTTTTTTTTCTTTTTCTTTTTTTTTACTGCGCAGTGGGTGGTCAACTGTCCTTATATAGCTTCAATTATCTCCCATTAATAATTCCCCTGAGGTCTTCCCTTCCTAAATCTTGTAATTGTACAACTCCTCCGTCTGTGACAAATTTTACCTCATATGGTCCTAGCCAATGCATTCTAAGATTCCCGGGGTGTTGAAACGACTTGTTGTCGTAGAGAAGTACTAGATATCCTTCCTTGAATGTTTTCTTCTTGATGTGTCAATCGTGCCAAGATTTTTCTCTTGCTTTCTGCACTTATTGATGGAATCCTACCAGGATTTGGTCTTCCTCCATTGACAATAACTAATTCAGTATTTCCTGTACTACAGCTCATTCTGTCATTTGTCTGATAGTTGTTATGCGTAAGCTGGGTACTAAAACTTCTAATGGCACTACTGCTTCTTGACCATAGGCTAGTTTGAATGGTGTGTGCCCTGTCAACTTTTTGCATGTGGTCCTATACGCCCATAATACTGCTGGTACTTTGAGGTCCCAATCGTCTCTGATGATGTTACAGATCTTTGTCAGTGTGTTCTCTAGAATTTTGTTGAAGGATTCTACTGTGTCATTCGCCTGTGGATGATACGATGTGCTCTTTTGGTGATGAACTTCAAACTCTTCAGTCATCTCATGGATGGTGCTATTTATGAAGTGTGTGACTTGGTCTCTCATAAAAACTCTTGGGCACCCAAATATAGTGATTACTTGTTCAAAAAAGAAGTGTGCAGTTGTCTCTGTGCTGCAATCTTTTATTGGTGCGTCTTCTGCCCATCTTGTTAGGTATTCTGTCATGGTGATAATGTATCTTGCCCCTATTGTTTTGGCTGGTGGGTTAATTCGTCCCACAAAGTCTATTTCCCATTTTTCAAATGCCTGTAATGTTACTTGTGGTCGTAGTGGCATCTCGTCCCTTTTGTTGGGTTTGCCTACCCTTTGACAGACATCGCATCTCTGACAGTACTCTTTCGAGTCCCTGTGAATCATTGGCCACCATAGTCCTATGTGTAGTACCTTCTGCATAGTATCTTTTCCTGTATAATGCCCTCATGTGATTCCCTCATGGGCTTCTTCTAAAATTCTTGGTCATTCGTGCTCTAATACGTACCTTTGCAGGATGTTGTCTGTGCCCATCTTGTATAGGTGTCCTATGATTAGTTGATAGTCAGTTGCGTGGACTACCAGGTTCTTCTTCTGCACGGTGGTATATTCTTGCAGTGCAGTACCTGTGCTCAAGTATTGGATGATCTCTGTGAAGTATTCATCAGCAATCTGTACTAAGAATAATTGTGCATCAGGAAAGTTGTATTCTAAATTCATAGGTTCTTCTCCATTTGTGACCCTAGACAGGTGGTCAGGTCCTTCATTCAGTTTTCCTGGTTTAACTATTACTTCAAAATCAAATTCTTGAAATAACATTTACCATTGATAGATTCCCCCCCCCCAACACTGGCTTGTTGACTAGGTATTTCAAGGTTGAGTGATCTGCAAACATCTTAATGTGTTTTCCCAATAGGTAATGTATGAACTTCTATAATGCATAGACCATGGCTAGGCCTTCTGTTTCTATCATGTTATAATTATGTTCCGATTCTGATAACTTTCTTCTTGCGAATGCTATCGGGTGATCTAAGTCTCCTACTCCTGGTTATGCTAAGATAGCTCCTAGTGCTATCCTTGATGCATATACATGCACATGGAATGTCTTTTCCCAGTCTAGAAATACTAGTATTGGTGCAGTAACCATCTTTTCATTCAGGGTATCCAGACCGTGTTGACACTCGTCATTCCATTGATACTTTGTATCCTTCCTTGACATTTTTTCCATTGGTGTTGTGATCTGCGCATACCCTTTGATGAATTTCCTATAGTATCCTATGTGCCCTAAGGTTTCTCTTAGCTGATGGACTGTTTTTGGTGCTGGTAAGTTAAAAATGACTGGGATCTTGGTCGGATCCACTAACAAGCCTTGTTTGCATACTATATGGCCCAATAGTATCTCAAACAGTGTTCCAAATATGCATTTCTTGATGTTCAGTGATATCTAGCATTGTCTACATCTCTCTAACATCAGTCGTAACACTTCCACATGGTTTTTCAACAGACTATAAATTGTCCAATCATCCAGGTATACTTCGAGAAACTGATGGATGAATTCCTTAAATGTTGCAATGACCACTCTAGAGAATATTGTGGGTGCATTCTTCAATCCAAACAGCATGATTGTGTACTGATAAGATCCACATTCCATCACAAATGTGTTCTTGTGTTTGTCCTCATGTGTTATCTTAATATGATGGTAGCCTAAGAATCCATCAGTGAATGAGTAAGCTTCATGTCCCCCCACATTCTCTAACACTTCATCCTTGAATGGTGTAGGGAATGGGTCGTGTAGGCATGCATCATTCAAATTCCTTAAGTTGACACATATCCTTATCCCTCTTCCTTGTTTCTTGTCCTGTACTACCATCGGGCTTATCCATTCTGATTCCTCAACTGGTTCGATGATGCTGGCTTCAAGCATTCTATCGATCTCATCTTTAACTTTATTTTAATATATGGGGTTCAATCTGTAAGGTCGTTGTCTAATAGATATCACTTCAGGTCTGAGTGGTATCTTCATCTCTCCTAATTCTTCGGCTATACCCTTCATCCCTGTAAATGTTGTGGGAAAAAGTTCGCTATATTCACACAACAATTTTGTGATGCTTTCTACTATTTTCTCATCCCAGTAGTCTCCAATGCTGGCCATTTTGGGCTGCTCAACTGTCCCGATGTTAACTTTCTTTACCTTGATTGGAGCAGAAATGACTTTTGATTCTATGGGTGGTCCTTCCACATCTCTTTCTCCTTCTACTTCTTCGATCAGAATATCACATGGATCATCTTCATCTGGTGCTTCCTCCTGTACATGGTAACATGACAGTAGTTCCTTGACTATTTGTTTATTCCATTGTTGCTCTTCTGTAATAAATTCTATTTCTGGTTCTTTGATGAATAACACTCCTCTGATTCATTTGAGGGTTGCGTCTATGTTGGGGTTCTCATGCTCGAATGAGAAAGTGATTGTGAAGTTTTGTTGCAATGTCCTCCATGTTGTAGTTCCTTTGCACAACTCCTGGTCTATATACCAGTTCACTGGTATGCCCTCTAAAGTATGTATAAAGTGATGAGGCCATTCCTCTGGTGGTGTCATTTTCCACAGCATTTTCCACTTCGCCAAGTGTTCCATTGGTGCCTCTTATCCTTCGTATTTCTGTTGTTGGTTGTATTATTGTTCTATGCTGAAAATTATGCGCAGTAGTCTCTTACATTGATACCAGTCTCTGATGGTATCTTTATGTGCGCCCCACCATCTTGCGGTTGTGGCCTTGAGTGCTAAGTTAAGTGCTAACAATCGTTGGTTTTCTAATACTTCATCTTCATATTGTGTCAAGAATGTTTCCAAATCATTTAGTCTGTGGAAACTGGGTTGTTCTCTGATTTCTATGCCTACCCATCTTACTGCGCAGTCTATTCTTGCACATCTTTGCGTGGATACTTCGTGTAGTCTCTGCTACCAGTTTTCTAACCCGGTGTCTGATTTTGTTGCGCATGAAGTAATGCTCCGCCAACTGAGTACCCCATCTACAGTTGGGTTTACGTAATCATCATCGCGCATAGTTGTTCTATACAATTGGTCGATCTCTTCTAAGTTTAGGTAAGTGGGTTCTACTATCCTCTGCCCTTTCAATGGATCTAGTGGTTCTATGACCCTGTATTCTCTGTATTCAAATGTCATTTTCCTGGTTTTCAAATTTATTATGGTCTAGTTGTCAAACACCCAATCCATACCAAGCAGTGTCGGGTAAGGTGTTGTGTCGTCCACTATTTCAATGACTTCAAAATATGCTTTAGTGTGCACTCCATCAAGATCTATTGTCACTCCTTTCAGTCTACCTATTGGTAGGACTCTATACTGATTTGCTAGTTTTAATTGGACATTTGAGTATCCCAGTATTGGCTCTCCCATACGTTTCCATGTCTTCTTTGGTAGCACATTCACTTTGAATCCTAGGTCTAGTATAATGTCTCCCATATTGAAATCCCCAATGTTAGCATTTAGTCTAAATTCCCTACTTGTTCTTCTTCTTGTGTGTAGGTGGTTGACTGTTTTTGGTTCTAGCTTTTCTTTTATTTGCTTCTACATTTCTCTAGTATTTTTTGCAATATTTTCATAGATGAAGGATCACTTAATAATTTCACGCATGATTGCAAAAATCCTTTGATTGTACTTACTTTTCCCTTGGGCTGCATTCCGTTGGTATGATCTAGTGATGGAGGCATCTCATATTCTGGGGCTTCCTTGAATGGTTGCGCAATTGAAGTTGACATTGTGTCCTCCTTCTGAAATTCTTTGTAGCTTCCTTAAAGGTCTCCTTTTCTTTTGGCACGTCGAACTACTTTCTTGGTTCAATGTTCTTCTTTACCCATTGGTTCTGTGTTGGTTCCTGTCAAACTACGTCAGTGCCTGTTTTCACTCCTCCATGAGTGACTATATTGATGTTTCTTCCATCATCCTTTACTTCGGCTGAAATCCACTGAACATTCTAATTGTTCTGGTTCCTCGTTTTATGAATATTTACTAGTATTTTTGGACATTCCTCTGTATCGTGGTCCAATGCGCGACAATACATACAAGTTGCTGGTGGAAGTGAACATTCCCATCCATAATGTCCCAGTTGTTGACAATTGTGACATATGATTGGTCCTCTACTCTGAAACCTCCTCTGACTCGTCCTCTTCCTCGATAGCTTGCTCGATCACCTCTCAGTGCGTTATACTGTGGTGCCTGATTGTACTGCGCAGTATTTTACTGGGGCTGTGTCGGGTTGTATTGCGGCTGCACATTATTGTATAGTTGTTGCTTAGTATTGTACTGCTGATGTGCAATATTATATGGAGGTGGGGTTGGATTGAACTGTGGCATTGCTTGCCCAATCATCATTTCGACCTATACCCTGTATGCATCTGATGTTCTTTCCTGCATCAATTCCATAGTTTTGCAATATTTGTCGTCGTGGCCCACTAACTTACAAAAGGTGCAATATGAATTATTTGGAGCTGTCTGGTATTTCTACATCATCATGCAATGATAAGGGTTGTGACCCAGTTTCTTGCATATTTCACACCATAATCCTCCTTGTGGTAGCGGATTTAGAATTTCCGCTGCCATATACTGTGCGAATGTTGGGCATTCATTATTGTGGTGTCCTTATGTCCTGTATGTGGTGCACCAAACAACTTCTCATTTGTCCTTGTTCTTATTATGGTTCAAATGAAATGTTAGATTCTTCAAATCCTCCTTCAATTCCTTAATAGTTGGGTCCATCTGCTGGTACTGGTTCTCTTCCAGTTGCAAGGCTTCCTGCAGAGCCTCTGCCTGCGTCTGAAATTTATGTTGCCGTAAGGGATATTTTAAGTGTGGGAGTAGTGAGTTGACAAACAGGTGTCGATGTTGCATCTCCGTCATAAGGTATTTTAGTTTTCCCTTTAGTCGCTTGAATCTCTGGTCAATCTCCCATATAGACTCTCCTAGTTTCTGTCTTATCTCGATCATCTCGTCCATGTACTGATCCTCTAAGATCGGCTTCTGGAACTCATTAATCAATAGCTTCTTAATGTCTGCCAGTTTCCTTGTCATCCTAGGGGCACTGTTTGTATCTAGGCTCATGTAGTAGTCTATTGCACGGTCTCTTAGCGTAATCACTAGCTACGTGAGTTTGGTATCTTCATCAGTGATCTTCTTTGCCTCCCAGATCTTTGCACAAATGAACAAATGCTTCTCAGGGTCTTTTGTTGCTTCTCCTCAAAATTTTGGTAATCTGATAGTGGGATTGTGTCCTGCCATTCTGAATAATGAACTACTACCTCCTCCGTGCGGTGTAGATACTTGACTAGTGTTTCCTGAACGGACTCCTCCAGTTGTTTCTCCTAGTGTAGATCTGCTTCTTGCTGTCGGACTTCCTTCGAACTTCAGTTGTCTAAACGGTGGTGTTCTCTTTGGTGTATTAGTCACACATGGTTTTATGGGTTCCACACTGACATTAATATGGATAGGATGGTTTTCTTCTCCTCCCATTCTTGGGCCTCTCGTCTTCCTCTCATATGTTGCGTGTATGATTTCCTCAATCTACTCCACAGCCCGGAGATCCTCTACCTCTTCCTCATCGCTCACCAAGCCTTCCCTCACGGCTACGACTCTCTTCTTGGTATTCACCTTATATTGGTAGGGTACTCCACTACACGTCATTCCTGATGACGCTAAGATCCACTTGAGATGGTTGTCATCCATCATGATCGGATCCAAGGGTTCCTTCTCCTTCTTGCCTTTATCCTTACCTCCTTCCATTTATCCTCTCTCTGTCAGTGTTTCCCCCGTTCCCCCATGCACACAGGGAAGTTTAGTTGTTTGACTCCATCGTCATTACACCTTTGTTATATAGCAGTATATTAATAGAAGTATACAAGGATTGAATGTACCTTCCTCAAGGTCCACGTAGAAATTTTTTCTCTATTGTTTTGTATGACTTCGTTATGTCAACTGCAAATTCAGTGATGAAACTTGCCACAATATTGTCAAGACAAAAGCCTACTGTGCGGGTGAATGTGTTGTTCACCTGTTATAACTACTCAATATGTACTGAAGTCCAATCTAGTTGTCGAATCTAGTTCGTCGCATGGTTATCCTTCAACTTTAGTATCCACTCATGTAGTAGATGCAGAAAATCACAGAAAAAGACTTCGTGTAAATCAATAAACACGTATTTGTCTAGATATTTGCGAGGTGTGATTCTAAGGTTTCTATTGTCTTTATATGCAAACTCTAGCTCTTTGGTTCTCAACCAGCCTTCAATTTCTACTTTTGTGGGTTTCCAAGGTCTCAACATTCCCTTCTAATGTCTCATTTATCTTCTTGCTTCGCTCGTTCTTTTCTCGTTCAATCTATCTCATCTACTCACTCCTCTTTTTTTCCTATTAACATGGCAACATAACCATTTGTTGGTTATCTACTCTCCTTTACCATCTGAGTTATTGACCTAGGATTCATGTCTTTCAGGTTTCCAGCAAAGCCTCTAAAACTATCATCCCTCCTGGTAAACCAGAAGGAAACACAGTACATAGAGTGCACTGCGCAGTCTCACTCGAGATAGCTTTAAATGGGTGGTTGTAAGACTCAGGTGTTTACAGCCTAGGATTGAGTATGAGATAGGGGTTTATTAATCATATATATATACTACAAATCATGATTGCAATCTACTATTATTCATAGGTGAGTATTTATCTCTCATGGTTTAATTCCCGAACAACACAATCGTATTTCATAACAATGTATTAACTCATTCATTAAGCATAACAATTAACTGTTGAAAGTAAAAAAAGATATACATGCATTCATCACATTACAAAGATATTACCGTGGTTCACCCCCTCCTGGGCTATGTCCATAAATATTTGGCTCTTGGCTCTTTTATTATGGTATTTTTTCATCTCCAATGCCACGCGCTTACAATTCTCTCAGATAGGTAAGATCTGTATGAGGCGAACTAGATCGCACCAAGCTTCCCAGCCTGTGATCTAATCCTTGGATATTCCTTCTCTCCTATGTTCTTAGCTCAACATCTTACAAAAATGATTCATAACAGTATTACATAATGCATCAACTCGTACATATTGTGATGGAATATTACAAAAGCTTAACTAATACAAAAAGTGAACCAACCTCTATATGATACCTGTGTATCTATATTTTTATATATCGGGTTGTTCAGCCATTTACAATGTATTACAAAAACCCTAACCCTACCGACGTTAGGTCTTCCTCCCATGTGTGTGTGTTTTTCTTCCTCCAGTTGTCGCTTTCCTTGTGCATGCTTTCTTGCATGCGCGCCTGTTTTTCTTCCTCCAGTTGTTACTTCAGTTTCTGCATGCTTTCTTTCCCATGATAATCCTTCTTTCCACTTTGGCCTGGTGCCAATAGTAGGTCTCACCCGAAGCATAGCCGAGACTTGTATGATGAAGGGATTTATAAAAGATATCAAACCAGATCTACTTTTATACTATTCAAATCCATTACTTTACCCATTAAATCCATATTTTGATAGCATTCAAGCATAAAGATGAAAAGACTAAGAAAATACATGGTAGATCTATAGATCCATTCATATAAGAGACACTCAATCATAAAATAATTTTTTGAGACCCAAAATCACACCATTTCATTAGAAGCAACAATAAAAATGACTTCATACATCTTATATCTCACAGATCAATTCTAAAAATACCTAGATATTTAATATGTTGTCTCACACGGTGAGATCTAACTCTCCAGGGTTCATTACAGACTCAAAACTTACCACAAGTGAAACAACAGTACCAATTGAGACTTCTACAATAACTGGACATGACAAAAAGAACCCAAACCAATAGGATGACTGTAACAATAATCGACTAACCCACAACCAACAGTAGTAGTGACATTAATTCCCTTTACATTTCCCTTTTATTTATACTCGCGCAGGGTCGACAAAGTCAATTGACTAAATCAAATATGTTTTTCTCTACCCCTTGTATTTACTTTATCCACCCGTGGTATTTTCATATTTTGTCGATTTTTTATCTTCTAGTTTTCACATGGTGCATTTGATTTTGTCCACCTCGTTATTTATCCTTATCATTTTATCAAAAAATGAAGGGCCCAACATATCACCCTTGTGGGAAATATTAGTAACCTGGAAAATTGCAGTTATCCCACTATCATGGGTTTTCTTCTTCTTATCCAACTATTTGGTGTGATATTTTCTTCCATTACACCACATAGCATTGTGACGTTTCACATTCATGTTGATATGTTAAAAGTGCATTGTCAAGAATTGATAACTATATGGACAAGATAATTTGAGGGACAAAAAACCACACAAAATGGGAATACAAATCTAAAAATCAACGGGAAATGATTATATTTCTATGTTTTGCACCATATGCTAGATCAATTTCCTTATATATCAAAAGTGTGTCACTATCCAAATAATCTCTTCTAATCAACTCTACCACCCCACTCCATGATAAGCTATGGTAAAATCCATTACATATTTCTATTCATATCTTTATCCAATCAATAGTATTTTCCATATATTAGTACATTGCATCCCACTCTTCACTACCTAGATGAAGAAATAAATGCACATCAATCAAGCTTAAAAACATATGTACTAATATATTGATTACAATAAAAGCTAACATCTTTCACTTTTCTCCATCTACCTTTCCCCAACAACACCTCCCTTTCAAATTTGTTAGTGGAATTGGCATCCTAAAGGTGATCCACATTAATATCAGTAACCACTAGGGGAAAATAATCACTAAAATACATTTTGGAATGATATACCATATAGCCTTGAACCATTGATGCCTCTATACATGATCATTTTCTAACAAAATCCTTCAATTCCTTCAAGTGCCTCTCCACTAACCACATTGAGCTTGTGTGTACAAGTCCACACATTTCAATCTCCTCAGCTAGGTGTATGAGGTAATGTTCTTATGAAATGAAAAAACTTGGAGGTAGATGATTTTTCATTTCACACATTAAACAAGGAATCTCTCTCTTTAAATACCCTATATCTTCTATATGGATATATTTAGATGACAACCATCTAAAAGTGCAAATAAACCATGTGTCAACATAAAATTACGTAATTCAAGTAAATCCAATGTCAACAAGTTCTACAAGTAACATTTCAATTGTAACATTTTACTTGCCTCATGTACCTAACAAGATCATATATAGCATGCTTTATGTCATTGTCAAATTTATTTGGAAGAGAAAAAAGTAGAACATATTGTAACAAGGAAAGAAGCATTATCATCTAATTTTGATTAGAGAAAACATCTATTTCTAACAAATCACACACACACACACACACACACACACACACACACACACACACATATACATGTGTGTTTGTGTGTTGTTGATGTTTGTAGCATCGGATAGGTACTTCCTCAGAGGTCTAAGTGTCTATACATGTGGAAGTGTCCAAATCCTTATACCTTAGTAATTTACTTTAATTACAAGAATTATTAAAGTAAAGTTTTTTTTTTTTTT
>JZKD02S0784800.1:117028-142943 GCA_000966675.3 Picea glauca | reverse complement strand
AGAAGGTTGGTGACCTCTAACAGTGTTGCCAACCTTCTTGTAAATGTCTGGGGAAACCCATCCCATCTGCTTCTGGAGGTAATTCGAAAAAATGACAGAAATTGCTTACATGAGTAAATTCTCACAAACTGTGAGCACAAAAGGAGACAGAAGCAAACCATTACCCGGAGGGGGGTGGAATTTTCCTATGAAGGAAGGGATCCAGCATTTTCTGAGAGCCTGAAGAGATGTTGGAGGCCGCCTCCTTTTCTCTGCGCACTTTGTTGGACTTTCGTCCTCGAGTAAGAGGTGGAGACGGTACTGAAATATCTTCAGAATCAGAAGCTTCCACAGAATTGCTAGATGGGACTGAATTAGTCAAACCTGCCGAGGCAGAGGGAACCGGACCTGAGGCCCGCAATTCTTTCGCTGCTACTGGGCCTGGGGGGTGAAGTCTGGAGGGCTTTCTTCTGCCGAGGCCCGATATTTTCTTGCTGCTACTGACTCTGGAGGGATGGAATCCGGAGGGCTTTCGCCTACCGGAGGATTTCCCTTAACTGCTGTTGTTTCTGGATCTTGGGCTTCGTCTTCCTTCAACACATCAAAACTGTTTTTATTTTCTAGAGTTTCCTCTGCTGAGTGAGTGGCCTTCTGAGCTTGGGGTAATGGGCCTTTTCGCCTTGGCGGCCTTCGTCGATTAGCTACTGGCTGAAAATCATCTTCTTTGACTGGCCCAGGCACCTCAGAGGCTTTGGGGCAGCTTTTTGTGAAATGACCGTAAGTGTGGCAACGAAGGCACTTAAAAGGAATTTGATCATAGTCCAGCTCTTGGATATGGCTCCATTCCCCCAGGGTAAGCTTAATGGCTTCTGGAAGGCCTTCCTCGAGGCTGACCTCCACACAAATTCGAGCGCAGGTATATTGATCCTCTTTCGGCGCCATGCTGTCCAGGAAACGCCCTAGCTTATTGCCGATGTCCTTCAGAGAGCTTCTCCCCCAAAGATGTAAGGGAATATGAGGTATCCTAACCCAAACAGGGACTACTGTAATCTCGTCGCCGGGATTGAAGTCAAGAGTCCAGGGGGCTAAAAACAGCCCTCTTGCCCCCATGAAATAGGGTCCAGATCTGAAGACTAGGTCCCGATCCTTTGTCTTTGTGAAACTGAAGACAAAAAAGCCCCTGCCTACTGCGCACAAAGAGACTTCTCCTTGTATCAGGGACTTCCATCGATCATCCATCCATGCCTCCACCGTTTTGGGGTTGGGCCATAACCCCGTAAACTTTCCGATGAGGGCCTTTTCTGCTAGCAGGAGGGCAAGATTGCAAGGCTCCTCTGGAGACAGCTCCAGCGAAGGGATCTCTGCCTGCTTCTTGACGAACTTGGACAGGAGAGAGGACCTGGGTTTCGATCCTGCCTGCCGGATTAATGCTTTGAATTCTTCAATGGGATCTTCTTCCCTCTCGTCATCCGGATTTGGGGCCATCGTAGCACCTCCGGCCACCAAATCGCAGAGGCACCGACCACCAACCAGAACGGAGAGTCGTTGCTCCAAAACGCATGCAAGGCCCTTCGAAGAAAGATGGCGACCTCCTGCAAACAAAAGGACGGATCCAGCCGCAAATACCAACCACTGCACCGAACACCTGCAAGAAACCACAAGCGGGTCGCTGGAGGAATGCTTTGATGTCGATACGCGGCCCTGGAGGGACGCACTGGCGTGCAAATCGTGGGAGGTATGCTCTGAACGGCTACTATAGGTGGATCCGAGCTCCTGCGAACCAAAATCCAAGTTCCTGCAAACGAAAATCCAGACCGGGGGTGGCTAGGGTTTAGGCCCTAGCCGCTTTGGCTTTCCGCTTCGCTTCATTCCGCTTACCTCTAAAGTAAAGTTTTTTTATTAATTAGTTGAGTTTAAGTTAATGAAATTATAAAATTATTAGCATTAGTGAATTAAATATTGGTCATTAATCTCGAGTGAGGTGAGATCTAACCTCAATTGTTAATAGTTTTGGAGATTATAATTTATGGTTAGGTCATAACTCAGTATTATAAAAGCAAGGCTAGGGTGAAGGAGAAAGAGACATTTTTAGAGAAAAGGACTTTTTTCTCAAGATTAAATCACGAAGCACTGTGATTCAAGGAGATATTGGATAGGTGGAGAATTAATTTCATATATACATTAGTATATATCAAGTAGAAGAGAGAATAGGGGTATCCGCAAGAATATCTGACAAATCATAGCCACATCAGTTGAACAGAATTCTATACACTTCACAGGTTAGTCAGGGTGTGTATGTACGTGGGATAAAATGAAAGAAAGTGTGTATGTACGTGGGTGATAGTGAGGACAGGCATGTACAAGTTATGAGAAGTCATTGTACAGGATTTTACAACCATAGTGGAGTTACTAGGGTTTCTAGGTATTGTCTATAGTTTTTTGTGTTTCTCTGTGGGTCATTTTCCCAGGTTTGGGATCCCTTGTAAGATTTGATATTATTATAATGATAATATGATTTGAAGGGAAGAATATCTTTGTTTATTTTGTATGATATTTTGTTTCTAGTATTTCTTTTGTTGTTTTTTTTCAATTAATTATTCAAGAAAGTGCATTTTTTTTGTGAGCTACTAATTTGATTTATAGCAAGGAAATCACTAGAAATAAAATTACCTAGGTGTCAGGATTAGAAATTTAACACCTTTGTGGTCTTGTTGTGCCCCAAAAATATACCCTTCTTCCTTTAAGGCTCCATATTCATCCTCTTCTCCACAGGAACATGGATATATATTGTACAATCAAAGATCCTGAAGTGTCCTATATTTAGCTTCACTCCTGAGACTGCCTCCTTCAAAGTCTTTTCCCCCAATATCCTTTGAGGTCTTTAGTTCTGCACATATACTATCATGTTACATTCCTCTTCCTAAAGAAACATAGGAATATCCCAGTCATGTATCATAGCCTTGGAAACTTGATGATGGACCTATTCTTTCTCTTCGCAACCCCATTTGTTTTAGGGTTGTATGAGACTTTTAACTCCCTCTTGATCCATGCTTCCTTGAAAAAATACTTGAAATCATTGGAGGTGTACTCCACACCATTATTTGACCTCAATTCCTTTATCCTTATCCCTATATGGTTCAAATAGAGTTTTTACCCCACCAAAATCACCTTTTTTCATTAATATATTAAGTATGTTTGAAGCAAAACTAGTGGGAAATTTAACCTTCTATATAACCCTATTTTACAACATCACTTTCTTTCTCTATTAATGTAACGCACCTGACCCCTAAATATTATTTTAAGGGGTGGGGCATCATAATTTCATTTTTCCTTAATCAATCAAACCCTCCTTTTGTGGTCTCTATCACGTTTTTCTTGTCCCAATCTCTCCAACCACTGTCTCCATTCTCAAAACCGAGCTCCGGACTAGAAGATATGTCCTTCCCAAGTTCTTTGGGTGTTTATTGGTCAAGGGCCACACATCTTCCACATGGGTCCATATCATGCGTATCATCCTGAGTTCTCTGAGATCCCAGAGCTTCCAACACTCCTAAATATATGGTGGAAATCCAACCATCCATAATCTGACGGTTGATCTCCCTCCACGTTAACGCATACTCCTAAGGAATATTCAAAGTTCAGTGCTTCAGTGTTGAGAGCCCCTTATTTTTCTATGCACAATACCTTCCAGAGTATTAAACTCCTGAAGTCTCGTAAACTCTCCATGTGGCTCCGGTCTTCGGGGATTTCGGTCTCTCTCTATAATACTACACCCCAAATCCTCTATAGTCCCAAAGTCCTAGAGTCCTGGAGTCCTAGTCAGCATCAAGTTGACCATATCTTAGATCTAAGGGTCAAGGTTTATCCATGTAAACCCACAGATCTATGGCTCTTATTGATTTTCAACTTCGGCATTCAGGGGTTTCATGGTGTAACTCTCACCTTACTCCCAAAGTAGGTCAAAGATTAATTGATCGAGGAGTAGATTCAACGGTCATGAGTGGTCCCGAATCTCCTCCAGATAGATGACCCTTGTCACTTCATGACTTCAGTATTTAGGATTTTGGACATGTAATTTTTGTATTGCTCCCGAAGTGGTCAGCGTCAGGCTGGCCACAGCCTAGGCCCAATAGATGACACTTGGAAGAACAAAAGAGTGACACATGGCCCAATCAACTAGGGCCACATGTCTAGTTCCATTTGACACCTAGGGTCTATGAAAACCACAAATCGAGATGACACGTGTTACACCTACAATGAGTCCATGTCACCTTAGGTGACGTTAATATACTAGTTCACTCTGGCCTTCGTCGCTCCGGTGATATTCTCTTTCATTCATAGATTAAACCTCTCAGAGTAGGACTATGCCAGAGTACTTGACATCATATTTTCATTAGGCATGATTTGACAATCGAGAGGGATCCCGAAGAATCCATAGATCCATGGTCCACATTGCTTCACAACTCCATCATTTGGGAGTTTGGCAGTTGTGAATTTTAACATCATGAAGCTTCAAGCTCCCGGAGCTCCAAATCCATTAAGAACTAGCTCCTTTTAGACTAGCGCAAGGTTCCCAGACCCTGATCATATGGACCCTCTGATGAATCTTGGGATATAAGTTCTAATATTAGCCGATATTTGGTTAAGGATGTGGGCGCAAGCCTATGGTATCTTAGGCTACAGGTTTGAAGTAATCACCCTCCTAAATTTGCATAACTTTAAGTTCCAGAACAAGGTGGGGTGATATTGTGGAATTAACGATATTGTGGCAACCCCCGGAAGTTTGCTCCAACTTTAGAACTATGAGGTAACTCCCTGTAGAAAACGCCTCGAGGGTTCTTCTGACCAGCTCAGAGGATAATATTGTTGACTTAAAGCCAATTAAGCACAATAGTTTACAGAAGGATAGTAGACACCATTATCATCTATTTCACATAAGGCACAATTTATCACATTTACAGATAATCAAATCATGCAATTCAATTCTAGTATACAGGGCATAAAAATAATTTTCTATTACAGTCAATCACCAACCGACTGATTGTGGGTGTTTGTCTTTCCACCCAACCATAGGCTCTAAGGCATTCATTCTTAGTGCTTTGGCCACCCCTGTTCTAATCCATGATATCACTAGGGAACTTTCTGGAATCTCTCTTAGAGGTTCTCTCTCTCTCTGTCACCGCCTCTGCGAAGTTTATCAGATGTTTCCTCAACATCAAGCTCACAGTCTCTTGTTTGGGTTGTGTTCTCCTATAAATTATCCAGTAACCATAACAGTGTAACAAGATTTCAGTTCTTCTTCTCAGCTAGAGTGTCCCCTGCATTCTCTCCTCTTCTCTGTATATATATGCATGCCTTGCACGCACACCCCTCCTTGGGGAAGGTTACCCCTCCTGTCATGTTCCTTCTATCAGAAGGAAACTAGGGTCATCCTGGGTCTGCAGGACCCTTTGGTACTTCGGGCTGACATTATTTAGCTAGACCATGCTTCCATTCATGGGGGCAGTTTATGGTTCAACCACTGGTCCTTTCTTCATTAACTGATTCCTCCTTGGAATCCGGAGGAGGTTTATTATTCCCAACAAAGGGGAATTCGGGGTCATTTGACATAAGGAAACCTCTCCATAGTTTTCCCATTTCTTTCCTCTAGTGATATCATGGCCAGTACTTCAAGGCTTCATCCCCAAAGTCAGTCATTGGAAGTTTAAACCATAATACATTTACATTGTTCCCATGTCACAGCATGGTAATCATGATTAATGATTAATTACAAGTTGGGGGAAACGGGGGTGTTACAATCCCCTCCACCTTAAAGGAACATTGTCCTCAGTGTTCTTTCTCAGTAACACTTGTCATGCCTTTTCTCATTCGACGGCTTTAGAAATCTTGATCCTCTTCCTTGGTCAGGTCCTTTCCAGACTCTTGGCCTTCGTTAGTTGAGCACTCAACACACCCTAAAATCCTTATGAAATTTTGTCACATTTTGGGTACCACTTGTTTTCTGCACTGTATGAATCAATTTCACTTTGGAAAATGATTTATCTTTGTGTTGTTTTCATGACTCTTATCATCAAGTTAGTTTGTTTGAACTTGTTAACCCCATTTCTAAAAGAACTTATCACCCAAATCGAGAATCGAGAGCTAACACTGCACCTAACGTGCTCAAGTTCGACGTCGGGGAAAATTCAAGCAAGTAAAGGAACCACACATTTATAGCAGTCACCAAGAAATGATTCCCAATCAGTGTCGACAGAAGGTAGGGTTGGTTTGCGTAAGTTATTTTCACAAATTTTCAAGATAAATTCGATCCCCTTCAGCATCAACAAAATGAGGGAAGGATAGACATTGACAAAGGACATAAAGAAATCATTGATAGCCGATGACCGATGCGCTTTATCAGGGTTGGGGAAATCTAGAAAATTTAAAAAGCAATTGTTTTTTTCTGCAAAAAGCATATCGTCAATCGTCGATCCCTGATGTGTTTTCAGCATCGGGAATTTTTTGAGAGAGTCGATCTGAGAGCACTTGGGTAGGCTGATCGTCGATCGTCGATCCTTGATACTTTTCAGCATCGACAAGATAGGATTGGGTTTTAGAATGTATAGCTTAAGGAAATCCCCGATTCTAATTAACATGAGAAAATGAAGTCATCGGTCTCAAATGCCACGTGTCTTTATCACGTAAGGGGGTTGTATGGCCTATTTTCGTCTTGAGTCATTTAAGGTTTCCTGGGTCCCATTCATGCCTTCTAGTCAGCATGGCCATGTCAACCCTGTAAGAAAAGATCGATCGACGTCAAAACTTTTGCAAGGAGATATCGACGAAAAAAAATGAAGCACAATCCTGACCCTCGATCCACCAACAAAACGAGTGAAACGATGGGATGTTTGCGGCATGAGATGTGATCAGATTTGGAAATTTAATAGACCATTTAATGCCTGATCCCGCATTTGTTGATACCTCATGCACCGATGAGACAAAAACAATTTGACATCACCAATAGACCACATTACCACCCACACCCGCACTATCAACCCACGATGAATTTAAGTTTAAACATCTTTAAAGATCTGGTGGCAGATTTAATGAAATTACACTCATAACCCAAATTGAATGGTTGATGTGACAAGGTAATTTCATTCATGTTTAAATCTATAGAACATTTTTGAATAAATTCATTCCACTCACAAGTTGAATTCCAGAGCATCCAAAGGAGCAGATCAAATGTCTCGAGACTGTTCCAACCCTATGATTATCAAAACCAGGTTTAACAAGCTGCAGAGGTATGTATTCAAATTTTTCAATTTGTGGTCATAATATATGCATCCGGTTTTCTTGCATAATCTCTAAACTACATTCTAGTTGTAAGTAAGATGACGCCAAGAAATCCAACCACTTGATGCTCTCTGAGGGCACCCAAACTAAAATAAGTTTAAACAGGCTAATTTTCCTCTCCATGGACTGTGAGGCAGTTGGAGTACACTCCCAAGGTGGAGCCTGTTATTAAAACATCAACAAAGAAATATTTTGTCCAGCCTTCATCCTTCGGTGATACAAAAGCAAGAACCAGATCCAAATTAATGCTCCCACAATGGGGAGATCTCTTCAACAGAATTAGCTGAGAAGAATACCCAGAGTATATCCCACACAGCCACCCGGACGTGAGGGCGCTCAATGACCAGGTGTTCCCAAACATCCAACGATCGTATTTACACATGGTGGAAAGAAGATCTCCATTTTCCCTTTTATAAAGGATCTGAAATGGCTCATTGATCATACGGACGGGCATAAGTTCTTGATCAATGATGAGAATGGAGAATGTGTCGGATTTTTCCTCCTCAAAGAAGTCCAGAAATACTACAAGCTCAAGGAAGCAGAGGAGCAGCTCAACATGGATTTTGTGGTGAAGTTCTATGAATTCCATGACACCAGTCGGTTGATGGCCTCATGGTGGAAGTAAGACAATAAGTTCACTAATGGGAGCAATGGATGGTATGGAACAATTAACCTAAGAGATCCATACATCTATTTCATGGCTCTCATCTGTCGGTTATATGGAGAAAAGGATTGCTCCAAGTTTTCAAAAGCATGGATGTTGTTGGCATACACAATGGTGATCTCTAGAAGTAGCTTCAACTGGGGAGAGATAATCTCAAAACAATTAAGCATCTATGTACAACAAGCTCAGACGTTGAAAGAAGGGGAGGAACCCACTTTATACATGGCATCGTACCTACTCGATGTCATGTGTGCAAGGAATGTCTTTGCTAGAATGAGTTTAAGATGGCATTTTTTTGAGCTCTCGGTCCACGTCTACTTCATCATACTATGGGAGAATAGGTACAAGAAATATTACACACTCATCTACGATGAATTCATCTCATGTATTCATTTTATTATTTTCAAGAAGGAATGCCCAAGATTATATGCGGTCGCCAAGAAAATGGTAGAAAAAGTAGGCCATTGGTATTTAGACAAATGATCAACCTACATCAAGGTGTTCGAGGCCACTGAAGCACCACATCTCCTACCGAATCATGTCCTAGACCAGCTCATTGTGGGAGAAATCTACTATCAGACTATCCTGCAGGGCTACAATGCCACATTGGTCAAGTATAAGAAGCAGGGTTTCATACCCTACAGTTTTCATATAGTTTTTTATCTGGTGAAAGATATTGCTCAAGCCAAACAAGAAGGGTTGAGCCAACTTGAAATCAAGTTCTTGATAGGTTGATTATGTAAGCATGACCCTAAATGCCTGGTCCTCCAACATGCTTTGCAGGTATCATCCTGTTGGCCATATGCTCATGATAAGTTTGAGGACGAAATTTTCATAGAATGTGCCCAGGACTGGAGTGAGGTGGTGCAGAGGATGTCCAACCCAAACATGACCAGGTTCAAGGCCATGAGAATGGAAGAAGATGTGGAAACAATAGAGCAGTTAGCTCAAGAGGCCCTCAAATCTAGGGAATAAATTAGAGCGACAGAGACAACAGAGGCATAGAGAAGGGGATTGCTCTTGCTAGAAGGGGCACAAAGAATCATAGATCAATTGAAAAATGACCCTGATCTGATAGAAATGACAAGGATTCCCACTAATGACTCAATCGAAAGCCAAGCGGAACCAAGTGGCCTAGATCTGATGCATCTTGAAGAAATCACTGGGTCAAAAAACCCTGAAGTGCCACCATCACAGATCAGATCACTAGGGGAAATTTCAACCCAGCCCGAGATAGAAAGGACATCAGGGAGAACAGGTGTACCAAATTACTTGTTCGATTTGATAACCATCTACAATGATGAGGAGAGTTCAATGGTTTCCCTGGTCACTCTAGTGCAGATTACAGAAGAGAAAGAACCTGAGAGAGCATCCACCCCAGATCCCGATTTTCCAATTCAGATTCATCCACAAATCAATCTTGAGGTGGAAAGTGCCTTAGAAACCGAGCCATGCGACATACCGGGAACCCCAATGGATAGCTAGAAGGATGATTTAAGAGTGGGTGAATAAGAAGAAGAAATTCCACAATAGGAAATCGACATTTCAACAACTGATCATCAAGTAAGTACTGAACCACCCGATGAGAAACAACCAGAGGTCAGTCCATCGAGACATACAGAAGAGGTGCAAGAACCCACCCTTGAATAGATATACATAGTTGGGATCCAGGGAAACACTCTAACTTGGGGAGAACAACAAATCCCCAAACGTGTTGATGAGATCTTCAATATATAAGAAATCGCCTACGATCGAAAGAGGAAAGCCATCATGAAGAGAACCACTAAGAAGATGAGGCTTACAGTGGACAGTTCGATCCTCGTCATCACAGAGGAGAAATTTATTAGCACAGAGCAAGCCAAGACGTCTGAGCTTATTGGCGAAGGGATGGTGATCACAAATGCCACCCTGGATAGAGAAAGGAAATATTAAGAGGAGTTGGTTGCTGCGCTAAAGGAGCTGGAGCATCTACACCATTTGGTGAAATACTATCAGGACTCCACACAGGCCATGGTGTTTTTGAGAAGTGAGTTCCAAGATGCCTACAACAAATTCACAAATGAATGACACCTTTTCACTACAGGGATAGATGACTTCCAAGAAGACACTCTTATGGCACTAGAGACCTGCAAATATGTGGAAAGATGGTACGAGAAGGCCCACCAAGCAGTGGAAAGAATTGATTACATCAGCACGGTTCAAAAGGACTGAGACACCGAAAAGCACATCATTCAGGTGCTAAGAGACAACAACATAGATCAGATAAGGAAGGTGGTCAAATACTAGGTTAAAATGGCCCAAGAACCTCAGTGGGATATTCAAGAAATATGGGTCGATTTCTAAAGGAGCTAGGTCAAGATCAATCAGGAGATGAAAGACATCAGTCTCCCAGAATTCAGCTCACCCGAGGATTTTGTCGACTTGCATGACATAGTCAAACAACATGCAGAACAAGAATCAGCATGAACTACAGAGATAGAAAAGGTGGCGAATATGGTGCCAGGACAAGTACAACAGTTCATGTAGCACCTGATCAAGGCTCGAACAGAATTACAACAGTTAAGTGTCAAGATAGTCAAGTATCAGGCATGGGAAGTAGAAGTAAAGCAGATCCTTTCAGCCCCGATGGACCAAAACAGATTCTTGTCTCCCAATACATGCGAGGAACTCTTCGTCAAATGGTCGTAGTATGAGAAGAGTCATCCACTTCAGTGAAACCATTCAATGACTCTTAGAAGACGGAAAGATGGAAGCGCCATGTGGCAATGTTTTGTTTTACTTAGCTTTCACTTTCGATAGTTATTTTTAGTTAATGATTTGTTATAAGCAAGAGGATATACCTTTTAGAAAAGGTCAGTGGTTTTGGCAAAGACCCTCATTTTTGTAGTTGTAAAGAACTATTTCCAAACTACATTAATTGAGAAGTCTTGTTTAGGATCGGAGACAAACTTTTGTTTTTCATCAAAGGCATGTGTGATTGGATTTGAGGAGGAACTACATCTGACTTTGTTTCATGAATGGATGTTGTAATGAGTAAGAGTTTTTTAATCTATTGATAAGTTAGTTGATTCAATATTTTTTTTGTAGTTCTTGTTCTTAATGATGGAAAGAAAATTGTTGTGTTAATATGTGATTAATGGTTAGAGCTAAGGAAACTATTTTTCTTTCCATCATTTTATTGCATGTATGTTTTCTTTTGATAATTGTATCCCAGTCAATAATTGAAATACCATCAAGTTGAGGTATTAGTACTAGGCTTGTCACAGTTGTAAAAAACAATTGCCTGCATGCTTGAGCACAAGGGTTAGCCCAAGATCATCCTTTTCCAGTAGTTAAGATTGTCCCCTTTTACCCAGCTAGTTTATACCAGCACCCATCTTTTTATCAGACCCATATAATAAGAGAAAATACAAAAAGAGAACATTTAAACTGAAGGAGGAACTTTCATAAGAAGATATCATGTCAATCACTACATAAATCCCATCAATTATTTGGCCGGATCGACAGATATGGAGAACCATTCCACTATCAAACAATGCAGATTCTAATTGGGCCTCAGTGCAAGGTTTGGTTCCTTTTGTTCATTAAAATGGATTTAGGACCCCTCAACAACTACCTTCCTTCAAAATTCTTGGACAATAAGCATATTAATCACAATTTTCATGCGAAAACATTTGTTGTTGTGCAAAATTCAAGAGGAAAATGTCATAATATAGCACAATAATTATCTGTGCAGTTCGTGGATTTGCATGCACATGGATGTATTGTTCTCTTGGATTACCTTTTTTTCCCTGAACATACCCATTGTGTGCATGATCCAAATCAATAGTTTACAAGGATGATCAAAGTCTCCTCTTCCTTGCAGTCACTCACACTCCAAGCCCAGGCTCATGCGTCCCCTTCTCTGCTATAAAGTTCCTCGGGCAATCCTTCTTGCCTTGCCAAGGCATTCTTGCACTGGAAGATTTCCAGAGACTTCATTGATCCTTACATTTGAGGCATCCCTCAGACCTGCTCTGTCGAGGCATCCCTCTGGCTTGTGTTACCACAACACAGCATGTTCCATGGCAATCATGACTTACCACAAGGTTTTCATGTCTCAACAGTTTCCATATGTCACACTTTCTATATTTGACATCCTTCATCTATCCTCCTTGGAAAAATCCTTTTCTTCTCACCTATATCACAAGTATACAGAAATTTATGAGATATCATCAAATTTTAATTTCATAATTTTATTGCAAATCTGTCACCCACAAATTCTTCCCATTTCACATTTAGTTTTAGATATGTTCCACACATGAAACAAATTCACAAGCATGTGGCATTACTTCCCATAGAAGTTTGGCTCAGTAGGTAATTGGCCTTCCTTATGGGCTTACAATACTGCCATATCCAAGACCCTTCTCTTCTTGCCACTTCAACATTCTCAGCAAAACAAATTGCTAGTTTTCATGCACTTTATATTTTCAAAACTATGCATACTAACAGTCCAAGTTATTTTCATCTATTCAAGTATACAAAGAAAAAGGAAGTATCATTATTTATGTATTCCTCCCTTCAACATACAAAATTTTCCAAATGCAATTCAAATATAAAATGTCTTTAATCAATGTGCCAATATTCATGGCCACATTCACACCTAATGCACCCTTGCATTGTTTTCAAGTTTGCCACACTTTATGACAAGCACTTTGCCATGGTGTGTTGGAGTTTAACCAACCTCTTCACCATAGGTCTTGTTAGCATAGGGGCAGACCCAGGGTTCAATGCTCAAGAGTGCACCAACAAATCCCTAACTACCAGCCCTTTCGGCAACACTTGCAAAGCAAATGGAGTCTCACCCAAGGTAGAGGCAGGGGTGGTTGCAAGACTCAGGTGTTTGCAACCTTAGCTGGGACACAGATTTGTGATTATATTTCTTACATCACACTTAGCATCAGTTATTCCTTAACATACATTCATTAATATACTTCGCAAAAGTCACAAAGCATCGCAGTGAATACTTATACTAAGAATGATTCAGTATTTATTCACAACAATATAGGTTAGATTTAGCAGATCAAGCACTAAGCATATCATATATCAAATCTAATGTTCATTCATTCATCAACATCACAGAGCATGACTAGATCTACTTAACCACATCAAGAACTTAGCCAAGAAAGAGATACATACATAAGAGCGATGCACAAAACACTATAAACACAGTTACCATGGTTCACCCCCACCCTGGGGCTACGTCCACAAAGTCTTCTTTATATTATCTTGGTCAAGTAGTTACAACACAGAGCTTTAACGACCCTTACTTTACACAGGACAGAATATCTGCGCAGCTCGCTAGATCCTTCTTCCTTGCTCTTCAGCATCAAACTATAACAACCTACACTTATCTCTCTGATCTCATGCATAGAGCACTCTAAGATACATCTGATCACATAGATCCCATTACTAGCACTAAGCTTTCATTCATACATCACACATATGTACTACATTACTATCTCTCTTATCTTACTATCTATATTTCCTATTTATAGATTACAAAATGGGCCTAAACGTGGGTAAACCCACGGGCCGACATCCCTTTCCTGTTACAACAACCCAAAACCCTAAAATGGACCCCAAAATAGGTCTTTCTTCCTTATTTTATGCTTTGTGCTGCACTCCTTCCTTAGCAAGCTGTCATAGTCCCAAAAGTGGTCGAGTAAGACCAAGTACTCTTCAAAACTTGGTCAAGGGCCAACAGGCCCCCAAAACTCACCTATGACTCATCCCGAGTCACTCAGGTCTGACCAAATCTGCTTCGAACACCTCGAGCTTGGCTCGAGTGGCTTCGACCTACTACAGGGCGACAACCTCTTGTTCAGTAAATTCCTGGAGTACTATGTCATTGAGAGGTCCTTCCAGGCATTGTTCTACAATGATGACACCCTATTTGAGTTGAGCTCCCTGGCTTTCAAGTTCGGTGAATAGTTGGCATGCCTTCTCTTGGAGTGGTTGCAGTCATTGAGAGACATCCATTACTTTACTTTGCAGTGTGTGTACTTGTTGTTGGGTTGTGCATTGCTCTGCGAACCTCTTCATTCTTTCGACTGGGGTCATGGACTTCAGCTGCGCTTGTAGCACATCTGCATGCTACTTTGCTTCATGGAGTTGCACCTCCAATGTCTGCAATTATGGATTCTTTGTGAGGGTTTCATAGGTTTAGGCACTTCTGGTGCTTAGCTGCCTACATTCTGAAGCCAAAGTTTTTAATTGGTTGACTGCGCTTCGAGCAGTGGCTTCTCTTAGATATCTTATCTCTTGGGGTGTCTCAGGCAGGGTGTGGAGCTCCAGATCCGTGATGTGCTCTTGAAGTTGTTGGATTACTTCTTCCAGTTGGGTCACCTATTGTGGAAGATGATATTCTATCTTCACTTCTATGATTGTCACAGAGCGCAGTGCCTTGTGAAATATTTCTTGTGTTTCAAGTTGCTCTGCTAGCAACTGGTCCTTTCTCTACTGTAACTGGGATTTTTCCTCCTCCCATTTCGCTTGTAAGTCAAGTTGCTCATGTTCTGCCTTTCTCCGTCTCTCTTCATGTGCACTTTGTGCTTGCGCCAAAGCCTGGGTGGCTTTCGCTATGTCTTTTTGAGCTCATTGAAGGTGAGCTTCGACTTTCTCGGCAATCTGGCATAACTGTGTGGGCTCATCACCTGTTCCTGATATTTCCATTGTTAACGGTGTTGTAAAATATGCTTGGCTAGACTAAAGTGCCTTCTGCACTTCTTTGAATTCACCCGTGATCTGGCGGAATAGTTCCTCCTGCTTTGCTTCTTGCTTTTCCGCAAGCTCTAATGAGACATTATTCAGCGCAGAAATTAAGAAGTCAAAATAATCCAGGGTAAGCATAGTCTTAAGAGTGGTCCAGGTGGCCTTAGTTTTCTTTCTAGATGAGGGACTCGGTGGGGTAATATTCCTTTTCTTGGAGGGATCTACCTCGTCCCTAGGTGGGGTAACCTTGCCTTTTCTCTGTTCAACTTTTGTGCCCCCTAGTTCTTCATCGTCACCTCCCTTCGTAGGTGAGAGTGAAGCAGTCTTCATGGATGTGTTGTGGATATCTTGAACTTCCACATCCTTCTTAGTCTTGCATGGTTCTGGTGTATCTGGGCTTCAGGGATATCTACATTGGACATCTCTGTGGGGTCTGCTGCAACAAGGAGGTCTGTCGACCATTCCTTGGTAATCTCCTCCAGGTCATCTTTTGCAGCTTGTAATATGACTAGAGTTGTTGTTTGTGCTCATTTGCACGCACTATGATGTAGGTGAAGTGACGATCTATGTTGAATTTCATCAAAGGTCGAAACCTATGAAGAGTGTTAGCTGTAATGCATGGTGTAGACTGAATGACATTCCTCAACTAAATGTAGTACACATGGAAGACAGAATTGGACTACCATTGTTTGTTCATGTCACTGGAGTACCACAACATACAAAACTTCGCGACCAAGGGTTCGAAGGGTTCAATCTCTGGAAACATGGCTCCCTCGGGTAGTTCCCACGTGATGAAGGCGATGAGTATGAGCAACCAGCTAAAGTGTAACTCATACCCTTGGTCCTACACTTGTCTACAGTCAATATCTAACTGATTTATGATGTATTTCACCCAGTTCATTTGTAGACCCTTCATGCACTTCCCTGAGAGGTCAACTACAAATCCGGTCACATGTGTAGGTCTATTTTTTCGGACTAACTTGCCTGCGATCAGTTGGCAACCAAAGAGTACTGCTGCATTCTCAATGGAGGATACCTTGTAACCTCATGTGCCTTTCTCCAGATCGCCCTATGTGTATTTTATTCGTTGAGCGAGAGCACGATCTGTGGTTTTTCCAGGGTAAAAGTCCTGCAGATCAGGGCCCTGCATGCTTAGCCCAGTGATTTGATTGATCAAAATCGGATCCATGGTGATGCGCCGATCCAACCATAGGTATCCTCTGTGGTAGTAGGACAACAACAGTTGAACATAGGCATTTACTTCCTGATGCCTCCCGAAATGTGGAATCTTCATTACGTTGAGGAGGGTTGACTGCGCAAGGTTATGGGTCCATTGTTGCAGCACAATCTTGGGGTTCTTTCCTTTTGTAATAGTCAAATACTTGTGTGGGGATAGCATATTGTATACCTTGCGATCTCCAAGGTTAAAATCATTAAATTTTAGCGAGGTCATCTTCTCCTGGTCAGCATGAACTGCGTGCACCCCTTTTGTGAGGTACGCAGTGACTACAACATAGTCGAAGTCTCTGGGTACAGAGTCTCGACGCACTTATCCACTTAGTGGTGGGATATATTTAGTCAAGATGCTTGGGATCATCTTCATAGTGGCGAAGTCATTTCTGAGCTTAGATCGTCTTTCCGAAGGTGGTCGGGATGGTCATGCTCGAGCGGTAGAAGGGGAAGTTGGCAATATGCCCAAGGACGATGCATGTACACCCGTAGAAATTTCACGTTCTGACATGACTCTCTCATCCATTAAATCAATTAGAACTTCTTCAAAAATTTTCTCAGCAGCATTGAGCTCGTTCAACATACAAACTTGGGTCAGCTGGCTCGAGTTCAAAAGGAATTCAAATATGACAGTGAATAGTAAGGCAATGATCTCAAGGCAAGTAAATCTCAGGGTTCGCACTCAAATTCTCAGTTAGAAAAAATTATTCTCAGTGCGTGGCATGTCAGGTTAAGTAGGCAATCTCAGCAACGGTCTTCTTGCAATGAACATGGGGCCTTCATTAACTTTGTTCTATCCATTCTAGTACTATCCAACGGTCTAGTGGTAACCCAGTGAGTTTCGTCTCAGTAAGGCTTTTACCATTCTGATGTTTATCTTCTATGGTCTTAGTTACTTCACGTTGTGGAAAATATTTCTTAGGGTTCCTTGATAATACTTCTTATGTATCAAAACTAGGTAACTCACTCTTCTGTGTATCCTCAGGTGTTCTCTTAGCTTCGACATCAGAGGTACTAATATTAAATATATGCGATCTTCTCTTATGTTCTTCAATCAAGTGCGCGATCCTTCTAGTCATAGAGTCTTTTAACTCTTGCTTCTTATGTTCCAACACTTTCTCTTCTTCTCTTCATTTGGCCTGTTCTCTATCAATCCAGGGTTTTCTTATGAGCATGGTAAATGGGGCGTTGTCTTCAACAAATTTATTGATATCAAAGTCTTCCTCTGTCGAAGTTCCATTGATAGTCATAGGTATCTGGGCGAGCCTTCCACATAGGTTTACTAGCTTTCCTCTGAAGAAACTTGTTCCTCCTAAGGAAGGGATCATGGCAGGCTTTCCTATAGCTTCCAAATTTCTTTCTGGCATAATGCTCACTTGCGCATCTTCATCAAGAGTATAGTCAATGTCAAAGTCCCCTATTCTTGCTTCGATTTGCTCCTTTTCTTTGAAGATCTCTGATAGCCTAACATGTCGGTGGTCATTCAAGGTATCTCTCATCTGTAGCAATATATTTTCTGATTCCTTCTGAGTTTCTGCTATAATCTTGGTCTCTTTATCTCCCTCAGGGTTTGGTTGTTCCATATTCAGCTTCTCAAGCCTAGCAATCATTCTAAGTCAACCCAATACTTCATGGTCCATATTCTTACAACAGAGGCAACTAGGTCTTCTCCCAGGGAATTCTTTAGCAAGATGTCCTGGTCATCTGCAACTATAACAGAGGGTTAATCCTCTCGTTTGTTTAGATTTTCCCCAACTCCTTTTGTACTGTGCACCAGGATCATGGTGGCTAACCTGCAAAAAAAAATTTCTAGGAACCTGCATCCACTTGTTAGTCCAAACATTCTTTCGATGCATAGGTATAACATATCTATCACTATACTTATCAGATCTATTCATATCAAACTTTCTTTCATCTATTAATGCCCTAGTTTTGAAGCTAGGACAGAATCTATCAAACATACCTAGATCCATGCTTTAGAAAAAAAAAAATTCACTTATCTTACTTCTGCAGAGCACAAAGCTTCCAGATCTAAAACTTTTAACTATTCTTACCTTTATCGAGGCATAGATCTTACAAATCTTACCTTTTTCTTTGCAGATCTGACTTCTTTTCTTCAGATATGACCTCTCGTTCATTATTGCAGCATGATTTTACTTCCTACTATAGGCTGATCATGATCCCAAATTAGTACATATGAAACTATGAGTTTCTCTTGAATGAACCCAAGTATTCTTCCTTCATCAATAACCAAGATGCCAACACTCGTGGCCACCCAAATTTGTTTTTCTTTAACACCTATACAATGTAAGTAAAATATTGGAAGGTCCTCCTTCCTTAATGGAAAATCCATTGTCTTCCCTTTATGCAAACATGCATTTCCTCAAAGCAATTCCATGCAATGTGCTAACTATGAGCACCTTTATTCCTAATATCCCTAGATTGGTCATTTTACCCATGGTACTCTTTGCTCACTCATTTCTTGCAAGGATTATAACTCATCCTTGACTGGCATAGAGTTCCTCTCTCTATTGTTTAGATTCTTCTTTCCTAAATCATACCTCGCTTGGGTAGCAATAGCATACAACAACCACTCACAATTATTTGCATATATTTAAGATAATGAAATATTTTCATAAGGGATTTTTACCAAATTCCTTCATGCCTTATTCCATGTAGGTATAGACATTTTTATACCTTCCCTGGCTGCTAGCACCCTTCTCTGATATTACCTCATCAAAGGTGATTTATGGGGACTTTTAAAGTCCCTTCAACAATATTTTAACAACAACCTTCTCATAGTCATCTTTTGCTTGAGGTTGTCTATCATTGGAAACTATCTTTATCAATAGCTCCAATTCCTTTCTACACATGTAATACATCGTAAATATATTAGTTTTTATGTAAAATACAAATGCATGTATCATAGCATTCAAATCAATAAAACATTTCTCAGATATTTCCTAGCATATCTTTATGCACTTCATTTCATTATCTTTAATGTTTCCATGAGTGAAACACAAACAATTCTCAATCATTTCTAGATTCATACAATCATCATCACTATGATGTCAAAACACTTAATTTTATTAGTAAATCAATCTCTCATACCATAGAAATACAATATCCAAGTTCATCCAGCTCATGCAAATTGACCTGCAATTTTTTGCAAGATAAGAAGGAAAAGATAAGAGGGAATGCCACTAGATTAGTGAGGGTTTGAATCTTAATTAGTTATATGGTGCTTTATATTCATTAGGGTACTTTTCTTAGGGTTCACAACAAATATAGGATAACAACAAATTCACAAAGGAAACCAAGCCAAACCTAGGGCTAATTTACTAATCTCCTTTGGCAAGCTAATTAACACAAATGTTGGAAATGAAATAGAGGGGAAATGGACATACCTCACTTTCAATAAAGCTCCTTTAGGTACTAAACCTACTTGGAATGAAGATGATAGTTTTGAAAATCCTCCAAGAGAGTGTTCTACCTCTCGAATGACCTTTCGAGTGAAACTACAAATGAAACTCAATATCGCAACAAAATAAACTTGTACCTGATCTCCAATACAATGTAATATATAACACTAGAACTACCATACAAAATAATGTAGCAATGAAGTACTCAATGGTTACACAAATTACCCTCATAATGGTGATACTTCCATTAATCTATCTATGATGGAACCTCCCTTTAGATATTAGGGTTGAAACATCCAAGGTGTTGGAGGGAACTAAGATAATGAAGATGCCCTAGGACCAAATGACAATCCTTTAAGGTTGGATCCAAGCTAACATAAAGATATCCTTGTAGAGGTTTTGGAGATGATATGTGCATGAAACCCAAGACTATGGAAGAGGGGTTAGGAAGCTAGATCAAGATTTGACATAAATCCAACCAATGAACCATTAATTTAAGTCATGGTATTTTCCAAGGAATCCTTGGTTCACTTGGCACTAGAAGGTCATGAAGGGTTAAGGAATATTTGACCAAGTATACCCCAATTTAGCCACCCAAAATGAAGCATCCAAAGAAACTATGGGCCTTTTAAGGGTATAAAATCCAAGAACCGATCCCACAGAGTAAGTGAGTGCCCCAAAGGGTATAACATATCCAATCTGGTGACCAAAGATGAAAAGAGGAAGGAGGAAGGCAATAAGGGATTCTACCTAAGCACTATAGATCCCTAATAGGTTGCACACATAAGGTAATGGGACTTGAGGAATGTGATCCAACAATAAGAATAGTATATAAGTCTCAATGTCATCACTAGGTAGGTCATGCATGGATACGACACAGAATTAGGCCAAACCCCAACACCTCTATTGGTTAGGTGTATGTGAGTACTAAAGTGTAAAATGTATTAACCATGGAGGATTTTATTAGAAACAATTTCACCATGGAGGTTACTCACCACTTCCTCCCAACATGGAACCCTTTGTTGTTCCTAACCAAGTTTGTATTACAATCATCCCCTATGTAACCAAGTAAACATACAACCACCTACCTCATGTATAACACGTGACGAACGCATTCCCTACATGCAACAACTTGAAGAAAGAATCATCCCCCTCCTATGTCAGGGGAGTGGCTTTGCACCTTATATTATTTATAGACTTGAGAGAATCTCTTAAGAGACCTTTCCCTCCTCAACCACTTTATAAATCTTAAATTATAGCCTTACCTCAAAGTCCCCCTCCTCTGGATATTTACATATGTCCACCCAAACAGTGTGAGGGACATGAAATTCCCTCTCCCTACTAGTCAAGCCAGCTTTAACTCCCTCTTCTGAGAGAAGTACTTATGCAACGAATCCTAAAGATCTAAATAATGACCCTTGCCCTAGTTCACACAAGTGGTGTAAGTATCATAATTGCAACACCCACAACACAAATGAATGTCAAGCCTTTCAAAGGAAGAAATATTCTTATTCCAATCAAGGCTCACGATATTCCCCGATCCAATTTTCTACCTAACAATGATGCATTACCAATAAAAAAGGTACTACATCTCAACTTGAAGGGGTCAAGGACCTCTTCCCTCATCCCACTCCTTCTACACAGCCCTAGAATTTTAGTCCAACTGAGTTATTTTCCAAGGCCTCAATACCTTTACTTATCACGGATTAACCAAGCCCATTCATTTAAATATGCTTATTTGTTCATTCTACATTTTCAAGATGTACTTGTTCCCACAAGTGATCTTCTAAAGTTTACAACTCTACTAAACAATTCAGATTTATTAGGGTGAGAAAAGTGGTCCTCCTTTTCTCCTTCTTTGTGTATGAAATCTATGTATTGTGATGTTCCTGCTCTTTTCCTTGAGCATCCTTGGTTAGGCTCACCATAACCCTTAGGATACATCATCATTCTTTAATAGAAAAATTGTTGTTCATAATGATTCATGAACCTGTGAATTCTACACATTACCATTCAGTTATCAGAATGGTCAACATTCATTTGTTAGTCTTCCATTCATGCATGATGTTTTAAAATGTAATCCATGATTCTTATATATATATATATATATAGGCTTACAACTCACTACTCAATTCTCAGCATTCATTAAGGTTGTGACTTTGTTATCTCGACAGAGTCTTCACACAGTTCCTCCACAAGGAACTCCTTCAGCATGCAACTTCGTTATTGCATATCCTTCACTATATGTGATGGCCTCAACCTTGAGTTAGCTTCAGTTGTTTACCAAATATTCCATAAGGAATATAAACATGCATCTTTGTTATGCCTCCTGACTATTTATCCACACATATTCCTTGTTTTGTAATAATACATCCATGATGCACTTAACCACATGCATAATCATAAATCATTTAACTCATGATTGTTCACAATTGTTCTCATGCAATCCTCAAAGGCATAATCATGTTGCCTTTTATCATGACAACAAAGCATAATTTCTCATTTACTCTTTCATTTGTTTATACTATCCCTTCCTGAGGAAATGAAACACGTTCCCCCCAAGCTATCATTCAAAATCAAACTTCCATGACTATTCAAAATAGATTCGGCCATGCATCCATGGTATTCATTCAATTTTGGAAAGTGCAATTATTACCTTACATTTCACTCATTTAGGAAGTTTCATCGCGCCTTTAGTATACATATTCTCATACATCATATATATGCATCACTTGCACATTTAATATTCTTCATATCTACTTGGTATTAATATCATTCTTCAAATCAAGAAACCTCGCATTGCATCAAATTCATGCACTCAAGCATATACAAACATAGATAAACATTCATCATGTCATCTCATTGCGTGTACCCCTTTCCATGTCCTTCATGGACATATCAAACTTCTAGATCCTTCTCCCAAGGATATTATTACCATTCTCATGACAATTTCCATAGAGATACTCAACATTGAGCTTCCCTCTTGGTTGGGAACTTGCAATCATTCACTTGACATCCACCTGGCAGTTTAACGGACATAGTCATAACTATGTTTCCCTTTCTACATGATAACAGCTAGAAAGAAAACACTCTTGCCTCAACTTCCATGAAAACATTTCCCACTCATAAATAGAGTCTGGGAAATTATAACCATGCCCAAGATAACAAAACAACCAATCTAGCTTCCAACTGGTCTTGAGCAGTAGACCTTCCGATCAAGGAAATCATTTTCTAGATTCCCCTCACTAGGGTCCAACTATATCTATATGACTACTATCCACCACTGGATGTCAATATGACCCATTGGGCATCTAGAAGTGCCCCAACACTTCCTTTCATTAACCATTTTACCTCATTTATAATAATTTTTTAATGTCTAATAACATTTGGACTATTTCCTTAAATCCCAAATACAATTTCGAAGTATGTTACTTACTAACTATTTTAATACAGAACTCTAGAGTATCTTAAGACCATAATCAGTGTTAACCATTACACCTAGAACACTTTCTTTTGTTCAGCAAAAGCCAAGGGTGTAGGTCACTCTCCTCCTCCCATAGTAATTCTAGCGGATTAGTTCCCTATCCACCAAGAAATGGAGGTTGTTGTGATTTCTCACTCAATCACTCCATATTTATACAACTATGTTTATAAGCTTGATTATAAAAAACCCTGCCCATCAATTCATGTACCAAGAAACAAAATGTGTTTCTCAGTTCCCTTCGAAACCCAAGAGTTGCACATGATTTCCCTTTTCAAAGAATGGTCATCAGAACCATTCCTCTTGCATAGACACATCCTTAAGTTAATAGGGATACACACTCCCCTAGCATAACTATGAGCCTTTGAAATGGCTCTTGTCACTTCACTTCTACCTTCATGAAGGTTGTTCTCAATCTATAGGGTTCCTTTTTAATTCCTTACTGGGTTATTCTAGAAACAATTTTCATTCATTATAGGTCAAGTAAATTGACCTTACCACTTCCATCAATCCTCTAATCATGAGGGATCATACACATATACAAGGTTTAATCCTTCATTAAATCAACAATTATTACTGCTACAGATCCTTTCGATCCATTCACATCCAAGTCTTGATACTAGTGCCTATCAGCCTAATCCCAATCATGTGGATTGGCTATCATTTCCCAAAATAAATGGTGGCCTTCTTCGGCCACAACCTAGCATGATTCAATCTCATTGGGTAAAATCCCAACTAAATTTTAATCTACATCCTTCAATGAACTTATGTAGATAACTTCCATACAACAGTGATACTCTCAGCAGGCTCATGTTAGCTTTTGTAAACTAGTCTTTCGACTGTTCTCCAACCCATCCATACCTATGTCTAAATAATTATATACTAGAAAGGGTAGGTTAGTATGCCCTTTCCCCTAAATTTTTTCTAATAATATTTTTATGTGACTCGTGCATGAATCGAGGCAGACCAAGTGTTGTTTCCATGCTCTGATACCAATTTGTAACACACCCGACCCCTAAATACTCTTTTAAGGGGTGGGGAATCATATTTTTGTTTTCCCTTAATTAATAAAACCCTCCTTTTGGGGTCTCTATCACATTCTTCTCGTCCCGAGCTCTCCAAGCACTGTCTCCATGCTCAAAACAAAGCTTCGGACTAGAAGATATGTCCTTCCCAAGTTCTTTGAGTGTTTATTGCTCAAGGGCCACGCAGCTTCCACATGGGTCCATCTCATACGTATCATCCTGAGTTCTCTGAGATCATGGAGCTTCCAGCACTCCTAAATCTATGGAAAAAATCAAACCAACCATAATCAGATGGTTGATCTCCCTCCACGTTAACACATACGCCTAAGGAATATCCGACGTTCGGTGCTTCGGCGATGAGCAACCCTTCTCTGTCTATGCACGAGACCTTACAGAGTCTCAAACTCCCAAAGTCTTGTAAACTAGCCACATGGCTCTAGCCTTAGGGAATTTTTGTCTCTCTCTCTATAATACTACACCCCAAATCCTTTGGAGTCCCAGTCAGTGTCGGGTTGACCATAGCCTAGATATGACATTCAGGGTTTATCCACGTAGACCCAAAAATCTACGGCTCCTATCACTTCACAAATTCGACGTTCGGGGGTTTCATGGTGTAACCCTCACCTTACTCCCAGAGTATGTCAAATATTAATTGATCGAGGAGTAGATTCAATGGTCACGAGTGGTCCCAAAGTTTCTCAAGATCAATGGCCCTTGTCGCTTCGTGACTTCGGTATTCAGGATTTTGGCCATGTAATTTTCATATTTCTCCTGACACAGACAACACTTGGTAGAAGAAAAGGGAGACACATGGCCCGATCAACTAGTGTCGCATGTGCAGTTCCATTTGACACCTGGGGTTTGTGAAAACCACAAATCAGGGTGACACGTGTTACACCTCCGATGAGTCCATGTCACAGATTTTAGTCAAAGAAAATTGTTATCCACTATCCTAGGGATAACTAAGGAGATCATGTCTCAAGGCCCACAGGTCTTAGACATGGAGTGGCAAGAGACGAATGACTTGAGAATGAACCCGGAGGGCCCATATTTTACCCAGTGCAGCCCAATTATCAGCAGCAATGGTATCCATCCCACCGGTCTGGTCCTAAAGTAGCAGTAAGTGTTGCTCCATGAGGTAATGAGTTTGGGTATCATGGTATGTGTCACTCTAGTTATTGAAGCACTTGAATATGTTGCACTGAATTCTCCTTTATTTCATAATGTTTTCTTGGAAATTATGCTATTTAAATTGTTCATACCTAGGAGGGTGACATGATTCCCTAGTAAGTTGGTCTCCCTTTAGGATGGGTTGCCACTGGGTGGGTCTATGAAATTTCATCGTCCAATCCCTCCATACTTACCACTTTCCATCTTTAATCCTCTCATTTTCCCCAACCTTGGTTCGGGCATTGGATTTGCCACACTAGGAAGGGTTGTACCTTGCCTTGTGGGAAGAAGGGGATAAAGGCCCAAAGGGTAAAGGTAGATGGCAAGAGTTAAAAGACAAAATGAAACCTTTGAGATGCTTCACTCAGGGATTCCCAAGAAAACAATAAAAATATTCTTAGTAAGAAAAGGGGACCCATAAGATAAATCAAAACTCAAGGTACTAGTTGGTGGATGGGATGTCTCATCATGAGACGACCTATTAGGACCATAGGTGTTATCCACAATTTTGGTTGTCATAATGATGTAATGATGATGGAAAAATCAAGCTCTTCACTAGAACACTTTCCTGAGAAAAGTTACCTTTGTCTGCTTCCAGAAATCATACTTTCAAGGGAGGTTTGCAGGCTACTTATATATTTACCTGCGAGAATGCCTGATTCTCGTAGGCTGCATTAAGTTAGGGTGTGAGGGGTTCACACTGTACCTAACTATCAAGGTGCAAACATCTTCTAAAGGAATAAAAATATGAAGTTCTCGAGCCTTCTAGAAGGGAATCTTCCAGAAGGATGAGTTGGCATTCGAATGGTTATCTAAGTACTGGCTTTCCTGATATCTTGGGATCATTTCCTATCCA
>JZKD02S0784800.1:85874-104598 GCA_000966675.3 Picea glauca | reverse complement strand
ATTCAAATGGTTATCTAAGTACTGGCTTTCCTGATATCTTGGGATCATTTCCTATCCAAGTAACTAATCCATTCTCTCTTATAAATTGAGAGGAATGCTCATGGAAAGGGTTAAGTAGCAAATTAGCAAGAGATTTATTGGAGGATTAGTGCAATATTGTATGAAGGACTGATGCTACAGCAGCTAGAGACACCAGCAAGGTTATCAAAAGTGGTTGATCTTCTTCATGCATGAGCAAGTGTGTGTGTCAGAGCTAGGAGCCATCGAAAGGAGATCTATAGCATCAAGGCTCAGGTTGTAAGTCTTTATTTCTATCAATTCAATACAGTAATATGTCCCTTTCCCATAAAGCCAATGTCACTTTATTACATAACTCCTTGATCATATGTATAGATTAGTTGTTGAATATATTGAATTGTCTTCACTTCGATTGGTTTGTACTGTTGTGGTATTGACGATGCAAGAGCGTTGGAGTGAAATTGGTACAACAGAGACCCAAGGAAGCATTCATAAGATATGTACATGATCCTTGCCTCCTAGTTCATTCAATAGTATAAATCTAGGGAAAGAGTATTATTCTGTCCTGCTTTGTTCTAGATCCGGGTGGATCTAGGGAGATCGATTTGTGTCTGCACTTATAGATTAATCCTGAAACAATAGGCATGCAGCGGTATGACACTACCATATATCCAGTCACCAAACTAGGGTAGTGGCTCTTGGTGGCATAGCCAAGATAAAGGGGGTCTCATCATGAACCATCTTTCTCATCTTCGTGAAATACTTGTGGGTAACATTGTCACCTCTTGTCAACAAGCCAGGACAGTGTCCCCTAGCTCTTCCCTTTAAGCATGAAATAAAAAGACCAAAATCAAAAAAATTAAGAATAAAAGGAATTGAGTGGGCTAAGAAACAATGGCATCCATGATAACAGGCATCTCTCCCTCTACCAAGGCACCCACGGGTAAGATCTACATTTCCCTGTTATCACTGCACATTGTGCCCAAACACTTCCCCAACACCACTTCACACACACTTGCATGACCTAGATTGGTTCTCACCTGGGAAACACCCCAAACTTAAGGAGGACTCTCCCAATAACACATCCTCATACCTTCTTCAATCCTAACTTGTTAAACTGCATAACGTCTTTGAGCATTTCTCTAGGTAAAAGTGGGTTTGATGCACATGTTTGGGTAATTTGATTATTATATGTGATTGACATTGTTATGATCCCTGTGACTTATGAACCCCTGGAGGGCATACTTGTTGTTGTTGCAGGACTTTTCCCGTTGGAAAGGTACATATGGGGGAATGATTGGATCGGACCTCCATGGGGCTGAAATCCCACAGATGGGTGTTCTGACCCCAACTAGGCGCAAAGAGATACCAGAGACTTGCACCAAGAAGAAAGAAGGGAGTTGCACCAGGGACACCCCGACAGACCTAGACCCAGGGGGATCTTGTCTTTCCACTAGGACATTGACCTTTGGGAGTGCATGAGGTCACCTTTGTGACCCTAGACATCATCCATAGTTAGGGTTTTCATTTTTTAGGGAAATTGTGTGCTATTTGGCACGTGTGGCAACATTCAGGGCCTTTGGAGGCCAAACGTTCTACATGTGATTCCTAACGTTCCACCCTAGGGGCCTAACATCACCCTAGAAGGGCATGATGTCACCCTTGGATATTATATCAGGGTTTAATTAACTTCATTTATGTATAAATTGGATTTTGATGTAATTTGGCCATGTCGGCCTTTTTATGACTTAATTTTAAGTAAAGGTCATTGAAACTGTATAAATAGACACAAAATACTCTCATTTTTTCCATCATTAGTCATCACACAAGTAGTGTGGTCTGAAATTTGTGCCCTTTTGGGGGGTTATTGGCTGAAATTCTAGCTGCACTTTCTCTTGGAGGCTAAATTTTGCAACTTGGATCATTTCTTGGTGAAGTTACTTGGTATTCTAGGGTTTTATGGATTGATTATTCTTGGTGATGTAATTAAATCTGAAATTCTTCATTCATTTTGAATGGTTTATGGTAAATTTACTTATTCATGTTAAAGATTATGAAATTGCTTGCTTGACAAACCCTAGGAGTAAAGGACTTAATTTGCTACTTCTTTACTCTTCATTTTCTAGACCTTGCTAAGAAGATTTTGACCTAGGTAAAATTTTAGAGCCCTAAATAATATCACTTTATAAGTCATTGTCTAGTCAATCGTTGCTTCAAGTATCTTTCAATAGTCTAAGAAAGAGAGATTTTCCTAGAGCCTAAAATTGCTTACACTCGAGCAAGTTTATCCTTAGGGTTTTGATGTTTGAGGCCTTGAAGAGCCAACACCTCCTCCATCGATCTCTTATCCTTAGGTAAATATAATCATTGTGTCATTTCTTCCAAGAGGAAACTGTCATCTATAGACTTTATTCCCCTATAAGGGCACTAGTCTACTCACTTTAGTGATTGATTGATAAAAAAAAATATCAAACTATCTTCCTTGAAACATTACTACCTTCTACTAAACTAAACTAGACTAATTCATTGACTAACTTGTTGTTGTTGCAAAATATTGCTACAACCATCTAACAGCAACAAATTTATCTCAAAAGTGACATTAAAAGATAATTACACATTGCCAATTTTGCTTCTGACAAGTAGTTATCATTTTGCCAATTTAAAGTTATATTTCCTTATCTTTTTCAAGCAAATTCAAGGCATAATTATTATGGTTGTTACAAAATACTTATTGCTATTGTAATTAATTACTTTGCCACAATTTTATATCAGCTTACTTATTTTTTAAAGGTTCATGGTATTATGAAGCACTAACATCATTTGGTACTTGGAAGTTGCCATTTTTTTCTATTTGTTGTCTTGTTATGGGAAGGTACACCTTATTTACCTTTTTGCTTCATCTCTATAGACACAAAGAACCTTTAACTTGAGTGACCTGTGAGAGGGGGGACTTTCTTGTACCTTTTACCTTAGCCTTCTCAAACCCTTAGGTGACTAGGGACGTCTCCCCTGGGGTACTGTGAGATACTCCTAAATAGGAAGGGATTTTCTATTAAGGTGACCGTGATAGGTCACTCCATGTTATGCCAATCTTCCATCGACCTGCCTTGGTATTTGGGCAAGTACAGATTGTGTGATAACATTTTAGCGTTGTTTTCAGGTAACATCGAGTCAATTTTCCTTGTACAACACTTTTTTGGTAAGCCTTTATCCAAATCCTTCATTTCACAAAGCTTACCTAGTGACTCCATTGAGGTTGATTCCCTCTTTTCCCTTTGATGATCCTTAGAAGGATTATCTGGCAACTCCACTAATGACAAAGCCAGCCATGGCCTCTCAATGGGACCCAAGAAATTTAAACCCTTAGATATGAATAAAATTATGGGTTACCCTCGACAAATTCCTCTAAGGTATGAAAATTGGCTCCCTAGATTCACTGGTAATGATAGGGTTATAGCCGAAGATCATATGGATAATTTTTGGGCTTTCTTTCAACACCACCCTATCAGTGATGATGTTGAAGATTCAGTGATGAAAATTTTATTTTCCACTCTTCATGGAAATAATAGGAAATGGTAAGACAGTATCCCTGATGCCAGCATTGCATCTATGGATCAATTAGAAGAAAACTTTCTCAAAAAACGGAATATTAAAATAGAAGATATCAACATGCTAATAAAAAAACTTAATAAAATAAAGAAGAATGAGAATGAAACTGTTAGGGAATTTCATGACATATTTAGGGGGCTAGTACAACAGATCTCAGCAAGCTATCACCTATCAACAAACTTTCTTCTCTTTCTTTACACCAAATCCTTTGCAGGACAAATAGGTTTCCCTATCAGAGATAAATCTCCTAAAACAATTCAAGAAATTTATGACATGGCTACTAAAACTGAAACCAACATCTCCTCATCCAAGGAAGAACAATCCTTTGTTCCATAAATCGAGGTTGATGGACCCAAAGCTACCCCAGATATTCCCAAGAGAGTGACCTCCCTTGAGACCTTTGTTAAAAAAAAACCTAAAGGTTTGGAGCAAGACATCGATCAACAAGAGGTCGAGGAGAGGGATCTTGATGAAGGTTATCAATCCCATGAGAAAGAACAAGAATTTACTCATGCTTCTACTAAGTATAATGAAGACCTGGTTGAAGAGTGAGAGCCTGAAGATGTAGGGGAAAATCATGAGGACGAGGCACTAATTCTTGCTCCTCCATTTGATGAAGTTATCCAAGCCTTTGATGCTCCTGCATAGGAAGAAGTAAGTATTGTAAATTGTTTCCCTTTCCAAGATTTCGATGATTCCATATTTTATGATTTGGAAAGCAAAGAAGTGTTAGAGGAGCCCTTGGATTGTTTAAGCCCTTCATGTTATGATAAATATAATTACATGGTTAATAATATTTATGAATTCATACATGTCGGGAAATGTAAATGGGATTTGATTAGGTATGATGGAGATCTCATTTACGACATTGAGGGTCATTTCCAAATGTTTCCTTTACAACTATCATATGAGGTTACTAATGATTCTGACATATAGCAAATGGGAGATGATATAGTTACAGACACTTTCAAAACACCCAAGTATGACATAGTTCTATGTTTTCCTGATGATTTTCAGTCATACCTTAAGGATTTTGATCAGTATTCCTTTGAGCATTTGAATTTATTATATGAATAAAATTATCAACCATTATTGTGCTCATATCTTGATAAGAGTAAGGATGTTTCTTATCTAAAGAAATATACTTGTGACAAGAGTTTCCAGCCTCCTTCGATTACTTTACCTCGCTATGTCACCAAGGGTGTAGTTGGGAAACATGTCCCTTGTCTTGAGTTTTCTCTAGGGCAAAGAATTCTTTTAGAATTCAAGGGTAGGTTGAATACCTTAAGAAGAAGTCTATTATCTCAGTCTTTCAGCCTTCCATTAGGAAATTGTCAGTCATCCTCTAGGTTCTTACTAGTCCCTTCCCAAACCTCAGGATGTGAAGACGTACAAGGTAGCCAACCTTTATATTCTTTGGGTCATTCTTTTGAGCCTTTGATTTTTTGTGATCCCTTTCTGAGATGGATTGAGAACTTTCCTAGAAGTGTGACTTGGCACAATTTTGTCTCTCCCTCCCACCTCCATGAGCTAGACTTTACAATTTCCGATAATGTAATACATGTTCTAACTCATGTTATTTTTGTTCTTAACTTGTGATTGTTTTGGTTTATGATGAAGAATAGAGGCGGGTCTTATGAAATATTTCTAGGATGGTTTCACTGGTTATTTGACTACACCTAGAATTCAACCAATATGTAAGTAGAGGTAGGTAGTCATGTGCATCCATTGTATATACCATTGCATTTCATGTTAGAATAATTGTAATTTCATTTTTCATATTGTATTTCTCCATTATGCATGCTTACTTTATATCACATATGAACAAGGGGTAATATCAACACCCTAAGGATTACTAATGCATTTTATTGAAATCTAGCAAGCACGGGTCATACCAGATATGTTTAGGTTCTTATGCACTCTACAATGAGTACATGTCCCTGAATTGGATCCAGATTTTATCCCCTATCCTAGGGATAACTAAGGATATCATGTCTCGAGGCCCACGAGTCCTAGACATGGAGTGTCAAGAGCCGAATGACATGAGCATGGCCTAGGAGGGGCCATATTTTACCTAGTACAACCCAATTATCAACACCAATGGTATCCATCACACCAACCTCATCCTGAAGTAGCAGTAAGTCTTGCTCCATGAGGTAATGAGTCTGGGTATCATGGTATATGTCACTCTGTTTATTGAAGCACTTGAATATGTTGCATGTAATTCTCCTTCATTTCATAATGTTTTCTAGTAAATTATGCTCTTTAACTTGTTCATAACTTGGAGGGTGACATGATGCCCTAGTCAATTGGTCTCCCTTTAGGATGGTTTTCCACTGGGTCGGTCCATGAAATTTCATCGTCCATTCCCTCCATACTTAGCACTTTTCATTTTAATCCTCTCATTTTCCTCCACCTTGGTTCGGCCATTGGGTTTTCCACACTAGGAAGGGTTGTACCTTGCCTTATGGGAAGAAGGGGCTAAAGGCACAGAGGGTAAAGGTAGATGGAAAGAGTTAAAATACAAAATGAAACCTTTGATATGCTTCGCCCAGGGATTCCCGAGAAAGAAAAAAAATCTTCTCAGTAAGAAAAGGAAACCCATAAGATAAATCAAAACTCAAGGTACTAGTTGGTGGATGGGAGGTCTCATCATGAGTCGGCATGTTAGTACCATGGGCATGTAGCAGTATGAAACTACCATCTATCTGGTCACCAAACCAGGGTAGTGGTTCTTGGTGGCATAGCCAAGATAAAGGGGGTCTCATCACAAGCCAACCTTCTCATCTCTGTGAAATGTTTGTGGGTAATGCTATCACCTCTGGTCACCAAGCCAGGAAAGTGTCCCCCAGAACTTCCCTTGAAGCATGAAAGAAAAATACCAAAAGAAATAAAACTAAGAATAGAAGGCATTGAATGGGATAGGAAACAATGGCATCCATGATAAGGTGCATCTCTCCCTCTACAAAGGCACCCACGGGTAAGATATACATTTCCATGTTATCACTTCACCCTATGCCCAAACACTTCTCCCACACCACTTTACACACACTTACATGACCTACATTGGTTCTAACCTGGGAAACACCCCAAACTTAAGGAGGGTTAGCCCAATAAGACATCCTCAAATCTTCTCCAAACCTGACTTGTTAAAGTGCATAACGTCTCTGAGCATTTGTCTGGGTAAAAGGGGGATTGATGCACATGTTTGGGTAATTTGATTATTAGATGTGATTGACATTGCTATGATCTTCGTGGCTTATGAAACCTTGGACGACATACTTGTTTTTTTTGCAAGACTTTTCCCATTGAACAAGTACATATGGGGGAATGATTAGCTTGGACCTATATGGGGTTGAAAGCCCATAGATGGACGTTGTGACCCAAACCAGGGGTAGAGACATACCTGATACTTGCACCAGGAATAAAGAAGGGCGTTGCACCAGGGACACCCCGAAAAACCTAAAACCAGGGGGATCTTGTCTTTCCACCTAGATGTTGACCTTTGGGAGCCCATGATATCACCTTTGTGAAACTAGACGTCATCAACAGTCAGGCTTTGAATTTGTTAGGGTAGTTGTGTTCTAGTTGGCATGTCTAGCAGCATTCAGAGCCTTTGGAAGGCAAACATTTTGCATGTGAGGCCTAATGTTTCACCCTAGGGGCCTAACGTCACCCTTGGAGATGATTTAGGGTTTGATTAACTTCATTTATGTAAAAAATGGATTTTTGATGTAATTTGGGCATGTTGACATTTTTATGACCTAATTGTAATTAAAGGTCATTGAAACTATATAAATAGAGAGAAAATATTCTCAATTTTTTCATCATCCCTCATCACACAAGTTGTGTGGTCTGAAATTTGTGCCCTTTTTGGGGGTTATTAGCTAACATTCTAGGCACACTTTCTCTTGGAGGCTAAATTTTGCAACTTGGATCATTTCTTGGTGAAGTTACTTGGCATTCTAAGGTTTTATGGCTTGATTATTCTTGGTGAAGTAAGTAAATATACAATTCTTCATTTGTTTTGAACGCTTTATGGTAAATTTTGTCATTCATGTTAAGATTGTGAAATTTCTTGCTTGACAAACCCTAGGAGTAAAGGACTTAATTTGCTACTTCTTTACTCTTAATTTTCTAAACTTTGCTAAGAAGATTTTGACCTAGGTAAACTTATAGAGCCCTAAATACTAGCACTTTAGAAGTCATTATATATTCAATCATTGCTTCAAGTATATTTCAATAGTCTAAAGAGGGAGATTTTGCTAGAGCCTAAAATTGCTTTCACTCTAGCAAGTTTATCCTTAGGGTTTCAATGTTTGAGGCCTTGAAGAGCCAAGACCTCCTCCATCCACCTCTTATCCTTAGGTAAATATAATCATTGTTTCATTTCTTCCAAGATAAAATCGTCATCTATAGACTCCATTACCCTATAAAGGCACTAGTATACTCACTAAAGTGATTGATTGATCAAAACAACTCTCAAACTATCTTCCTTGAAATATTCACTAACTTCTACTAACCTTAAACTATACCAATTCATTGACTAACTTGTTGTTGTTGCAAAAGATTTCTACAACCATCTAACAACATCAAATTTATCTCAAAAGTGACATTAAAATATTATTAGATATTGCCAATTTTGTTTCTGACAAGTAGCTATCATTTTGCCAATTTAAAGTTATATTTCCTTGTCTTTTTCAAGCAAATTCAAGGAATAATTATTGTGGTTGTTACAAAATACTTATTGTTGTTGTAAATAATTACTTTACTGCAAATTTATATTAGCTTACTTATTTTTTAAAGGTTCATGGTCTTATGAAGTACTAACATCATTTGGTACTTGGAAGTTGCATTTTTTTCTATTTGTTGTCTTGTTCTAGGCAGGTACACCTTATTTACCTTTTTTCTTCATCTCTATAGACACAAAGAACCTTTAACTTGAGTGACCTATGAGAGGGGGGGACTTTCTTGTACCTTTTACCTTATCCTTCCCAAACCCTGAGGTAACTGGGGATGTCTCCCCTTGGGTACTGTGACATACTCCTAAATAGAAAGAGGTTTCCTATTAAGGTGACAGTGATATGCCACTCCCTGTTACGCCAATCTTTTCCTCGAACGACACTTTTTCGGTAAGCCTTATCCAAAGCCTTTACTTCACAAAGTTACCCGATGACTCCACTAAGGGTGATTCCCTATTTTCCCCTTGATAATCGTTAGAAGGACTATCTAGTGACTCCACTAATGAAAAATCCAACCATGGCCTCTCAATGGGACCCAAGAAATTTTAAACCCTTAGATATGAAAAAAAATTCCAGGTTACCCTCGAGAAATGCCTTCAAGGTATGAAAATTGGCTCCCTAGATTCACTAGTAAGGGTGGGGTTATAGCCGAAGATCATATGGATAATTTTTTGGATTTATTTCAACTCCACCCTATCAGTGATGATGTTGAATATTTAGCGATGAAACTTTTCTCTGCCAATCTTCATGGCAATGCTAGGAAATGATATGACAGTCTCCCTGATACCAACATTACATATATGGACCAATTATAAGAAACCTTTCTCAAAAGATGGAATATTAAAATAGAATATATCAACATGCTAATAAACAAACTTAATAACATAAAGAATAATGAGAATGAAACTGTTCGGGAATTTCAAGATAGATTTAGGGGGCTAGTGCAATAGATCCCAGCAAGCTATCACCCGTCACACAACTTTATTCTCTTTATTTACACCAAAGGCTTTACAAGACAAATAGGTTTCCCCATCAGAGATAAAGCTCCTAGAACAATCCAAGAAGTTTATGAGATGGCTACTGGAATCGAAACCAACATCTCCTCAACCAAGGAAGAACAATCCTTTGTTCCAAAAATCGATGTTAATGGACCCAAAGATACCCCAGATATTCCCAATGGAGTGACCTCCCTTGAGATCTCTGTTAAAAAAAACATGAAAGGTTTGGAGCAAGACATCGATCAACAAGAGGCTGAGGAGAGGATATTGATGAAAGTTATCAATCCCATGGGAAAGAAAAGGAATTTACTCATGCTTATACTAAGGATAATGAAGACATGATTGAAGAGTGAGAGCCTAAAGATGTAGGGGAAAATCATGAGGGTGAGGCACTAATGCTTGATCCTCCATTTGATGAAGTTATCCAACACTTTGAAGCTACTGCATAGGAAGAAGTAAGTACGGTAAGTTGTTTCCCTTTCCAAGATTTTGATGATGCCATACTTTGTGATTTGGAAAGAAAAGAAGTGTTAGAGGAGCCCTTGGATGCTTTAAGGACTTCGTGTTATGATAAATATAATGACACTACCATCTATCTAGTCACCAAACCAGGGTAGTGGCTCTTGGTTGCACAACCAAGAGAAAGGGGGTCTCATCATGATCCAACCTTCTCATCTCCATGAAATTCTTGTGCATAACGCTATCACCTCTGGTCACCAAGCCAGGAAAGTGTCCCCCAGAACTTCCCTTGAAGCATGAAAGAAAAATACCAAAATCAATAAAACTAAGAATAAAAGGCATTGAATGGGATAGGAAACAATGGCATCCATGATAAGGTGCAGCTCTCCCTCTACAAAGGCACCCACATGTAAGATATGTGTTTCCCCATTATCACTTCACCCTATGCCCAAACACTTCCCCCACACCACTTCACACACACTTACATGACCTACATTGGTTCTAACCTGGGAAACACCCCAAACTTAAGGAGGATTAGCCCAATAAGACATCCTCAAACCTTCTCCAAACCTGACTTGTTAAAGTGCATAACGTCTTTGAGCATTTGTCTGGGTAAAAGGGGGTTTGACGCACATGTTTGGGTAATTTGATTATTATATGTGATTGGCATTGCTATGATCCTCGTGGATTATGAACCCCTGGAGGGCATACTTTTTGTTGTTGCCAGACTTTTCCTAGTGGACAGGTACATATTGAGGAATGATTAGTGTTGTGTTGCTTATATGTTTAGTATAATGCACTCATTAATTATCAATCTGGGATTCATAATCAATAAAGTTACAAGACACCAGTAAGAAAGGTAATTTCTAATGTCACGAGTATAGAGCTAAGCTAGATTATGCATGCTGGAAACAAATCAAAATAGCAAACTGCAATGCACTTTGGTTGTCTTTCACAGAGCGGCTATCTACTCCATTATGGCACAGATCAACTCTGCTATCTAACCCAGAAAACTAACTATGCAATCCAGACTTCTGAAAGGGAAATCACACATCAATCGTCAAGACATAGCATGGGTAGTTCAATAGTCAATATATTGAGTATGTTGTGGTTCACAATGTGCTGTTGTGGACTTCACTAGTTCTCCTTCAAATATGTCTGACTACTACTGCCAACATTCATGTCTATGAATCAAAATCAAATTCATAAAAACAGAGCAAATGCAAAAACAGAGCAAGTAAAGATCTCTAAGCAATAATATAATGGAAATCCTAGTTTAAGTTGTACTGTTATCATCTAACAGAGTTAAAGCTTTAGCTAATTTTTTATTTACACTACTGAAAACAAATGATAATGATAATCTACAAAAATGTTGACCTTTGTTGGGCAGTGGGCCCTTGCTGCTTCAACAGGTCAGCTACTGAAGTCTACAGTAAGCTTGTCTTCAACCCACACATTATTCTCACTCAAATCTCAAAACATAACATCAAACTTTTGTTAACAACTCAACTCATATTCAATCATAGACAATCAAGACATGGAGATAAATGGCATTCTTCTTTTAGTATTCACTCAGAATATGTTCTGCAGTATCACACGCTGCTTCACATGTTGGTGATATGCTAACTCTCCTACACTTCCACCATCCTTGCCACGGCTATTTAACAGTCTTAGTCGTGAAACACAAGGAGGTGAAGTGATTTGCAAATCAGTCAAATGTTTAAATTTAATTATTCGATTACATCTTTTAGCTTCATCCTTAGGACATGAAGTGCATGAGGATGAGGCAATCAACAAACTATTCTAACATAGCCTTGCTAAAGCAAATAAACATCCACCAATTGTCTTGGGCAATCTGGAGCTAAACTTAGTACATTCAACTCTCTATATTGGTACCAGATCATGACAGGTAGATGGCACCGGATCTGGTACCGGATCACAACAGTGCGTGAAAGGTGGTACCAGATCACGACAGTCCATGGCCATTGGTATTGAATCGCAACAGATGAGATTTTAGTACCGGATGCGTTTGGTACCGAATTCGGATAGTGGCAGTCTTGGTGCACAAGTACTGAATAACTGAGATTATACAGGAAGGCTGGATTTATCTAGAGTTCAAAGATTATACATGGAAAATTGAAGAATTAGTACATGAAATATTTAATTCCTTAGCTCAATAAACCACAAGATGTGTGAATTAACCATACTTTACCTTATGACCTTATCACTGGCTAATGGTAGCGTTCTTGTCATTCAACCAAGCTTTAGGTAAGCCAAAAAGGCATAGATGAAGATTATAATAAGGTAATAGGGATGTCAATTTTGGGTCTCAACATTCCCCCATACCAAAATCATTGCATGTCCTCATGCAACGGAAAACAAACCCAAAAAAATTTCAAAACTTGAGACTGTGTTCTTTACTTTGGTGGATCAATGATGTTGATGGCTAAAGCCTCTTATTTCAGCTCCCTTTTTATGACCCTAACATATTGTAGGAGTCGTAGTACCTTCTTGAGCTTGTTAGAAGTCTATTCATGGTCATCTTGAAGTTGTTGGCTGGTTTCTTTCAATTGCTTATTTTCATTTTTGATATACCTGTCCAATAGTTGGTATTCCTTCACTTCTTGTTTGAGTTCCTGATTTTGTTTTTGCAGTTCCCCAATCTTCTTCTTCATTTTTTCTTTTGTCAAGGTCTTTGTTGACTCCATCATTACTGGCTGGATGCATTCCCTTTCATCAACTTCCTCCCTCATCCCACATAAAGTAATAATGGCTTGTTCCTCGGTCAAACTAGGGATGTCATCTTGGACTGATAAATCTTCAGAAGGGGAGGTAAGATCGATTGGATCTTCCTGTGTATGAGGACTGATGATTGTTTTTCCCTTCTTTGCCATGCTCCTCATGGTTCTTTTACAAGGAGGTATCGGATCAAGGGTGCTCACAGGCTTCCTTTTCTTCTTTTCTAACTGTGGAATGGTGACAGGGGATTGTGCCATAGACTGTTTACTTTTAGTTTTTGAGTTATGCTTCCCTTTCTTCATCATTTTTATCTGATGGCCCTTTTTCTCAAATGCCACTGTTGAAGTCTCCTCTACTAATTTGTTTTTACCTTTTAATTCGAAGATTTTAAAATTTTTATTGACTGTGGAAGAGGGCCCTGCTTTTTTATGTTGGCTCGCTGCCCTAGATGATGATGGAGTTGTCTTATCCTTCTTGCCCTTTTTCTTTTGTGGTTCCTTATTTTTCTTTGGAGCATGCTGGGTTTCCTCCACAGGTTTGTTTTCTGTGGGAAGGTGTTGAGTGATAAGGGTTTTCCAACTAATCCTTTGTTTCCTAAGTTCATGTAAAACTAGCATTTTAATGAGACCTTGATGGTAAATGCTAGTCTTCTTAGTTTTGGATATGGATTTAACACCTCTTACCATTTTGTTCAAACTCATCCATAGAAAATATGGGAAATCGATTTCAGGGCCTCCTTCAAAATGTAATAGAAGCCTAAGATGATATATGAAGGTCACAACATACCTGCCCTCACAAGCGACAAATCATTGAAGACTAGTGATCATTGGATGATACTCTTCCTTGATATAGTTCCTAGGGATCCCCTTTTTCCAGTCAGGGTGCTGATGATCTTCTTTCAAGAATCGTTGGCACATTTCCTTGTTGATTCCTACACCTTTGAAGTATTTGGCTCCTCTGTTAGGTAATCCCGTGACCTCCCTTAAGGTTTCTTCATTGATTGTCAGTTGTAGATTGCCTATATGTGCAATCTCTCCATCGTAACCCTGAATAAATTCGTGAGATATCTTCTCATGCCAGCCTGTGAATTTTTCCAGAAATGGCATCCATCTCGATCTAGCATATTTTTCTTGACATAATTGGAACTCCTCAGTTTCCCTATAAATTTGGAAGACCAGTTTGTGTCTACTAACGACCATCGTTATAGGTGAGAAAAGGATCGGGTTGTAGCACAAGGGTTTAGTCAATTGATGAGGGTAAGGGTTTGGTACTGGAGAGGAGTAGGCTTGGGACTGGAGAAAGCTCATGACAAGGGGAATATGGTGATGGTGTTGATAATGTGAATGATAAGTTTAAGTAAGTATGCCACAAGGAAAATTTATGACCAGGTGAGGCTTATCTGGATGGCTTCACCACCCAGATAAGCCATTTCATTTCTACCCATTACTGTAATGACGAGGACAAGACGAGGACAAGACGTTGGGTATCAAAGCATCATTTTGGGATAGGTGATTGGACTTTTGGGTGGTGAATTTGATGTTGGATCATGGTTCATGACTTAAGATAGGTTCATGAATTTCTTAAGGACGAAATATATTCGTGGCTTATCATTACTAGACATGCTTCATATCTTGATGTGATTTTGCCCTTAACCATGTTCAAACACTATGAAAGGATTGATTAATTTTAGGCATATGGGTATGAGGGATAGGTGCATGGTTTTAATACTAAGGTCATAAGATGTAGTATATATTTTCATACTTATTGTAGTTTTATGAGCATAGAAAAATAAATACCATGTTACCTTTGCTTTTACCTTTGTATGATCAATACCCATAGCATGTGTGACTGCTTGTAAATTGTCAGAATTCATCCTTTTAGACTGAAGTTTCTTGAAAACTTGGTACGGGAATATCCTGTACTTCTTTTATTCTGTGCTTATCTTCTTTTGTATTTGGTCCTGCATGGTGATCATGTGAGTCTGAAAAAGAGTTCTGAAGGGGCTCTTTGACCTTCCCCCATGCCGAAGATGTTGTATATTTGTATGCAAGAAGATTCAAAATTTTATATCATAATGGAGAAAAGATGATAAGAGAAAAAGAAACCAATCGAATACCAGAAGTACATTTATCAACTAGCATATGATCTGATATCTAAAAAGTGAAATTGCCCTTCTTTTGATGGATTATTGACAAGGGTAGCATTCAGCAGTGAAACATGGAATATTTATATGTTTTCCAGAAGAATAGATCCCACCTAACTTGCTTCAGAGATTTACTATCATTGGATGTTATAGATAAATTTCACAGTATAAGTAGATTAGACTCCCTAGTTAGGGCTCCACTCTTAAGAAGTTTCCTTCTTAGGTAATGTAGGCTTTAGATGGCAGACTGGAAAGTTGACTTAGGGTGATTCTCAAATGGATATTTTCTTGCTGATTAATCTAGAGTTTGTATCTCATGAAAGCCAATAGTGACCTTTGTTCTTTTTGTTTTGGATGACAAAAGTGAATTTCTCAATCAGACAAGTATAGATGAGACATTTCTCAACCAAAACCCACTACCAGCAAGCCTGTTCAGTACTCCGGTGGGGTAGTTGTGATAATTAGTGAGAGGTGACTTCCCCAAGCAGAATGCCCCATTGCCAACAGGCATGTTCAGTACCCTGATGGGTTTGCCTAGTCATACCACAGACTGGTACCTGCTGCCAGCAGACCTGTTCAGTATCCCAACGGGTTAGTCTCTTAAACCCTTTTTCCATCAAAGGCTTCTTGTCCATAGTCACCTATTTTAGTTTTTATTAAAGAGTGCTTTGTACAGTGACAGGGGAGGCTCATCTGAAAACCTTTTTACAAGGTGGGATGGTATTGGGTTGGAAGGCATATACTCTTCTTTTGAATGTCTTTTAAAGATTTGTCTGAAGGAAAAATAAACTTTTTTATGCACATTATTTCTTTAGAGTGATCCAGATGTATAATTTTGTCTGAATTTGTCCATAAGAGAATGACCTAAAGTTTCCTTAGGGTATTGGTACATCCTCTTCCATAAAATTTTTGGTAGTGTGCCCATGGTAGAGAGTGTTCATATACTCATATGTTACTCTTTAATAAGATAATCCAATGAATACTATTGAAGTCTGGTTAGGGTGAGATAGTTACTTATAGGCTAATATATTTTTTTCCTTTAAGTCATGCTGAAATACTGGATAAAGGCAACTTCTAATATTTGAAGTGGATTATGGTTCTTTGAGCAATCATAGGTAAATATTGTGTCCCTCTTTTGATTTTTTTTTTAAGCAACAGAACCAAAAGAAATTAAAATACTTCTTTTTAACTAGCAACAAAACCAAAAGAAATTAAAATACTTCTTTTTAACTAGCAACAGAACCAAAAGAAATTAAAATACTTCCCTTTAGTTGTCAACATAACCAAAAGAAATTAAAATACTTCCCTTTAGTTTTCAACAGAACCAAAAGAAATTATTTCTTCACAAGGGCTGTCATTTGATACTGCATTCGGCTTCTTGGTTCCAGCTTAAGTGGTTGTTTGCATGGCTTCATACTTCAGATTAATTGACATAAGATTTTGAAATAGGTGTACTATGCTTTGTCAATTAGGTAATGTGTCTTGATAGTACTATAGAAGGACAGACTTCTAGTACCAGACTGGTACCGAACTGCTGGTACCTGACTGCTGGTACCGGATCAGAACAGAATTTCTGGTACCGAAGTAGAACAAAATATTGTTGATGCCTACAAACTGATGTTTAGCAAGTTCGTGAAGGATCAAATAAATTATATAAATTTACTTAAAAAAAGAAAAAAAATTGTGAAATTAAAACAAAAGGAGGTAAGTATCTCTTATTACCTTCAGCTTATTAACAAAATTAAATCCACACCTATGTACAAAAATTTCAAATAAACCAATCAATCAATGTGGATCAGTAGGAGGATCTCCTTCCTTGCTGATCATCTAGATGTCTGAATTCTGTAGTATACGAGTCAAGAATTCTTCTTTTGACAGGGGTTTGTTGTAAACTCGCAACCGGTGACCATTCACAAGTAGTGGTGTTTTTTGTTCATCAATTGTATTTATCCTAATTGAACCATTATCGTAGACTGTGTCAATTTTGTAAGGTCCCATCCAATGGGTAGTTAACTTACCTTTGAAGTTCTTGAATCTGTTGTCATACAATAGGGCCCAATCTCCTTGTTGAAAATTTTTCTTTTTGAGATACTTGTCATGCCATTTTGTTCTTTGTTCTTGAATGAGGATATTTCTTTGAAGTGCTTCCTGCCTGGTTTCATCCAACTCATTAAGATGCAAGAGTCTTTGTTGTTGTGCTTCATTCAGGTTCATGCCAACTTGTATTGCAGTCCTGAAGGTTTTGATCTAGAATTCTATGGGAAGAAGCACCTGCTTCCCATACACTAACTCATAGGGTGTATGTCCTGTTGTATTCCTCCAAGTGATTCTATAAGCCCATAAGGCTTCTAATAATCTGTCAGCCCAATCTTTATGGTGCAGTTGTATTGTTTTGGTAAGAATGGACTCAATAACTTTGTTGGTAGATTCTACTTGTCCATTTGCCTATGGATGGTAGGGTGTAGATTTCCTATGTTTGATTTGGTATTGTTCTGTAACATCTTTGACTAGATGAGAGGTAAATTGAGTTCCCTGATCAGTCACAATTTCTCGTGGTACACCAAATCTAGTAAATATATCATTAACAAGGAAATCTACCACTGATTGTTCACTTGCAGCTGGTAAAGCTTTTGCTTCAACCCATTTAGTCACATAGTCAGTGCATACAAGTATATACTTTTTATTTTTAGATGCAGGGTTAATGGGCCCTACAAAATCTAATGCCCATTTCTCGAATGGTTCAATGACTACTTGGGCTTGAAGTGGCATTTGGTCTTTCGCAGTAGGCTTACCCATTCGTTGGCATTCATCACAATTGGATACATAGGTTTTAGCATCTCTGAAAATATGGGGCTAGTAGCAACCAGATTGCAGAACTTTGTAAGAAGTCCTCTTGTCTACGAAGTGTCCTCCACAAGGACCATCATGGAAGGCTTGCAGAATATCATGAATTTCATCTCCCCTTACACATCTCTTGATTACCAAATCTGGTCTTGTTTTATAGAGGCAATCATCGTGCCACATGTAATTTGTACTTAGTTGAATTAATTTATGTTTTTCTCTAGAAGACAATTTCTGAGGCATCTTCCCTGTCACAAGATAGTTAGCGACATATGCATACCACGGAGTGAATGTAGAAATAGCAAATAAATTTTCATCAGGAAAGTTATCTTCTACTGGTGCATTATCTCCCAGATGAATCATTCTAGATAAAAAACCAGCCACAAGATTATCTTTACCAGGTCTATCAATAATGTTGATATTAAACTCTTGTAATAATAAGTGTTGGGTTACTGAGAGGGGGGGTGAATCAGTAATAGAGCAATTGAATCCATTTTAACCATATAATCCAAGTATTATATCAATGAAGCATTATCATCCAATAACTGCAGAGTAAATAAACAATGAACAAATGAACAATCATACACATACACAGTACACCAGTGTTTTATGTGGAAACCCAAATTGGGAGAAAACCACGAAATGATTTTTCTTATATGTATTGAAGAATTACATTCAGTGGAAGCACCAACTTCCTTTGTTTTCCAGCTGCAATTGGAAGGAGGCTCCAACCCCCTAGTTTCTCAGGCTAGAACTTGAGGGAAGCTCCAACTCCCCAATTCTCTGGCTACAACCAGAAGGAGGATACAACCCCCAATGTTCTCCGGATACAACCAGAAGGTGGCCAAAACCACCTATCCTTTCCCTGTCCTTCCACCCTGAAGTAGAAGTATAATGATGGAACCACTGTCACACTATCACTGTGAGATATATCGCTGTAAACCTGTACCAATAAATCTGAACCATGCATCAACTTGTACCTCAACCTGTAATCAACCTGTACCATAAACAAGTGCATCAACCATGCATCAACCTGTAATCAACCTATACCATAAACAAGTGCATCAACCTGTACCTCAACCTATAATCAACATGTACCATAAACAAGTGCATCAACCATGCACCAACCTGTAATCAACCTGTACCATAAACAAGTGCATCCAACCATGTACCAA
>JZKD02S0784800.1:34798-82884 GCA_000966675.3 Picea glauca | reverse complement strand
CTATGCATTCTCATCAAGGACAATACATATTATATTACATCAATCATCAATCAATCAATCCTTTGACATCAATCAATCAAACCATTGGCATCAATGACAACATGATCCAACAATAAGAGCCATCGTGTAACTCTAGGATTTGTTACAAGTTTGTTCATTAAGAATTTGATGGTTTAATGATCAGTGTGTACAAAAGCTTGATATCCTATAATATAGTGTCTAAATTTATTGATAGCATAGACTACAGCTAGCAATTCTTTTTATGTGACCATGTAATTAACTTCAGTTGGAGACAAATTTTTACTGACGAAGTAAATAGCATAGGGAATTTGATTTTCTCTTTGTCCAAGGACTTCCCCAAGGGTTGTGTCTAAGGCATCGGTACAGATATGAAAAGGAAGGGACCAATTTGGTCCTCTTAATACAGGGGTAGTTGACAATTTCTATTTTAGAATTTCGAAAGATATTTGGCATTCATCATCCCACTTAAATTCAGCTTCTTTAGATAATAATTTTAATAAAGGGGTAGCTAGGCTTGTAAAATTTGGAATGAATCTTCTATAGTAGCCAGCATGTCCTAAAAAGCTACAGACTTCCTTTTGTGAGGAAGGTATTCTGATTTGTGTGATGATATAAATCTTTTCCGGATCAACTCTCATTCCAAAACCAGAAATGTGATGTCCCAAAACAATACCTTCAGTGAGCATCATTTTTTATTTTTCATTACTTAAGGAAAGATTAGTTTCCTTACATCTAATCAAGACTTTTTCTAGACTGCTCAATGCTTCCTGGAAGTCTTGTCCATGGACTGTAAAGTTATCCATGTAGACATCCACACAATCATTGGTCAAGTCAGAGAAAATGGCTAGGATATCTCTTTGAAAAGTGGTTGGGGAATTACAAAGTCCAAAAGGGAGCACCCTATAAGCATATGTGCCCCAAGGGCAGGTGAAAGTGGTCTTCTCCTGGTCTTCGGGTGCTATTTGTATCTGGTTGTAACCACTAAACCCATCCAAGAACGAAAAACACTTCTTTCCAAATAGGGTATCCAGCACCTGATCAATAAATGGTAAGGGAAAATAATCCCTATGGGTGGCTTTGTTTAACTCCCGGAAGTCTATACATATCCTCCACTTACCATTTTTCTTGGGAACTATGACAAGTGGGGATACCCATTGACTATCTGAAATGGGGTATATGAGATTGGCTTGAAGGATTTTTTGCAATTCCTCTTTTACAATATCTTAAAGGGATGGATTCATCCTTCGCAGAGGCTATCTAACTGGTATGATTTGGTCATTAGTGTAGATATGATGTGTGCATGTGTCATGGTGAATGCCTTTCATGTCTGCATAATCCCATGCAAATGCATCAAATTGTCTTTGGAGCATTCCAATCACTTGTGTCTTTTGTTCTGGTTCCAAACTAGAGGTGATATACAAAGGTTTTCCTAGGCTAATCTCAACAATTTCATTAGTTTCTTCCTTATCTGAGGAGGCTGGTGATAAAGTATATAATTGAGTGATATCAGGGTACCAAGTTTGTTGAAATTCAAAACTAAAAATATGTGACAATTCTGCAAAAGACCTTGGGTATTCAATGCAATTTGTGTTAGCCAAAAATAAGCTTAAGATGTGTTCATATGATTGTTCTTGTGTTTCTCTCACTTTTTCAAGTGTTAACAGAGGTTTGATGCAATCTTCCTCTCCATAAGGGTTTTCTAACCAAATAGGTATTTTTTGTGTCGGTTGGGTAGGAGGGAAGAGGACAAGTTTTTGGCTATGTGTGCCATTGGATATAGTCATCTCACCAGACCGACAGCTAATGAAGGCATCTATTGTGGCTAGCCAAGGGCGGCCAAGAACCACAGGGTGTCCTAGTTTGGAGGATGATTTAGAATAGATGACTAAAAGTCTATTGGATATTCCAAAGAAGCTAGAGTGACTGTGACACCATCTAGACTTCCTGCAGGGCTAATGACTGACTTATCTGCCAACTCGATCATGGTTTGGGTTGGTCTTAACTGGTTGATTTGGAGATTTTGCATAGTGTCAAAAGGAATTACATTAATAGCTGCACCCAAATCAATGAGTGTGTTTGGTAGAGAAATTCCATCAATTTCAACAGTGACTACTGGATTCCCAGGGTCATTATATTTGTATGGCATTTCATAAATAAATTCAGATAATTGTCCCACTACCTGAACAAGGGGAGGTTCCTTCTTCTTCCTTCTCGGTTTCTTAATGAAAAGATCCCTTATGATTTTGGCATATATAGGGATATCCTTAATGGCTTGCAGCAAAGGTATTTTTATACACACATTTCGTAATTCATCTTCTATATCTCTGTGCAAGGGTGGGTCGGTTTTCTTCACTAATAGTCTTTTGGGGTAAGGTGGGAGATTAATTTGTTGGGGTACTCATACAGATTGAGAAGTGATTGGAATAGGAGGGGAGGTCTCTTCTTCTACAGGGGTGGTTTGAGTGTTTTCTTCCTCAGAATGATTATCATTTTCTTCCTGAATTATTACTGCAAGATCTTATTGGTTTACAACTTTCTCCGATCGTAGTTGAATTTCATAGGTGGGAAAGGTTTGAACTTTTGTATTCTACACAGGGTGGGTGGGTCAATTATTGGGGTTAGGGACTGGCTGGGCAGGGATTGTTGTTGGTCTCGGAGTATTGTGGGCAGCTTGGTTTTGTGGTTGTTGATTGGAATTTATGAATACTTGTTGTTGTTGATTAGGGTTCAAGGGGGTTGTAAATTGCTATTGTATAGAAGGTGGGAGTAAAGCTTGTATCTGTGGTGGGTTGAATCTAGGTAGTAATTGGGAAATGTTTGCAGGGTACTATGGATATGTAGGGTAAGAGGGATTTCCATACATAGGTCCCCTCCAACCTTGTTGCGAAGGTTGATTTTGTTGAGGTGTCCATTATGGATAGGTCATTGGGGAAGGACCCCATTGTTGTTGTTGATATTGTGCATTAGGATCATAAAATGTATTGGGATTTTGGGCTCTCCAAGGTCTTCTGGAAGGGTATGGTTGTTCTTGTGAGACTCCTCCTCCCCTATACATGGCTTGTAGCTCAAGAAAGGTTGGACACTCAGATGTGGGGTGTTCTAGTGTACACAGACCACAAATTTCTATGACATTTAATGGGCATTCTTTCTCACTATGCTTCTTTCGACATCTATGACAAAATATTGCTAAAGTAGCCTCTTCTTCTTGTTTCTTTTTCAGTTTTAGAGTATCTAACTAGTTACTGATTGTGCTCAAGATGTCTATTTTAAATTTCTCCAATAAGTTTCTTAACTCAGTTCTAGTGACAGTCCCTGAGCTTTGTTTTGTATTTCTGCTAAAAGGATCTCTTGGTCCTTTGCCCGTTTTAGCTTTTCCTCTTGAGTATCTCCTATAGTAATCTGCAATTTTTGAAAAAGATTTCGATGTACATCTCCTGAACTCAACAAGTTTAAAACTTCTATGCAATCATCTCTGATACCTTTCAAGAATACAATTCTTATTACAACTGGGTCTGTGGTGAATAGTTTTGACTTCTGATAGTTGTATAAGAACCTTTCTAAGTAGTCTTTAGGGCTTTCATCTTTTGTTTGTTGCATTTTAAAAATGTCATTTTTAACATTATCCTTACAATAGTCTTGGTATTTTCGTAAAAATGTGTCTTTCATTTGATCCCAAGAGAGGATTATATTTTCTCCTAATCTCATGAACCATCTTAAGGCTGAATCTTTCATTGTAGCAGGAAAGAGCTTAAGTTTTTGGGCATCGTCTTAGTAGTTATAGCTTCTACATAATATGTCAAACTCAAATAAAAATAAATCTGGATCTTTGGTTGACATACCTCTGAAAGTGGGTAACGATGATAGTGGGATATTCTTCATGCTGATGTTTCTGGAAATATCCAAGATTGGAAACCCAAAAGTCTCAGTCTTTGTGGCTGCATTGCCTTCTTCTTCTGCCATTCTACTGATGGATGGTTCAAAAACTGGATTTTCTGTGTCTCCTAAATGTTCAACAGACTCACATTTTGCCTGTCCCAATACTGATTCTTCCGTTTTAGGTTCTCCTTCTGGAGCCTCGCTGGCTCCCCTTGAATTTTTTTTTGGTGGAATTTTTCCTGCACCAGTGTCAGTTGGATTAGTGGGGGGGGGGTTGTTTTTGAATCTTTTGAGCTTACAAATCTACCCTTATTATCTCTATATCTATGCATAAAATGGAAGTTTGATTCTTTAACTGAATTGAAATCCTAGTTCTATCTAGAAGGTAAGAAGGCAACCTGGCTTCGGAGAACCCCACTCTAGTGGTCGTGTGGCTCTTCACTCACATCTTAAACGTTTTATCCTCCTCCCTCAAGAATCCTTAAAAACATTAAAATTTATACAAATAATCTAAGCTAAAAATCACTTCCTATCGTTTGCAACTCCCCAGCAATGGCGCCAAAATGTTGTGCTACTTATATGTTTAGTATAATTTACTCATTAATTATCAATCTGGGATTCGCAATCAATAGAGTTACAAGACACCAGTAAGAAAGCTAATTTATAATGTCACGAGTATAGAACTAAGCTAGATTATGCATGCTGGAAACAAATCAAAATAGAAAACTGCAATGCACTTTGGTTGTCTTTCACACAGAGGCTATCTACTCCATTATGGCACATGCAAGTATGAGATGGAGTTGGTTTGACAGATCAACTCTACTATCTGACCCAGAAAATGAACTATGCAATCCACACTTCTGAAAGGGAAATCACACATCAATCATCAAGACATAGCATGGGTAGTTCAATAGTCAATATACTGAGTATGTTGTGGTTCATAATGTGTTGTTGTGGACTTCACTAGTTCTCCTTCAAATATGTCTGACTACTGTTGCCAACATTCATGTCTATGAAACAAAATCAAATTCATAAAAATAGATCATATGCAAAAACAGAGCAAGTAAAGATCTCTAAGCAATCATATAATGGAAATCCTAGTTTAAGTTGTATTGCTATCATCTAACAGAGTTAAAGCTTCGGCTAATTTAACATTTACAATACTAAAAACAAATGCTAATGATAATCTTCGAAGATGCTGACCTTTGTTGGGTGGTGGGCCCTTGCCACTTCAACAGGTCAGCTATTGAAGTCTACAGTAAGCTTGTCTTCAACCCACACATTATTCTTACTCAAATCTCAAACCATAACACCAAACTTTTGTTAACAGCTCAACTCATATTCAATCATAGACAATCAAGACATGGAGATAAATGGTGTTCTTCTATTAGTCTTCCCTCAGAATATGTTCTGCAGTATCACATGTTGCTTCACATGTTGGTGATATGCTAACTCTCCTACACTTCCACCATCCTTGCCACAGCTATTTAACCGTCTTAGTCGTGAAACACAAGGAGGTGAAGTGATTTGCAAATCAGTCAAATGTTTAAATTTAATTATTCGGTTACATATTTTAGCTTCATCCTCATGACACAAAGTGCATGAGGATGAGGCAATCAACAAACTATTCTAACATAGCCTTGCTAAAGCAAATAAACATCCACCAATTGTCTTGGGCGATCTAGAGCTAAACTTAGTACATTTGGCTCTTTATATTGGTACCGGATCATGATAGGTAGATGGTACTGGATCACAACAGTGCACGAATGGTAGTACTTGATCATGACAGTCCACGGCCGTTGGTACCAGATCGCAACAGATGATATTTTAGTATCGGATGCATTTGGTACCAGATTCAGACAGTGGCAGTCTTGGTGCACAAGTACCGGATAGCTGAGCTGGTACAGGAAGGTTGGATTTATCTAGAGGTCAAAGATTATACATGGAAAATTGAAGCATTAGTACATGAAATATTTAATTCCTTAGCTCAATAAACCACAAGATGCATGAATTAACCATACTTTACCTTATGAACTTATCACTGGCTAATGGTAGCGTTCTTGTCATTCACCCAATATTTAGGTAAGCCAAAAAGGTATAGATGAAGAGTATAATAGGGTAATGGGGATGTCAATTTTGGGTCTCAACATTTAGCTTGGACCTATATGGGGTTGAAAGCCTACAGATGGACATTGTGACCCAAACTAGGGGCAAAGACATACCAGAGACTTGCACCAGGAATAAAGAAGGGCGTTTCACCAGGGATACCCTGACAGACCTAAACCCAGGGGGATCTTGTCTTTCAACCTAGTTGTTGACCTTTGGAAGCCCATGACATCACCTTTGTGACCCTAGACGTCATCCACAGTCAGGGTTTGAATTTTTTAGGGCAATTGAGTGCTAGTTGGCATGTTTGGCAGCATTCAGATCCTTTGGAGGCCAAACATTCTGCATGTGAGGCCTAATGTTCCACCCTAGGGGCCTAGCGTCACCCTTGGAGATGATTTTAGGGTTTAATTAACTTCATTTATGTTAAAAATGGATTTTTGATGTAATTTGGCCTTGTCGGCCTTTTTATGACCTAATTTTAATTAAAGGTCATTGAAACTATATAAATAGAGAGAAAATACTCTCATTTTTTTCATCATCACTCATCACACAAGTTGTGTGGTCTGAAATTTGCGCCTTTTTGGGGGGTTATTGGCTGACATTCTAGGCACACTTTCTCTTAGAGGCTAAATTTTGCAACTTGGATCATTTCTTGGAGACGTTACTTGGCATTCTAGGGTTTTATGGCTTGATTATTCTTGGTGAAGTAAGTAAATCTACAATTCTTCATTTGTTTTGAATGGTTTATGGTAAATTTTCTCACTCATGTTAAATATTATGAAATTTCTTGCTTGACAAACCCTAGGAGTAAAGGACTTAATTTGCTAATTCTTTACTCTTCATTTGCTAGACCTTCCTAAGAATATTTTGACCTAGGTAAACTTCTAGAGCCCTAAATATTAGCACTTTAGAAGTCATTATCTATTCAATCGTTGCTTCAAGTATCTTTCAATAGTCTAAGGAGGGATATTTTGCTAGAGCCTAAAATTGCTTTCATTCTAGCAAGTTTATCCTTAGGGTTTCGATGTTTGAGGCCTTGAAGAGCCAACACCTCCTCCATCCATCTCTTATCCTTAGGTAAATATAATGATTGTGTCATTTCTTCCAAGATAAAATCGCCATCTATAGACTCCATTGCCCTATAAAGGCACTAGTATACTCACTATAGTGATTGATTGATCCAAACAACTCTCAAACTATCTTCCTTGAAACATTCACTAACTTATACTAACCTTAAACTATAATAATTCATTGAATAACTTGTTGTTGTTGCAAAATATTGCTATAGCCATCTAAAAACATAAAATTTATCTCAAAAGTGACTTTAAAAGATGATTAGATATTGCCAATTTTGTTTCTGACAAGTAGTTATCATTTTTCCAATTTAAAGTTATATTTCCTTGTCTTTTTCAAGCAAATTCAACGAATAATTATTGTGGTTGTTAAAAAATACTTATTGTTGTTGTAAATAATTACTTTACTGCAATTTTATATCAGATTACTTATTTTTTAAAGGTTCATGGTCTTATGAAGCACTAACATCATTTGGTACTTGGAAGTTGCCATTTTTTCTATTTGTTGTCTTGTTCTGGGTAGGTACACCTTATTTACCTTTTTGCTTCATCTCTATAGACACAAAGAACCTTTAACTTGAGTAACCTGTGAGAGGGGAGGAATTTCTTGTACCTTTTATCTTAGCCTTCCCAAACCCTCAGGTCACTGGGGACGTCTCCCCTGGGGTACTGTGACATAATCCTAAATAGAAAGAGGTTTCCTTCTAAGGTGACAGTGATACGTCACTCCCTATTACACCAATATTTTCCTCGAACGACACTTTTTTGGTAAGCCTTTATCCAAAGCCTTTATTTCACAAAGCTTACCCGGCGACTCCACTGAGGGTGATTCCCTCTTTTCCCTTTGATGATCCCTAGAAGGATTATATGGCGACTCCACTAATGAAAAATCCAACCATGGCCTCTCAATGGGACCCAGGAAATTTTAAACCCTTAGATATGAATAAAATTATGGGTTACCCTCTACTAATGCCTCTGAGGTATGAAAATTGGCTCCCTATATTCACTGGTAATGATGGGGTTATAGTCAAAGATCATATGGATAATTTTTGGCTTTCTTTCAACTCCACCCTATCAGTGATGATGTTGAATATTTGGAAATGAAACTTTTCTCTGCCACTCTTCATGCCAATGCTAGGAAATGGTACGACAGTCTCCCCAATACCAGCATTACATCTATGGACCAATTAGAAGAAACCTTTCTCAAAAGATGGAATATTAAAATAGAAGATATAAACATGATAATAAACAAACTTAATAACATAAAGAAGAATGAGAATGAAATTGTTAGGGAATTTCAAGATAGATTTAGGGGGCTAGTGCAATAGATCCCAGCAAGCTATCACCCGTCACATAACTTTATTCTCTTTATTTTCACCAAAGCCTTTATAGGACAAATAGGTTTCCCTATCAGAGATAAAGCTCCTAGAACAATCCAAGAAGTTTATGATATGGCTACTGGAATCAAAACCAACATCTCCTCAACCAAGGAAGAACAATCCTTTGTTCCAAAAATCAAGGTTAATGGACCCAAAGATACCCCAGATACTCCCAATGGAGTGACCTCCCTTGAGAGATATGTTAAAAAAAACCTGAAAGGTTTGGATCAAGACATTGATCAACAAGAGGCCGAGGAGAGGGATATTGATGAAGGTTATCAATCCCATGGGAAAGAAAAGGAATTTACTCATTCTTCTACTAAGGATAATGAAGACGTGATTGAAGAGTGAGAGCCTGAAGATGTCGGGGAAAATCATGAGTATGAGGAACTAATTCTTGCTCCTCCATTTGATGAAGTTATCCTACGCTTTGATGCTACTGCATGGGAAGAAGTAAGTATGGTAAGTAATTTCCCTTTCCAAGATTTTGATTATGCCATATTTTGTGATTTGGAAAGCAAAGAAGTGTTAGAGGAGCCCTTGGATGCTTTAATCCCTTCGTGTTATGATAAATATAATGACACTACCATCTATCTAGTCACCAAACTAGGGTAGTGGCTCTTGGTGGCATAGCTAAGAGAAAGGGGGTCTCATCACCAGCTAGCCTTCTCATCTCCGTGAAATGCTTGTGGGTAATGCTATCGCCTCTGTTCATGTTCCCCAGAAATTCCCTTGAAGCATGAAAGAAAAATACCAAAAGCAATAAAACTAAGAATAAAAGGCATTGAATGGGATAGGAAACAGTGGCATCAATGATAAGGTGCAACTCTCCCTCTACAAAGGCACCCATAGGTAAGATATATATTTCCCCTTTATCACTTCACCCTATGCACAAACACTTCCTCCACACCACTTCACACACACTTACATGACCTACATTGGTTCTCACCTGGGAAACACCCCAAACGTAAGGAGGATTAGCCCAATAAGACATCCTCAGACCTTCTCCAAACCTGACTTGTTAAACTTCATAATGTCTTTGAGCATCTGTCTGGGTAAAAGAGGGTTTGATGCACATGTTTGGGTAATTTTATTATTAAATGTGATTGTCTTTTCTATTATCATCGTGGCTTATGAACCCCTGGAGGGCATAATTGTTTTTGTTGCGGGAATTTTCCTAGTGGACAGGTACATATGGCGGAATGATTAGCTCAGACCTATATGGGGTTGAAAGCCCACAGATGGACTTTGGGACCAAAACTAGGGGCAGATACATACGAGAGACTTGCACTAGGAATAAAGAAGTCATTGCACCAAAGACATCCAGGTAGACCTAGACCCAGGGGGATCTTGTCTTTCCACCTATAAGTTGACCTTTGGGAGCCCATGACATCACCTTTATGACCCTAGATGTCATCCATAGTCAGCGTTTGAATTTTTTAGGGTAGTTGTGTACTAGTTGGCATGTTTGGCAGCATTAAGAGCCTTTGGAGACCAAACATTTTGCTTGTGAGGCCTAATGTTCCACCCTAGGGGCCTAACATCACCCTTGGAGATGATTTTAGGCTTTAATTAACTTCATTTATGTAAAAAATGGATTTTTGATGTAATTTGGCCATGTCGGCCTTTTTATGACATAATTTTAATTAAAGGTCATTGAAACTATATAAATAGAGTGAAAATACTCTCATTTTTTTCATCATCACTCATCACACAAGTTGTGTGGTCTGAAATTTGTGCCCTTTTTGGGGGTGATTGGCTGACATTCTAGGCACACTTTCTCTTGGAGGCTAAATTTTGCAACTTGGATCATTTCTTGGTGAAGTTACTTAGCATTCTAGGGTTTTATGGCTTAATTATTCTTGGTGAAGTAAGTAAATCTACAATTCTTCATTTGTTTTGATTTGTTTATGGTAACTTTTATCATTCATGTTAAATATTATGAAATTTCTTGCTTGAAAAACCCTAGGAGTAAAGGACTTAATTTGTTACTTCTTTACTATTCATTTTCGAGACCTTGCTAAGAATATTTTGACCTAGGTAAAATTCTAGAGCCCTAAATACTAGCACTTTAGAAGTCATTTTCTATTCAATCGTTGCTTCAAGTATCTTTCAATAGTCTAAGGAAGGAGATTTTGATAGAGCCTAAAATTGATTTCACTCTAGCAATTTTATCCTTAGGGTTTCGATGTTTGAGGCCTTGAAGAGCCAACACCTCCTCCATCCATCTCTTATCCTTAGGTAAATATAATCACTGTGTCATTTATTCCAAGATAAAATTGTCATCTATAGACTCCATTACCCTATAAAGGCACTAGTATACTCACTATAGTGATTGATTGATCAAAACAACTCTCAAACTATCTTCCTTGAAACATTCACTAACTTCTACTAACCTTAAACTATACTAATTCATTGACTAACTTGTTGTTGTTGCAAAATATTGCTACAGCCATCTAACAACATCAAATTTATCTCAAAAGTGACATTAAAATATGATTAGATATTGCCAATTTTGTTTCTGACAAATAGTTATCATTTTTCCAATTTAAAGTTATATTTCCTTGTCTTTTTCAAGCAAATTCAACGAATAATTATTGTGGTTGTTACAAAATACTTATTGTTGTTGTAAATAATTACTTTACTACAATTTTATATCAGCTTACTTATTTTTTAAAGGTTCATGGTCTTATGAAGCACTAACATCATTTGGTACTTGGAAGTTTCCATTTTTTCTATTGTTTGTCTTGTTCTAGGAAGGTACACCTTATTTACCTTTTTGCTTCATCTCTATAGACACAAAGAACCTTTAACTTGAGTGACCTTTGAGAGGGGGGGAATTTCTTTTACCTTTTACCTTATCCATCCCAAACCCTTAGGTCATCGGGGATGTCTCCCCTGGGGTACTATGAAATACTCCTAAATATAAAGAGGTTTCCTATTAAGGTGACAGTGATACGACACTCCCTGTTACGCCAATATTTTCCTCGAACGACACTTTTTCGGTAAGCCTTTATCCAAAGCCTTTACTTCACAAAGATTACCTGGCGACTCCACTAAGGGTGATTCCCTCTTTCCCTTTGATGATCCCTAGAAGGATTATCTGGCGACTCCACTAATAACAAATCCAACCATGGCCTCTCAATGGGACCCAGTAAATTTTAAACCCTTAGATATGAATAACATTTCGGGTTACCCTCAACAAATGCCTCCAAGGTATGAAAATTGGCTCCATAGATTCACTGGTAATGATGGGGTCATAGCCAAAGATCATATGCATACTTTTTTGGCTTTCTTTCAACTCCACCCTATCAGTGATGATGTTGAATATTTGGCGATGAAACTTTTCTCTGCCACTCCTCATGGAAATGCTAGGAAATGGTATGACAGTCTCCCTAATACCAACATTACATCTATGGACCAATTAGAAGAAACCTTTCTCAAAATATGGAATATTAAAATAGAAGATATCAACATGCGAATAAACAAACTTAATAACATAAAGAAGAATGAGAATGAAATTGTTAGGGAATTTCATGATAGATTTAGTGGGCTATTGCAATAGATCCTAGCAAGATAACACCCGTCACACAAATTTCTTTTGTTTATTTACACCAAAGCCTTTACAGGACAAATAGGTTTTCCAATCAGAGATAAATCTCCTAGAACAATCCAAGAATTTTATGAGATGGCTACTAGAATCGAAACCAACATCTCCTCGACCAAGGAAGAACAATCCTTTGTTCCAAAAATAGAGGTTAATGGACCCAAAGATACCCTAGATATTCCCAATGGAGTGACCTCCCTTGAGAGCTCTTTTAAAAAAAACCTGAAAGGTTTGGAGCAAGACATCGATCAACAAGAGGCCGAGGAGAGGGATATTGATGAAGGTTATCAATCCCATGGGAAAGAAAATAAGTTTACTCATGCTTCTACTAAGGATAATGAAGACATGATTGAAGAGTAAGAGCCTGAAGATGTAGGGTAAAATCATGAGGATGAGGCACTAATGCTTGCTCCTCCATTTGATGAAGTTATCCAACGCTTTGACACTACTGCACAGGAAGAAGTAAGCACGGTAAGTTGTTTCCCTTTCCAAGATTTTGATGATGCCATATTTTGTGATTTGGAAAGAAAAGAAGTGTTAGAGGATCCCTTCGATGCTTTAAGCCCTTCATTTTATGATAAAGATAATGACAGTACCATCTTTCTGGTCACCAAACCAGGGTAGTGGCTCTTGGTGGCATAGCCAAGAGAAAGGGGGTCTCATCACGAGCCAGCCTATCATATCCGTAAAATTATTGTGGGTAACACTATCACCTCTGTTCACCAAGCTAGGAAAGTGTCCCCCGTAACTTCCCTTGAAGCATGAAAGAAAAATACCCAAAGAAATAAAACTAAGAATAAAATGCATTGAATGGGATATGAAACAATGGCATCCATGATAAGGTGCAACTCTCCCTCTACAAAGTCACCCACAGGTAAGATATGCATTTCCACGTTATCACTTCACCCTATGCCCAAACACTTCCCCCGTGCCACTTCACACACACGTACATGACCTACATTGTTTCTAACCTGGGAAACACCCCAAACTTAAGGAGGATTAGCCCAATAAGACATCCTCGGACCTTCTCCAAACCTGACTTGTTAAATTGCATAACGTCTCTGAGCATTTGTCTGGGTAAAAGGGGGTTTGATGCACATGTTTGGGTAATTTGATTATTAGATGTGATTGACATTGCTATGATCCTCATGGCTTATGAACCCCTGGAGGAAATACTTGTTTTTGTTGTAGGAATTTTCCCAATGGACAAGTACATATGGGGGAATGATTAGCTCGGACCTATATGGGGTTGAAATCCCACAGATGGACATTGTGACCCAAACCAGGTGCAGAGACATACCAGAGACTTGCACCAAGAATAAAGAAGGGTGTTGCACCAGGGACACCCCAGTAGACCTAGACCCAGGGGAATATTGTCTTTCCACCTAGATGTTGACATTTGGGAGCCCATGACATCACCTTTGTGACCCTAGACGTCATCCACGGTGCGGGTTTGAATTTTTTAGGGCAGTTGTGTTCTAGTTGGAATGTCTGGCAGCATTCAGAGCCTTTGGAGGCCAAACATTCTGCATGTGAGGCCTAATGTTCCACCCTGGGGGCCTAACGTCACCCTTGGAGATGATTTTGGGTTTAATTAACTTCATTTATGTAAAAAAATGGATTTTTGATGTAATTTGGCCATGTCGGCCTTTTTATGACCTAATTTTAATTAGAGGTCATTGAAACTATATAAATAGAGAGAAAATACTCTCATTTTTCCATCATCACTCATCACACAAGTTGTGTGGTCGCAATTTGCGCCCTTTTTGCAGGTTATTGGCTGACATTCTGTGCACACTTTCTCTTGGAGGCTAAATTTTGAAACTTGGATCATTTATTGGTGAAGTTACTTGGCATTCTAGGGTTTTATGGCTTGATTATTCTTGGTGAATTAAGTAAATCTACAATTATTCATTTGTTTTGAATGGTTTATGGTAAATTTTCTCATTCATGTTAAAGATTATGAAATTGCTTGCTTGAAAAACGCTAGGAGTAAAGGACTTAATTTGATACTTCTTTACTCTTCATTTTTTATACCTTGCTAACAATATTTTGACCTAGGTAAACTTCTAGAGCCCTAAATACTAGCACTTTAGAATTCATTATCTATTCAATCGTTGCTTCAAGTATATTTCAATAGTCTAAGGAGGAAGATTTTTCTAGAGCCTAAAATTGCTTTCACTCTAGCAATTTTATCCTTAGGGTTTCAATGTTTGAGGCCTTGAAGTGCCAACACCTCCTCCATCCATCTCTCATCCTTAGGTAAATATAATCATTGTGTCATTTCTTCCAAGATAAAATCGTCATCTATAGACTCCATTACCCTATAAAGGCACTAGTATACTCAAGGAATAATTATTGTGGTTGTTACAAAATAATTGTTGTTGTTGTAAATAATTAATTTACTGCAATTTTATATCAGCTTACTTATTTTTTAAAGGTTCATGGTCTTATGAAGCACTAACATCATTTGGTACTTGGAAGTTTCCATTTTTTCTATTTCTTGTGTTGTTCTGGGTAGGTACACCTTATTTACCTTTTTGCTTCATCTCTATATACACAAAGAACCTTTAACTTGAGTGACCTATGAGAGGGGGGGACTTTCTTGTACCTTTTACCTTAGCCTTCCCAAACCCTCAGGTCACTAGGGATGTCTCCCCTGGGGTACTGTGACATACTCCTAAATAGAAAGAGGTTTCCTATTAAGGTGACAGTGATATGTCACTCCCTGTTATGCCAATCTTTTCCTCGAATGACACTTTTTCAGTAAGCCTTTATCCAAAGCCTTTACTTCACAAAGCTTACCCAGCGACTCCACTGAGGGTGATTCCCTCTTTTCCCTTTGATGATCCCTAGAATAATTATCTAGCGACTCCACTATTGACAAATCCAACCATGACCTCTCAATGGGACCCAGAAAACTTTAAACCCTTAGATATGAATAAAATTACGGGTTACCCTTGACAAATGCCTCTGAGGTATGAAAATTGGCACCCTAGATTCATTGGTAATGATGGGGTTATAGACGAAGATCATATGGATAATTTTTTTGGCTTTCTTTCAACTCCATCCTATCAGTGATGATGTTGAATATTTGGCGATGAAACTTTTCTCTACCACTCCTCATGGAAATGCTAGGAAATGGTATAAAAGTCTCCCTGATACCATCATTACATCTATGGACCAATTAGAAGAAAACTTTCTCAGAAGATGGAATATTAAAATAGAAGATATCAACATGATAATAAACAAACTTAATAACATAAAGAAGAATGAGAATGAAACTGTTAGGTAATTTCATGATAGATTTAGGGGGATAGCATAATAGATCCCAGCAAGTTATCACCTGTCACACAACTTTCTTCTCTTTATTTACACGAAATCCTTTTCAGAACAAATAGGTTTCCCTAACAGAGATAAATCTCCTAGAACAATCCAAGAAGTTTATGAGATGGCTATTGGAATCAAAACCAACATCTCCTCAACCAAGGAAGAACAATCCTTTGTTCCAAAAATCGAGGTTAATGGACCCAAAGATACCCCGGATATTCCCAATGGAGTGACCTCCCTTTAGAGCTCTGTTAAAAAAAACCTGAAAGGTTTGGAGCAAGACATCAATCAACAAGAGGCCGAGGAGAGGGATATTCATGAAGGTTATCAATCCCATGGGAAAGAAAAGGAATTTACTCATGCTTCTACTAAGGATAATGAAGACATGATTGAAGAGTGAGAGCCTGAAGATGTAGGGGAAAATCATGAGGACGAGGCACTAATGCTTTCTCCTCCATTTGATGAAGTTATCCAACGCTTTGACGCTACTGCACGGCAAGAAGTAAGTACAATAAGTTGTTTCCCTTTCCAAGATTTTGATGATGCCATATTTTGTTATTTGGAAAGCAAAGAAGTGTTAGAGGATCCCTTGGATGCTTTAAGCCCTTCGTGTTATGATAAAGATAATGACATGGTTAATAATATTGATGAATTCATACATGGCAGGAAACATAAATGGGATGTGATTTGGTATGATGAGGATCCCATTTACGACATTGAGGGTCATTTCCAATTATTTCCTTTACAACTATCATATGAGGTTACTAAGGATTCCGACATATGGCAACAAGAAGATGATATATTTACAGACCCTTTCCAAACACCCAAGGATGACCTAGTTCTATGTTTTCTTGATGATTTTTGGTCATACCTTGAGGATTTTGATCAATATTCCTTTGAGCATTTGGATTTATTATATGAATAAAATTATCAACCACTGTTGTGCTCAGATTTTGATAAGAGTGAGGACGTTGCTTTCCTAAAGCAGGATACTTGTGACAAGATTTTTCAACCTCCTTTGATTACTTTACTTCGCTATGTCACCAAGGTTGTAGTTGGGAAACATGTCCCTTGTCTTGAGTTTCCTCCGGGGAAAATCATTCTTTTAGAATTCAAGGGTAGGTTTAATACCTTAAGAAGTAGTTTATTATCTCATGTTTTCATCCTTCCAATAGGAAATTGTCAGGCATCCTCTAGGTTCTTACTAGTCCCTTTCCAAACCTCAGGATGTGAAGACATCCAAGGTATCCAACCTTTAGACTCTTTGTGTCAGTATTTTGAGCCTCTGATTTTTCATGATCCCTTTCTGAGATGGATTGAGCAATTTCCTAGAAGTGTTACTTGGCACAATTTTTTCCCTCCCTCTCACCTCCATGAGCTAGACTTTACGATTTCCGATGATGTAATACATGTTCTAACTCATGTTATTTTTGTGCTTAACTTGTCATTGTTGTGTTTATGATGAAGCACATAGGCAGGTATTATGAGATATTTCTAGGATGGTTTCACTGGTTATTTGAATACACCTAGCATTCAACCAATAGGTGAGTAGAGGTAGGTAGGCATGTGCATCCATTGCATATACCATTGCATTTCATGTTATCATAATTGCAATTTTGTTTGTCATATTGTATTTCTCCATTATGCATGCTTACTTTATATCACACATGAACAAGGGGTGATATAACCACCCTAAGGATTATTGATGCATTTTGATGAGATCTAGCAGGCACAGGTCATACCAGAGATGTTGAGGTTCTCATGCACTCTACAGTGAGCACATGTCCCCAAGTTGGAGCCAAATGTTATCCCCTATCATAGGGATAACTAAGGATATCATGTCTTGAGGCCCACAGGTCTTAGACATGGAGTGTCAAGAGCCAGATGACTTGAGCATAGCCCCAGAGGGCCCATCTTTTACCCAGTGCAGCCCAATTATCAGAAGCAATGGTATCTATCCCACCATCCTGGTCCTGAAGTAGTAGTAAGTCTTGCTCCATGAGGTAATGAGTCTATGTATCATGGTATGTGTCACTCTTATTATTGAAGCACTTGAATATGGTTCACTGAATTCTCCTTCATTTCATAACGTTTTCTTTGAAATTATGCTCTTTAACGTGTTCATACCTGGGAGGGTGACATGATTCCCTCATAAGTTGGTCTCCCTTTAGGATGGGTTGCAATTTTTTGGGTCTATGAAAGGTCATCTTCCATTCCCTCCATACTTACCACTTTCCATATTTAATCCTCTCATTTTCCCCCACCTTAGCTCAAGGATTGGGTTTTCCACACTAGGAAGAGTTGTACCTTGCCTTGTGTGAAGAAGGGGCTAAAGGCCCAGAGGGTAAAGGTAGCTGGCAAGAGTTAAAATCCAAAATGAAACCTTTGAGATGATTCGCCCAGGGATTCCCGAGAAAGCAATAAAAATCTTCTTAGTAAGAAAAGGGAACCCGTAATATATATCAAAACTCAAGGTACTAGTTGGTTGATGGGAGCTCTCATCATGAGTCGGCCTATTAGGACCATGGGCATGTAGCGGTATGACACTACCATCTATCTGGTCACCAAACTAGAATAGTGGCTCTTGGTGGCATAGCCAAGAGAAAGGAGGTCTCATCACAAGCCAACCTTCTCATCTCTGTGAAATGCTTGTGGGTAACGCTGTAACCTCTGGTCACCAAGCCATGACAGTGTCCCCCGACTCTTCCCTTGAAGCTTGAAAGAAAAAGACCGAAAGAAATAAAACTAAGAATAAAAGGAATTGAATGGGCTAGGAAACAATGGCATTCATGATAAGGTGCATCTCTCCCTCTATAAAGGTACCCACAGGTAAGATCTACATTTCCCTGTTATAACTGTACCATGTTCCCAAACACTTCCCCCATGCCACTTCACACACACTTACATGACCTAGATTGGTTCTCATCTACGAAACACCCCAAACTTAAGAAGGATTATCCCAATGATACATCCTCGGACCTTCTCCAAACCTGACTTGTTAAACTGCATAACGTATTTGAGCATGTGTCTTGGTAAAAGGGGGTTTGATGCACATGTTTGGGTAATTTGATTATTAGATGTGATTGACATTGTTATGATCCATGTGAATTATGAACCCGTGGAGGGAATACTTGTTGTCACTGTAGTACTTTTCCTAGTGGACAGGTACATGTGGGGGAATGATTAGCTCGGACCTCCATGGGGTTGAAATCACATAGATGGACATTGTGACCCCAACCAGGGGCAGAGAGACACCAGAGGCTTGTGCCATGAATAAAGAAGGGAGTTTCACCACGGACACCTCGGCAGACCTAGGCCCAGGAGGATCTTGTCTTTCCACATGGACATTGACCTTTGGGATCCCATGATGTCACCTTTGTGATCCTAGATGTCATCCATAGTCAGGGTTTGCATTTTTTAGGGAAGTTGTGTTCTAGTTGGCATGTGTGGCAGCATTCAGTGCCTTTGGAGGCAAAACGTTCATCATGTGAGGCCTAATGTTTCACCCCAGGGGCCTAACGTCACCCTAGAAGGGCATGATGTCACCCTTGGAGATGATATTAGGGTTTAATTAACTTCATTTATGTAAAAAATGGATTTTTGATTTAATTTGGCCATGTCGGCCTTTTTATGACCTAATTTTAATTAAAGGTCAATGAAATTGTATAAATAGAGAGAAAATACTCTCATTTTTTTCATCATCACTCATCACACAAGTAGTGTGGTCTGAAATTTGTGCCCTTTTGGGGGGTTATTGGCTAAAATTCTAGGCGCACTTTCTCTTGGAGGCTCAATTTTGCAACTTGGATCATTTCTTGGTGAAGTTACTTGGCATTCTAGGGTTTTATGGCTTGATTATTCTTGGTGAAGTAAGTAAATCTACAATTCTTCATTTATTTTGAATGGTTTATAGTAAAAAAAAAAATCATGTTAAAGATTATGAAATTGCTTTCTTGAAAAACCCTAGGAGTAAAGGACTTAATTTGTTACTTCTTTACTCTTCATTTGCTAGACCTTGCTAAGAAGATTTTTACCTAGGTAAACTTCTAGAGCCCTAAATACTAGCACTTTAGAAGTCATTATGTATTCAATCGTTGCTTCAAGTATCTTTCAATAGTATAAGGAAGAGAGATTTTGCTAGAGCCTAAAATTTCTTACACTCTAGCAAGTTTATCCTTAGGGCTTGGATGTTTGAGGTCTTGAAGAACCAACATTTCCTCCATCCATCTCTTATCCTTAGGTAAATATAATCATTGTGTCATTTCTTGTAAGAGAAAATCATCATCTATAGACTCCATTACCCTATAAAGGCACTAGTCTACTCACTATAGTGATTGATTGATCAAAACAACTCTCAAACTATCTTCCTTGAAACATTTACTAACTTCTACTATCCTTAAACTAGACTAATTCATTGACTAACTTGTTGTTGTTGAAAAATATTGCTACATCCATCTAACATCAACAAATTTATCTCAAAAGTTACATTAAAAGATGATTAGACATTGCCAATTTTGCTTCTAACAAGTAATTATCATTTTGTCGATTTAAAGTTATATTTCCTTGTCTTTTTTCAAGAAAATTCAAGGCATAATTATTGTGGTTGTTACAAAATACTTATTGTTGTTGTAAATAATTACTTTGCTCCAATTTTATATCAGTTTACTTATTTTTTAAAGGTTCATGGTCTTATGAAGCACTAACATCATTTGGTACTTGGAAGTTTCCATTTTTTCTATTTGTTGTCTTTTTCTGGGCAGGTACACCTTATTTACCTTTTTGCTTCATCTCTATAGACACAAAGAACCTTTAACTTGAGTGACCTGTGAGATGGGGGGACTTTCTTATACCTTTTACCTTATCCTTCTCAAACCCTCAGGTCACTGGGGGTGTCTTCCCTGGGGTACTGTGACATACTCCTAAATAGAAAGGGGTTTCTTATTAAGGTGATAGTGATAGGTCACTCCCTATTACGCCAATATTGCATCCACCTGCCTTGGGCTTTGGGAAAGTACAGATTGTGCAATAACAAAAACAAAAAAGAATCAAACGAAAAACTTTGATGAAAAGAACTTTAAACTAAAGCACACCTTCACGAATTGCAAACTAGACCAATTGTAGTAAGTGATCTTTATTGAAGCGATTAAAACAAATCAAAATCTATGTTATTCAAATGAAAACAAAAGAAAGAATCTGAGTTATTGCATTCAAAAAGGAAGTAAAATAACTATGTTAATCTTATTCCTACCCTATCCTACTCTGGCTAAAAGAAGACTAGGTGTAAGCGTACTGCCAGTGGAGAAAATCAAGCAACTCCAAACCCATGATCATATGTTCGTTGAAGTTCAATTGTAGAGAGTGAAGTAGTGAGGGATGAAACAATGGAAGGATTCACTCACACAAATCTCCCCCAAACAAATTGAATTTGATGGTGTTATTGTTCATGTGAAATGCGAACGTGTAGGATTCCTCCAACCAATATTCAACTATGTCGTAAAATTTACAATGATCATCAAAGGGTTGTTGGAAGGAATTGGAAGGTGAGTGACAAACCTGAAGAGACTTATAAATGAAACCTGAGTGTAATGTACTTTGTGAGAGTGTCTTGGAGTGGGTGGCATCGTTCATTCCAAGGGTATAAGTATGACAATGAGTACCTGACATGATCATTGTTTGAAATTGGAGTGTCTCATTATCGATGCAAATATCCCTGGGTTCAAATTTGATATACTCTACATGCTGAGGGGAGAGTTGATATCTCATTGTTCAAGAGAAACATTGCATGAAAGATGACTCCAAAGCTTCTCACATGACATCAATGAAATCATGTGAAGAGTGTTGGAGCATTAAGATAACATTCAAAGACAAGTGATGCATCTGTCCCTGAGGAATAACAAGTAATTGTGGAGTAGATTGAGGTGATAGTGTTTCTTGGATCAAATCAATGTTTCTTGTACTTTGCATAGTGATAGGATGTTCATTTGTTGTGATTTCTTTATGAGTACTAGCAAACTCATGGTTCTCTACATACTTTAGATTTTCAATGATTAACATATGTGCATCGAGGTCAAAAATTTCAAATTGTAAAGGATCAAAGAATGATAAGTTGGTACCCACACTCAATTTCGGAAAAGAAAAGTAGTCGCCAAAAATAGGATCATTAAGATTAAAGTGTGATTCGACATGTTTCAGAAATTCATATTGTGAAGGATTAAGTGTCATAGATGGACGACCATTAGGAATGAATGATTGGTCAATCATGGCTAAGCACTCTTGTTGGTCTAGTTTAGCATTTGATGTTTCACCATTAAAAGGGCAATGTGAAGAGTGTAATGTGGGATAAATAGATGGATGCTCATGCAAGTGACTTTCATCTAACATATTTGTATAAAGGGAATGAAAAAATTTGGATTTTGAAGATGACATGATTTCTTCAGCCAGGGATTTGTCACAAACCACAATATGTTCATGATTTTATGAAGGGGTATTTTTAAATGGTTCACACTTCAAGTCTACGAGGTTCACGATTTATGGTAAAAATTCCCCCATGGCTGCAATAGAGTGTTTATTAGAGATTGTGAACCCCTTATATTTAGTGGCCAGACCTAAATTTCACGAATTAGAGATGGTTTGATCATCTAGGTCACACCTTTTAGGATCAGAGACAAGATAGGAAAACCAATTTGAGATTATTTAGTCATATAGATTTTTTTTTGATCCTATGGATTTCTTTAAGTTCATCTAAGAGTTCATCATATACATAATCTTCATGAGCAGCAATAAACATTTCCATAAGTTGTTTCCAGGTATAAATAGATTTTGGTGGAAATGTCCTAAACTAGGTTTTAATTCACCCTTCGAATGTGAGGATGAATAGTCGACATGATTCATTGTCTTGAACAATCTTAAGATTTCGCCAAGCGATGTCAAATCGTTTGAGATGCGTGACTGCAAAGACATGCCCTTCACCATCAAATTTGGGATTTGACAAGAGATTGACTATCTTGATTGAGATGGCCTCGGTAGGTCTCGGAAGACTCAAAGGGTCATCATACACAGAGGTATGGAGAGGAGCCATGGGCTGGTTAAAGTTAAGTGAAATGACTCCACATGGGTAGGATTGTCATCTGACCCTCCTTCTAGCGCCAATTCTGTTGAATCAGATTGATGGGTCTAAATTTACTCGACAACAGTAAGGGGTTGGGTTCTCCCTGGTAAGAAGTCCCAATTAGACCTCTCACCATTTGGGATCGGGAACCCATCCGGATTCTGGGTCGGAATCCATTGTTGGTTTGGTTTTACCAGTTGGGGTCGGATCCACTAATAAGGGTGAATGATGGGTGGTTCTGCAAACGGAAGATGTATATGAAGACTATGTAAATACAAATATATAATCTACTTATAGCCTGCCCTATCCTAGATAGGAGCGAATTAATGTAAGTGAATGAGTTGTGACATGAAACTAACTCTACCAATAGCTTCACCCGGATAGTAAAAATGAATAAATAAAGTCAGATAACACATGCACATGAATATATAACTAGAATAGTCTAAGTCACTATATCCCATACATTGGAAGCTCATTCACTCAGGACATGTAATATAAGAAAGAGTAACAAAACTACAAGAAAACATATATTGCATCAGAATAGTCCATAAACAAACATGCTCTTACAACCCATCTGAACAACAAACATTCTACTTGAAACAGTTCACACCAAAACAACAACACATGTGAGTCCTTCTCTCTATCAAAAGTTGGCCCTAAGGGCTTCTCTGTATTAACAGTTTCAACAATAGTACACGAAAACTCTAAGGAAATCTCTCCAATTTTAGTTGACATTTTATTCCCAAAGTAGTTCAGAAGTGTACAATGTTTGAAGAGCCAAAAGCCCCTTTCTTTGGTTACAATTTTCGTATTTAATGAGGTTCAATGTGACTCTTGGCCTTCCAACTACCTCTGTGACCTTTCATCTTCCAACTTTGTCTTTATCCTCTTTGTGATAATGAATAACAAACAAAATGGTTACATTTGGAATTTGTCTCCTAGAACTAGTGGACCATCACGAATTTTGGCTATATGTGTCTTCCACATCATGAAGACTCGCCTGGGCATGGGAACATCTTCGTCGTCTAAGTTTGACAATATGAAGTTTCTAGATATCCTCTTCATCCATTTTCCTTAGATTTTCTTTTTTGTTCCTCTATCACTGTTGTATCTTTCGTTATTGTTCCTTCATCATCTTTAGCTATAGATTGCATCATGAGAATATTGAGTGCGACCTTCCACCGCTCAGTACCTGACATCATCCAACATACAATGGATGAGAGTGACCCAAAATAAACTATCAATACTAATCATTATAATGCATATAACTTAATAATTAAATAATTGAAAAACTTCCTTGGATTCAATTCCTGGTTCCTTGCTCATGATTGAGGCGTTGCTTTCTTGGGGCTGCCAACAAAGTGCCAAATATTCAACTTGAAAAATGAATGCAAATGAATGCAATAGGTTAGGAATTTCTTAAAATCTAATCTCATAAATACCTTTCCAACAGTATAAAGAACTTGTACGCCTGAGTCAAAAGTTATGATCATTTTACGAAAACTCCTCTCATGCACACAGGACGGGTTTGAACGAACTCCTCCAATTTGCATCAAGGATTTTATGGGAACTCCTCCCATGTGCATCGGAGATCATCCCCGCAACTGATCTAGGTAGGTTTGGCGAAGTTCCTAATAACTTGTTATACATCCTCAATTGATTCTCCTTCTGCTTTCAGATATTATTCTCCTTCTGCTTTCAGATATTCCTGGTTTTTTTTTGTTTCAAAGTACCTCATGTCTCATCTATATTTCTTTGTGTTATTAGCTTCCATGATAGCTACTTTCTCATTATTCCCAAGTATTCCCAAGTGCAATAGCGCGAAGGAGGAAGCTCTTCCCCATCAAGGAGAACCTCAATTTCACTTCCGGATTGCAAGAAAACTTATGCGCAGTGCTATCATTGTTGTACTCCCCAAGATTTCTAGAAATAGGGTTATGTACAATGGTAATGCCTTCACATTTATCCTGAGACGTGCTTTGTTTGCCAAGAGAGGAATCACAGTAACACAATTACCAACTACCTTTGCCATGGAAAATAGGCTCAAACTCTAACATCTCGCAATCAGTGAACTCACCTATAACCTTTTGGCTAGTAGTAGGAAGAGTGTCACTGACAGTGTTGGCGCTTGCACTTGATCCTTCGCTAATTTCTTGAATAGAACCCTAGATAGTTAACCTCCTTGGAAGAGAAACTCCTTTATCTACGTTTCTTTTATTTCTACCAGTGAGACTGAAGCCATCGCTCCGATTTCACAATTATCCATCCTTGGCCTTGAGTAGGTACATCAACGTTTTTTCATGTTTCTTCGCCATTACTTGCATTGTCGAATTTATAACGGTGGGCCTTGTTGGCAGTTTCTTCCATTTCCTCCATTGTTCAAGTCGGCAGACTTGTTATTAACTTTGCCGAAGCTATCGGCAGAATTCCTCTCAAGTTCGCCGAAGACATCGGAGGCATTGTTATCAACTCTGTCGAAGCTATCGGAGGCATTACTTTTAAGTTCGTCGAAAGCATCGGGAAAGTTCCTTTCAAGACATCTGATAGCTTTGGGGCAGTTGCTATCATGGTCTCTGATGAGGAGCGGTGAATTTCCTCTGAAGTGTGTCGATGACTTCGGCGAAGTTCTTCCCAAGTGTGTCGATGACTTCGGCCTACTTATTAATTGTTCAGATGATACGAACTTAAAAATGAATGCATTTCTTATTTCACCAATTAGAAAGCATTGATTCTTGAGTATATGCATTTTGGCCTCCTTCAAAACCCTAAATTAATTATTGTGAGTTTTGGATAACATTTAAATTTGAATAATTTAATTGTAGGTCAAACATTTAACGATAAGCTAAATAAAATTTAGATTTAAATGAACTCCATTTAAATTCGGATTGAAATTAAGAATCATTTAAACTCAAAAAAAAAATGTCATATATCACTTAAGAATCATTTAAATTCGGATGAGCTAAAAAATGTCGGGTATCCCGCTAATGTAATGGTTGACGAGGTTGGTTTAGGCAAGAAATCCCTTGAAGATGATTTTAGTATTTCGGGTGTTGGATTTCAATTCCGTGAGTTGTGTTAGAATCGTAATAGTGGAAATCATCTAATTGGCCTATTTCTGGAAAGAAAAAAATATTTTGACGAACGCCGAAAAAATGCACTCAAAGTCATTTTTTAATGAAAGTTCAGGTCCCACATTCCATGCTTCTTCACTCAAAATTGAATCTGCCAGTTCTTGTTTCATATGCGATGTATAGGGTCTTATTTTATTCATTAACACTGCAGTGATGCATCAGTAGCATGAAATTATAAATCTGCCAAAATAACCAACTGATGTCCAGGGCACTTAGCACTGTGTAGGAGCCGGGAGGACCGAATTTCCTCCGAAGCATGTTTCAGATCCAGCGCAAGACCAATATATGTTGTGGTTAACCCATCCGATGCTAGACGTCACTTTCACAATTAATATTTCGTCATAAAATCAATAAATGCAAAGGAAACAAGCTAGTATGACATGCGCAATTAACGATGTTGGTGACACAGATAGGGTCGATTATGACTGCGATAATGAAACGAATCAGATGGGAGGGGTATCAAGTATCAGTTCTCCTTTTAGGCGTGGAAAACTTATTCATTAGAGATCTTAGGAGATTGACTGATGAGCACAACAAGAAGGATTCGAGCTAGGAGGAGGAGGATGAAATAGGCCTCAGAACAAAGGTGGGCCATGTTGACCTGGTCAGCATTGGCGAGAGGGAGAGGATCATCGACGACGAACTTGGTGATGATGAGGGGTCAACATCTCTATGTTGGTGCATTGGTGACATGAGAGGGAAGATTTCCAACAAGCACTGCATAGGCGAGGAAGAGGTGAGCGTCGACAATAAGTAATGTAAAGAAGCGAAAGGGAGGAAGCGCCATCGATATGTGATACGTCGACAGAAGTTGGTGAAAGGAATGTGTGCGACGAAGGTAATTGCGTGAACATCACCAATGTGTTGGTGTTGATCACACGTGCTTTGTCGATGAGGAAGACATGCGTTAGTGAAGTTTAGCCTAGGCGCATTGACGTGTCATCCAAGTTAGAAGGGAGGTGTCTTATGTATTGGTGAAGAAATCACTGGCGCACCAATGTGGATATGGAAGAAGGATGTACGCGTCGGTATGCTATGTGTCATCATAGGAAGAGGAAACTCATTGAAGTGTGGATTGTCAGTAGAAGCGATATGAGGAGGAACTACAAATGATAAGGCGGGAGAGTGTGAGGGAAACTCAGGATTAGTCATTTATAAGAGAGAGAGAGAGAGAGAGAGAGAGAGGGTCCTAGTAGGAAGAGTTGGAGGGGGGGTGTTGGAGAGGCATTTTGGATAAGTTTCGGGATCTACACCAAAACTAGGTCAAAGGGGTAAAATGATACGTGAGGGAGCGGATGCAAAGGATGTGTGACAGAGCACTACGTAGAAGGCGGAAAATGGTTATAAACGGTAGGGATTGGGGATATTTTTTCCACTTTTGTAACGGGTTTTGGGGGACACTTTGTCCATTGTTTGTAACGGGATTAACCCTATTAGTATGTATAAATATGTAAGAAAGGATATAGGAGGGGGGAGGGGAGAGTCAGAATGTGATATCGTACATAAGTTGTGATTTCTTTTTGGGTAAGAGAGTTGAGCAAGGGAAGAGATATGTAGTATGGCGAAAGAGTAAACTCGCATTGCAGCAGAATGGCTAGGCAGGGTTGGGATGATATTATTGCTACATCTTTTGTAGCACAGTGCATAGTTGTATGAAGCTATAAATACGTAATATAAGAATCCAGTGGTTGTGGACGTAGCCCAAGTTGGTTTAACGATGTAAATCTATGTGTTATGGTGTTTATATTGTTTCATGGTTTATGTTGAATGAATGGATCATATATGATGTTGTAATGTTGCGCATAGATTATAATTTATGACTTGATAATTGTTAACTATGAACACTGTGCATGTAAGTAAAGGGTTTGAGTGATGCCTCGCTTCCCCTCAGCACTACAGAACTTGGGTTACTGCAGCCCCTCTATATGCCTCGGATGAGACTTCACTTTCTCTGCAAGTGATGCCAAAAGGGTCGGTGTCTAAGGGTTTTGTTGGTATTTGATTGATTAACCCTGGGTCTACCCCATGCTCGCCAACAAATGGTTTCATTGTCAGGACTAAGAACTGTAATTAAGAGGAATGTTTTGGAGGCCAAATAGAGAATAAATTGAAGAATGGATGGAGAGAAAGCAGTGAATTTTTTCCAGAGAACAAAATAGAAACCCTAGGTTGAGCGAAGAACATTGGTTATAGAGTTATGTCTTCACAAATCTACATGAAATTTTCTTTGGTGAATTTATGATTATTTTGATTGAATGGTTAGGAAGTTTAATGGAGAATGTTGGGAGATATTGAGTTGAAGCGTTGAGAAGTTGGACTCTTGAACTGATCTGACAACTTAATACATTAAATAATAAGGTTTCTCGTGCAGTGGATTTCTAGTTGAACAATATACTGGGGGGTTATATTAAAAAAATTGCAGTAGATTGTACACAGTCTTACAACGTCGTGGAGAGGGAATTTTTCAAAGCTCCACGCAAAATACATTTGAATGCATTAGCTACTTGGATAAATATGTTACTTTGTGAAAAGAATTTCATGACGATGGATTCGGATAACTAAGAACCTTCGTGCACATAGGGGAACAGGGGGATGACTGGAGGAAGGTCTGAGAGTGAGAAGGATGAGTGGAGGGACTAAGGATTCCTAGAGAAGATACTAAATCAGACAGAGAGATTGGAGTATTATGTTGTGGGAAAAGGTTTAGATACAACAAGAAGGAGGTTGTGGCTGGGAAAGGAGAGAAACACGGAGAATTCGAGGGTATTGACCCCTGCACAGAACTTCACATCACATCATATGGAGAGAGGAAAAGGAAAGAGAGAGATCCTTAGTACTACCACGCAGAAGAAGGAAGTCCATCTTACATCGGAATCTCCGACGAACCCATGATCCCTTGTGCGTCATTAATAATTGAGGTAGGAACCGGAACCGAGTCAAGAGAAATGGTAATAAGTGGAGGAAGTCAGAGAAATAGTCAAAGTAGCGAGAAAAACACAACAAACTAGAGCTACTCAACATCACCGAAGTTAAATATGGTGCAGAAAAAAATGGCAGGGATAGATAATACATTGAGGATGCATGAATTCCATGGAGTTGGGTCAGAAGACCCAGAACAACATATGTTTGTATGTGTTGGAGGCAGACCAAAGTGGAAAGAAAGGCGATTTTGGGAAAGAAGGCATGCACGAGGAAAGCAACAACTGATGGGAGAACAACATGCATGCATGCATAGAAGACCTAACGATGGTAGGGTTAGGGTTTTGGTAATGTATTGTAATGGCTGAAGAACCAAAAACGTATAAATATAGATACTTAGGTATCATAAGAAGGAGAATTTGTGGATTGTTATGAAGACTAGTCGTTATTCTAGATAGTCGAAATATATGTAATACTTTGTTGTATGACCTATTTTTGTAAGATGTTGAGCTAAGAGAGGACGGAAGGGGGTATATTTTGAGGGTTAGATCGCAAGTTGAGGAGCCTAGTGCGATCTAGTCTGCCTCATATAGATCTTTCCCAACTGAGAAGAATTGTAAAGAGTGCGGCGTTGTAATGAAGAAGTAATATAATAAAAGAGCGAAGAGCCAGATCTTTGTGGACGTAGCCCAGGAGGGAGTGAACCACAATAACATCTGTGTTATGTGATTGAATGCATGTATTTCTTTATTGTCTTTCAGTAGTTATTGATAAGCTTAATGAATGAGTTGTTATATTACCTTCATAAGTTGTAACAACAGTGTACTGCATTAACACGTTACAGTAGCACTCCCTTTACATAGTTATCAGATCTCTCGCTCAATCCTAGGCTGTAAACACATGAGTATTGAAGCCACTCATTAAGATTATCTCAAGTGAGACTGCGCAGTGCACCCTGTGCGTTGTGTTGCCTTATGGCTTACCAAGAGGGCCGATAGTTTTAGAGGCTTTGTTGGAAACCCGAACAGACATGAACCCTAGGTCAATAAACTTAGAAAGGAGATAAGAGAGAGTAACCAACAAATGGTTCTATTGTTGTTGGTAGGAACAGGAGAGGATTGAGTACATGAGATAGGTCGAGCAAGAGAAGAATAAAGAAAAGAAGAAAGCAATGAGACATTAGAAGTGGATGTTGAGGCCGTGGAATCCCAAAAAATCTTAGATCGAAAGTTGGATAAGGAGAAAAGAGTTGGAGTTTGCACAGCAAGATAATAGAAACCCTAGACTAACACCCAACAAATATCTTGAGAAATACGTGTTTACTAATTTACATGAAGTATTTTTCTGTGATTTTCCACATTTGTTGCAGGAGTGGATACTAAGGTTGAAGGATAACCATGCAACGAATCGGATCCAACAGTTAGAGTGGACCCCGGTACATATCGAGTAGTTACAGCATGTGAACAACAAATTTAGCTGCGTAGTGATTTTTGGCTCAACAACATTGTAGCAGGATTTATAACAGAGTTTGCAGTAGATACATCGAATTCCTACATCACAGTGGAGCAAGAATTCCTGTGCAGACCATGAGGAAGGTACATTAGATCACTATATACTTCCATCAAGATACTGCTATATAACAAAGGTGTAATGACAATGGATTCAGAGAGATAAATTTCTCTATGTGCATGGGGGAAGGGGGGAAGCACTGACAGAAAGAGGATAAATGGAAGGAGGAAAGGATAAGGGAAAGAAGGAGGAACCCTTGGACCCGATCATGATGGATGACGACTAGATCAAGTGGATCTTGGCGACAACTGAAAAAATGTGTAGCGGAGTACCCTACCAATACAAGGTGAATACTAAGAAGAGAGTCGTAGCCGCAAGGGAAGGCTTGGAGAGTGACAAAGAAGAGGTAGAGGATCTCCAAGATGTGGAGCATATTGAAGAAATCATGCACGCAACATATGAGAGGAAGACAAGAGGTCCAAGAACGAGAAGAGAAGGAAGAAATCCTATCCATATTAATGTCAGTGTGGAACCCATAAACCCATGTGTGACTAATACATCAAAGAGAACACCACCGTTTAGACACCTGAAGTTTGGAAGAAGTCAGATAGCAGGAAGTATGTCTACACAAGGAACAACAACTGGAGGAGCCAATTCAGACAACACTAGTCAAGTATCTACACCGCACGGAGGTAGTAGTTTAGCGTTCAAAATGGTAGGGCACGATCCCACCATCAGGTTACAATAATTTTTAGGAGAAGCAGCAAAAGACCCTGAGAAACACTTGTTCATTTGTGCAAAGATCTGGGAAGAAAAACAGATCACTTATCAAGATACCAAACTGGCACAGTCAGCTATTGCGCTAAGAGACCGCACACTAGACTGGTACATGAGTTTAGACACAAACAGTACACCTGGTATGACAAGGACACTGACAGATATTAAGAAGTTATTGATTAATGAGTTCCAAAAGACGAGCTCAAAGGATCAATACATGAATGAGATGATAGAAATCCAACAGAAACTAGAAGAATCTGTTTGGTAAAATGACCAGAGATTCAAGAGACTGAAGGGAAAGTTGAAATATCTTATGACCGATATGCAACATCGGCACTTATTCATCAATTCACTGCTACCACACTTGAAATACCCATTGTGACAAAAAAAATTCTAGACACATTCAAAGGCTCTGCAGGCGGCCCTGCAACTGGAAGAAAACCAGTATCAGCAAACAGATCCAGCCATTGAAGAACTAAAGGAGGATTTGAAGAACTTAACATTTCAGCTAAATTAGAATAAGAATAAGGATAAACGAGAAGTCATTTGGTGTAGTACATGCAGGATGGAAGGACACCACAAGAACGGATTTCCAAAATTCATGCAGTATATGGCAGCCGGAATGCCAAATATGTTACCAACAGGAGGAATATGGTGCGAAATCTGCAAGAAATGAGGCCACGATCCATATCACTGCTCAATGATGCAATAATACCAGACAATCCCAAAGAGTTTGTATTGCAATTTTTGCAAGTCAGTGGGCTACGACGACAAAGATTGTAGAAATATGGAGTTGATTAGAGAGAGGACATCAGATGCATACAAAGTGTAGGTAGAAATGATGACTGGGAAAATCGTACCTCAGTTTAATCAAGTTCCAGCTCCATACAACATTACGCAGCAGCAATATAATACTATGCAGCAACCATATAATATCACGCAGCCACAATATAACGCAACACAACCTCAATACAATACTGCGTAGTACAATCAGGCGCCTCAGTATAACGCGTCGAGAGGAGATCGAGCAAGCTACAGAGGTGGAGGACAAGCAAGAGGAGGTTTTGGATGAGGTAGAGGACCAGTGGTATGTCATAATTGTCAACAACTGGGACATTATGCAAGGGAATGGCTTCTTTCACCAGCAACTTGTATGTAATGTCGCGCATCGAACCATGATACAGAAGAATGTTCGACACTATTAGTAAACTTTCAATAAAATAGAAGCCAGAACAACCAGAAGGAGCACAGAGCGAAGTCCACAGAGGTCACAGAGATCAGTGAAACTCAGGAAGTGTTCGAAACTCACCACCATGGCACCACCAAAGCAAGAAGACGCAATTCAGACTGCCAAACAACCCAAAGTTAGAACCAGGTCACAAGTACAATTGGATGAAGGTGAACAACAGTCATCGTAGGTCATTAATGTTGAAGAAATCCCATCACCAGATACAACACCGGTGAACCCACACCTGTGGTGGAAGAAACCCAACAGCTAGCAACAGAGATCATGAACGTAGATATGCCAACCGAGGCACAAGAGAAACAGAACCTGGATGTAGAAACCCTGAAGGAGGTGCAACCAGAGAACACTGAAGCAACGTCGAGAGTTAATGGAACAACAAAGAATGAGGAAGCAACAGTTGAACCAAATGAATCTCAAACGACCATATCAGAACATCCACCGGAAGGAATAGTAGAAGATGTCACAGGTTGGCCAGAATGGTATTCCAAAGTACAAGTAGTAGCCACTGGAACCTCGAGCCAGCCACCACCAAAGAAAGACAAGCAGTAGGTACCTAGGTCACCTCGCAAGCAACCTGTCGCAGTCCTCATTTTACCGCATATACCAAATGGGGTACGGGGGGAATCAAGCTTGCTAGGGCAGGTCGACAAGCTGAAATACTTGGATCATGATGTAGTAGACACAGACAAGTCCCCAGAATTTGCAAAGAGGGTATACTTACAAACCATGGGAGTGAATGCGGTTGGGGAACCGATTGATCAACCACTCCAATGGGCAACAGGATTGGAGAAAACAAGGATTTTAGGTCTATTGGATTTACCACACTTTGGCATAGGACAATATGCAAGCGGTTGTGTCAAACAATTGTTAGCAGTCACACATGGCAGGGACATTTGGTTGGACAAGCTCGTCTCGATAGATGTAGAGCTTATTGCGCACATCACAGGATTACCATCCTGGGGCATGGATCTTGTGCAATTCCTCGATGATAAGTCAAAGGAGAAAGCACTTGCAGAAGAAATGAAGAAGAAATATGGTACTGACAGGGGGACGTGAGGAATCATAATCAAGAGGATCAATGATGCTGCAACACAAATGGTTGCAAAAATCTTGGCCTGCAAGATGCTAAGGAAATGTCATAGGGAGGAAGTTTCGGTCGGGGTCGTCGTAGTTGCAGCTCAGTGGGTCGAGGGCACAACACTTAGCTGGGCACCCTACCTCTTGATTTGTCTCTAGATGACTGCAAGGATACACAGGATCTAGGAACAGAATTGCACTACTCATGGCTACTCATGTTGATAGCTATCATGGGATGGAAGGAACCGAGTTACACATTCTTCGGCACTATACCCAAGCCAAATTGTGGAGTGAGGTATTTATCACTTGGCATTGCGTCGGATGCTAAGCACAAGAAAATGAATGCAACTCTATTTGAAGGATACCTTTGATACATGTAGGAGGTCATCTCCAACATGTGGAGAATAACACCAGAGGCGGTCGCACAGTATCGGTACATTTCTAACTTCAAGGCCACATGAAATGCAATGTGAATACATGTGCGGAAGGATCCCAATAAGCAGTGGCTACAAATGCACTACTATATCACAGAGGGCGACATTGAAATGGTGATCAAAGACTGGTAAGACGAGTGGAATATCCCAGTCCTTACCAAAGAAATACATACAAAGACAACGGAAGAAGAAATAGGCCAAGAACAAACACAGCCTCAAGAAGTCCCAGTGCCCAAGAAACGGAGGACAGGCCAGACAAAGAAAAAGAAAACAAATGAAGGCACAGCTAAGATAGAGACCCATAAAGGGAAAAGGATGTTACGCAACCGACTCAAGTGCAGTAGAAATAGGCTGAGGCCGCACAAGGGACTACACCAAGTCCCAATCCCTAGGAACCAGGCCTTAGTAAGAGACCATCTTTTCAAACGGGGGGCACGTGGAAGAAAATAAAGGCGCAAAGAACACTATCGGATTACACATTCACGGATGACAATGTAGAGATGATAGCCCGAAGGGTTCAGGATTGTATATCCAAGGACTTTGACAATGTCGCTCATCATAGGGACAAAATTCAAGAGGAGCTAGAAGACATGCAACCCTCAAGCAGATCGGGGAAGAGTAGACAGTGGGCAGCAGCATGGGAACAGGGCCATCAGCTTCATAGACAGAAGAAAGGTTGGAAGAAGGCGAACGCAACACAGTCCATACAATACCGCAGCCGAGTGCAACATTCCACATTACACCCAGTATGTTGCGCATGGATGATATCATGGGGTAGACACTCCTAAAGGACTTATCCCAAATCCAACTGGTATTGTCGTAGATACCGAGACATTATGCAAGGGAATGTCTACTTCCACCAGCAACTTGTATGTAATGTCGCGCATCGGACCATGATACAGAAGAATGTCCGACACTATTAATAAATTTTCAGGAAAAGAGAAACCAGAACAACCAGAATGTTCAGTGGATTTCAGCCAAAGCAAGGGATGAAGGATGGAACATCAATATAGTTACCCGCAGAGGAGATAAAATAGGGAATGGCGTAGTTCAACAAGAGCCAGTACAAAACCAATGGGTGAAGAAGAACATCGAACCAAGGAAACAGTTCGATGCATAGAATGAGAAGGAGATATTTAAGCAAGCAAGACAAGAATTTCAGAAGGAAGATATGGCATCGACTTCAACTGCACAGAAAATCAAGGAAGCACCAGAGAACGATATGCCTCTATTATTGGATCAAACCAATGAAATGCAACCCATGGGACAAGTAAGTACAATCAAAGGATTTTTTCAATCATGTGTAAAAGTATTAAACGATCCATCATCTGTGAAAATATTTCAAAACATACTAGAAAAATGTAGCATCGAGACGGAAGGAAAACTAGAGCCAAAAATAGTCAATCACCTACGTACAAGAAGAAGAACCAGTAGGGAGTTCAGAATGAATGCCAACATCATAGATTTCAACATGGGAGATATCATACTGGATCTAGGATCTGAAGTGAATGTATTACCAAAGAATACATGGAAATGCATGGGAGAGCCCACATTAGGATATTCACCTTTTCAACTAAAACTACCAAACCAACATAGAGTCCTACCGATCGATAAACTAAAAGGAGTGACAGTAGACCTGGATGGAGTGCGCACTAAAGCATATTTTGAAGTCATTGAAATAGTGGACGACACAACACCATATCCATCTTTGCTTGGTTTGGATTGGGCATTTGACAACCAGGCCATAATCAATCTAAAGACAAGAAATATGGCATTTGAGTCAGGGGAATACAGGGTCATCGTGCCATTAGACCCATTAGAAGGGGAGAGGTTTGTAGAACCTACTTGCTTAGACTTAGAGGAAATCATCTAGTTGTACAGAACAACTGTGGGTGATGAGGATTATGTAAACCCAACTGCAGATGGGATACTCAGTTGGCGGAGCATTAATTCATGTGAAATAGACTCAAACACCGGTTTAGAGAACTGGCAACAAAGGCTACATGAAGTTTCCACAAGAAGATGTGCACTAATAGATTGCGCAGTAAGATGGGTAGGCACGGAAGTAAGAGAACCACCCAGCTTCCATGGGACAAATGATCTGGAAACATTCTTGGCACAGTACAAAGATGAAGTTTCAGAGAATCAACAACTCTTAGCACTTGATATAGCACTCAAGGCCACACCTTCAAGATGGTGGGGCACACACAAAGAGACAATCACAGATTGGTACCAATGTAAGTGGTTACTGTGCATAAGGTTTGGAACAGAATAGAAAGACAACAAGTAGTAGAAGTACAATGGAAAGGGGGCACCAGCAGAACACTTAGAGAAGTGTAGAACATTGTGGAAAATGACACCCCCAGAGGAATGGCCTCATCATTTCATACACACTCTAGAGGGCATACCAGCAAACTGGTACACAGACCAAGAACTGCGCAGAGGAACTGCGACATGGATGACATTGCAACAAAAATTTATAGTCACTTTCTCATTCGAGCATGAGAACCCCAACATAGATGCAACACTTAAATGGATAAGAGGAGTAATATTCATCAAGGGACTAGAAGTCGAGCTCATAACATAAGAACAACATCGGAACAAACAGACAGTCAAGGAATTTTTGTCTTGTTACCATGTGCACGAAGACGCACCAGAGGAAGATGATCTGCGCGATGTTTAGATAGAGGAAACATAAGGAGAAAGAGAAGTGGAGGGTCCACCTATCAAATCTAAATTTATTGTCACACCAATCAAGGTGAAGAAAGTTAACATTGGAACAATTAAGAATCCCAAAATGGCCAGCATTGGAGATTACTGGGATGAATAAACAGTAGAAAGAATAACAAAGTTACTGCATGAGTACAACGACCTTTTTCCCACTACATTTACAGAAATGAAGAGTATAGCCGGAGAGCTAAGAGAAATGAAGATACCACTCAGACCTGAAGTGTGATCGATCATACAATGACCATACAGATTAAACCCAATATATAAGATGAAAGTCAAAGTTGAGATCGACAGGATGCTCGAAGCTAGAATCATAGAACCGATCAAGGAATCAGAATGGATAATCCCGATGGTAGTGCAGGAAAAAAAAAGGAGTAATAAGGATATGCGTTGACTTGAGAAAGTTGAACGATACATGCCTACATGACCCGTTCCCTACACCTTTCACAGATGAAGTGTTAGAGAACATAGGAGGACATGAAGCTTACTCATTCACTGATGGATTCTCATACTACCACCAGATTAAGATAGCACGGGAAGACATATACAAGACCACATTTGCGACAGAATGGAGATCCTACTAGTACACAGTCATGTCGTTTGGACTGAAGAATGCACCAGCAATATTTTCCAGAGTAGTCATCGTCGCGTTTAAGGAATTCATCCACCAGTTTCTCGAGGTATACCTAGACGATTGGACAGTCTATAGTTTGTTGAAAGACCATGTAGAAGTCTTACAGTTGATGTTAGAGAGATGTAGGTAGTGCCAGATATCCTTAAACATAAAGAAATTCGTATTCAGAACATCGTTTGGGATACTATTGGACCACATAGTATGCAAACAGGGTTTACTAGTAGATCCTGCAAAGATATCAGTAATTGTTAACTTACCACCACCAAAAATAGTCTCTCATCTAAGAGCGACATTGGGACACATACGATACTACAAAAAGTTCATCAAAGGATACGTGCAAATTACCGCGTCAATGGAATTTTTTTAAGAAAAGATACAAAGTTTCAGTGGAATGACAAGTGCCAACACGGTCTGGATACTCTAAAAGCAAATATGGTCACCGTGCCAATATTGGTATTTCCATACTAGGAGAAGACATTCCACGTACATGTATATGCATCAGCCATAACACTTGGAGCTATCTTGGCGTAGCCAGGAGAGAGGGATTTGGATCACCCCATAGCTTTTGTGAGAAGAAAGTTATCAAAATCATAAAAGAACTATAACACTACAGAAAGGGAAGGCCTAGCTATGGTCTATGCACTGCAGAATTTCAGACATTACTTTTTGGGGAAGCACTTTAAGATGTTCACAGATCACTCAGCCTTGAAATACCTAGTCAACAAGCTAGTGTTGGGGGGAGAATATGTCGATGTTTACTATTGTTTCAAGAATTTGACTTTGAAGTAATATTCAAGCCAGGAAAATTGAATGCAGGACCGGACCACCTATCACGAGTCACAAATGGAAAAGAACCTACAAATTTAGAAGACAACTTTTCGGATGCACAGTTATTTTCAGTTCAGATCACTGATGAGTACTTTACAAATATCATTCAGTAATTGAGCACAGGTACTACGCCACAGGAATATAACACCACGCAGAAGAAAAATCTTGTAGTCTGAGATGTAGACTATCAACTGATTGCATAACATTTGTATAAAATGGGCACAGACATCATCTTGTGGAGATATGTGTTAGAACAAAAAATATCGAGAGTTTTAACAAAATCCCATGAGGGAATAGCAGGAGGACATTACGCAGGAAAATCTACCGCGCGGAAGGTATTGCACGCAGGACTATGGTGGTCGACCATTCACCGAGACTCAAAGGAGTACTATCAAAGATGCAATGTCTTTCAAAGGGTAGGTAAACCCAACAGAAGAGACGAGATGCCACTATGACCACAAGTAACACTTCATTCATTCGATAAATGGGCAATAGACTTTGTGGGACCAATCAACCCACCAACAAAAAGAACAGGAGCAAGGTACATCATCACCACGATGGAGTACCTAACAATATGGGAGGAAGCAATGCCAGTGAAGGATTGCAGCACAGAAACAACATCACACTTTTTATTTGAAAAAATAATCACTATATTTGGATGCCCAAGAGTTTTGATGAGCAACCAAGGCACACACTTCATAAACAACACTATCAGCGCTATGAATGAAGAGTTTGAAGTCCATCATCAGAAGAGCACACCATATCATCCACAGACAAATGGAACAGTAGAAGCATTTAAAAAAATCTTGGAGAATACGCTAACAAAGATATGTAACGTCAATAGGGACGATTGGGACCTCAAGATACCAACAGTATTGTGGGCCTACAAGACTACGTGCAAAAATTTGACAGGGCACACGCCATTTAAACTGGTATATGGCCAGGAAGCAGTGATGCCATTAGAATTTCTAGTACCCAGTTTGCGAGTAGCAGCAATTACACACATGACAGAATGAGGCGCAGTACATGAGAGAATAAACCAGTTGATGACCATGGAGGAAGATTGGATCCTACCAGGATTTCACCAACAAGTTTAGAAAGCAAGGGATAAAGCTTGGAATGATAGACACATCAAGAAGAAAACCTTCAAGGAAAGAGATATAGTATTAATGTATGAAAGAAAATCGTTTGAGCACCCAGGAAAGCTAAGAATGCATTGGTTATGACCATACGAAGTAAAATCTGTCACAGATGAAGGAGTTGTACAGTTGAAAGACTTATCGAGCACAGAACTCAGAGAGCTAATCAACGAGAGTCGACTGAAGTTGTACAAGGACAGTCAACCACCCACCGTGCAGTGAAAAAAAAAAAACAGAATTTTAAACAATACCAACAGAGGCAAAGTGCGCCAAAAGAAGAAGGAGAATGCATACTTATGAATACAAACTTGGCAAGGATAAGGCTAATGGCCAGGTCAAAAGTGGAAACAAGCGGGAAATGGAAAGACGGCAAAAGAAGTATGAAAAGACGGAGGTATACGAAATTAAATGACAGAAAGAATCAATGGGATGCCACATTAATCGTGCCAGTTGGAGATGACAAGGCAGAGTAATGGAAAGTATGAAAGAACTGGAGGTGCATTGAACCCATAAGTAAGGTAGTGTCCTCGACAAGCTTAATGCGATGCCCATACAATGCACGAACGCGGGAGCAAAGAGTCTATTTGTGAAAATAGAACAGACAAAGAGTGATAGAGGTGAAGGAGCACAGAGAGGAGTCCACAGAGGTCATAGATATCAGTCAAACTTAGCAAGTGTTCGAAACTCACCACCATGGAACCACCAAAGCAAGAAGACGCAAGTCAGATTGCCAGACAACCCAGAGTTAGAACCAGGTCACAAGTACAATTGGATGAAGGTGAACAGTAGCTGTCGGAGGTCATTAATGTTGAAGAAATCCCATCACCAGATACAACACCAGTGAACCCACACATGTGGTGGAAGAAACCCAACAGCCAACAGTAGAGATCATGAATGTAGATATGCCAACTAAGGCACAAGAGAAACAGAACCTAGATGCAGAAACCCAAAAGGAGGCACAACCAGAGAACACTGAAGCGGCGTCAAGAGTTAATGGAATGACGACGAATGAGGAAGCAACAGTTGAACTAGAAAAGTCTCAAACAACCGTATCAGACCATCCACCAGAAGGAATAGTAGAAGATGTCACAGGTTGGTGAGAATGGTATTCCAAAGTACAAGCAGTAGTCGTTGGAACCTCGAGCCAACCACCACTGAAGAAAGACAAGCAGCAGGTACCTAGGTCACCTCGCAAGTAACCTGTCGCAGTCCTCATTTTATCGCGTATACCAAATGGGGTACGGGTGGAATCAGGCTTGCTAGGGCAGGTCAACAAGCTGAAATACTTGGATCATGATGTAGCAGACATAGACAAGTTCCGAGAATTTGCAAAGAGGGTATACTTACAAACCATGGGAGTGAATGGGGTTGGGGAACCGATTGATCAATCACTCCAATGGGCAACAGGATTGGAGAAAACAAGGATTTTAGGTCTGTTGGATTTACCACACTTTGGAAGAGGATAGTATGCAAGCAGTTGTGTCAAACAATTTTTAGCAGTCACACATGGCAGGGACATTTGGTTGGACAAGCTCGTCTCGGTAGCCGTAGAGCTTATTGCGCACATCATGGGATTACCATCCTAGGGCATGGATCCCATGCAATTCCTCGATGATAAGTCAAAGGAGAAAGCACTTGCGGAGGAATTGAAGAAGAAATATGGTACTGACATGGGAACACGAGGAATCATAATCAAGAGGATCAATGATGTCGCAACACAAATGGCCACAAAAATCTTGGCCTGCAAGATGCTAAGGAAATGTCACAGGGAGGAATTTACGGTTGGGGTCGTCACAGTTGTAGCTCAGTGCGTCGAGGGCACAACACTTACCTGGGCACCCTACCTCTTGAATTTGTTTCTGGATGACTGCAAGGATGCACAGGATCTAGGAACAAAATTTCACTACTCGTGGCTACTCATGTTGATAGCTATCATGGGATGGAAGGAACCGAGTTACACATTCTTTGGCACTAGACCCAAGCTGAATTTTGGAGCGAGGTATTTATCACTTGGCGTCACGCCAGATGCTAAGCACAAGAAAATGAACACAAATCTATTTGAAGGATACCTTTGATACATGTAGGAGGCCATCTCCAACATGTGGAGAATAACACCAGAGGTGGTCGCACAGTATCGGTACATTGCTAACTTCAAGGCCACACAACATGTAATGTGGATACATGTGCAGAAGGATCCCAATAAGCAGTGGCTACAAATGCACTACTATATCACAGAGGGAGACATTGAAATGGTGATCAAAGACTGGGAAGACGAGTGGAATATCCCAGTCCTTACTGAAGAAATACCTACAAATATGGCGGAAGAATAAACAAGCCAGGAACAAACACAGCCTCAAGAAGTCCCAGTGCCCAAGAAACGGAGGATAGGCCAAAAAAAGAAAAAGCAAACAAATGAAGGCACAACTAAGACAGAGACCCATAAAGGGAAAAAGGATGCTATGCAGCTAGCTCAAGTGTAGTAGAAACAGGTTGAGGCCGCGCAAGGGACTACACCAAGTCCCAATCCCTAGGAACTAGGCCTTAGTAAGAGACCAGCTTTTCAGACGGGGGGAGCGCGGAAGAAAATGAAGGCGCAAAGAACACTACCAGATTACACAATCATGGAGGACGATGCAGAGATGATAGCCTGAAGGGTTCAGGATTGTATATCCAAGGACTTTGACAATGTCACTCATCATAGGGACAGAATTCAAGAGGAGTTGGTAGACATGCAACCCTCAAGTAGATTGGGGAAGAGCAGATAGCGGACAGCAACATGAGAACAGGGCCATCATCTTCATAGACAGAAGAAACGTTGGAATAAGGCGAGCGCGACACAATCCATACAATATCGCAGCCAAGTGCAACATTCAACATTACACCCAGTATGTTGCACATGGACGAGATCGTGGGGCAGACACCCCTAAAGGACTTATCCCAAATCCAACTGGTATTATCGCGGATACCATCCAAGGCTCTACACAAATTGTAGTTTACCATTACCCAAGAGGTACAGTCTCGTGCACACACATACTTAGCCAAATTGCAGCAGGAAATGGAGAAGAGGGACGCATTGGAAACAATATGTGAGTAGGATAAGTTTGAGACCCAAGAGTAAAGGGAGCGCATGAATGGATTGGTGCAGAAAGTAGCAGGAGCTTATACAAATAGTCCAACGACCGTGTAGAGGGATGCACTCGCAGTAGTAGAAAATATTGATCAGATTGCACAGACAATCGATCAATATCAGAAGGAGATTGAGAATATGTGTGAGCATCTTACACCCATCACTCGACCAGCAGTAAAGGAGAAAAGGAAGCCAGAAGTAGTAGAGAAGCTACAGGAGATAGAGCGACAGGTTAGCACAACCGCTGACTTGTTCAAGAATGCAACACAACTTTGGATAAAGCTAGAGGAGGATCAACAAGTCCAAAGGTGGGACAAGGAAGAAGAAAGGATAAGCACAGCTATCCAAGACCTCAAGCAGAGGCAGAAGACAATGTCTATCACAGAGCGTGTCAAAGGGGCACAGGATATGAAGAAATTACAGGCAGAACTCACCACTACAGAAACATAGAAGAAGGAGCGTCAGGCTCAAATGGAACCTCTTCAAGAACGAGTGGTAGAAGTTCTTGCACATACAGAGGAAGCCAAGACACATATAGCACAGACTCAGGTAGAGTGTGCAGGATTAATCAGTAATGGAATTGCAACCCAGATAGTAGACACACTTAAGGAGAATACCGTGCAGGCACAAACACAAGTAGCAGAGCACAAGGAAAAGTTCCAAGCGATCACCAAGGAGATCGACGTAGCACACAAAGGTTATGTGACTCAGGATGAGCCACATGTCAGTGTTGGGGGCCTATTGGAGGAAGACCAAAGCGGAAAGAAAGGTGATTTTGGGAAAGAAGGCATGCATGAGGAAAGCGACAAATGGTGGGAGAACAGCACGCGCGCATGCATGGAAGACCTAACGATGATAGGGTTAGGGTTTTGGTAATGTATTGAAATGGCTTAAGAGCCAGAAACGTATAAATATAGATACTTAGGTATCATAAGAAGGAGAGTCTGTGGATTGTTATGAAGACTAGTCGTTATTCTAGAGAGTCGAAATATATGTAATACTTTGTTGTATGACCTATTTTTGTAAGTTGTTGAGCTAAGAGAGGACATAAGGGGGTAGATTTTGAGGTTTAGATCGCAGGCTGAGAAGCTTGGTGTGATATAGTCTGCCTCATTTAGATCTTGCCCAACTGAGAAGAATTGTAAAGCATCTGGCGTTGTAATGAAGGACTACTATAATAAAAGAGAGAAGAGCCAGATCTTTGTGGACGTAGCCCAAGAGGGGTTGAACCATGGTAACATCTGTGTTATGTGATTGAATACATGTATTTATGTATTGTCTTTCAGTAGATATTGATAAGCTTAATAAATGAGTTGTTATATTCCCTGCGTAATTCGTAATAACAATGTATTACGTTAACACGTTACAGTAGCACTCCATTTACACAATTATCATATCTCTCGCTCAATCCTAGGATGTAAACACATGAGTATTTCATCCACCCATTAAGACTATCTCGGGTGAGACTGTGCAGTGCATCCTGTGCACTACGTTGCCTTCTGGCTTACCGATAGGGCTGATAGTTTTAGAGGCTTTGTTGGAAACCTAAAAAACATGAACCTTGGGTCAATAAACTCATAAATGAGATAAGAGAGAGTAACCAACAATATGTGATACTATATGGACTGCAAATAAGGTCCAAGATGAAGCAGCAAAAATCACGTAGTTAGCAACAAATTTCAGAAATCGCGCGTTGATATTGTATATGAAGTACCAAAAAACTACACCAATCAAGTAGTCAATAACTTTGGCAGAAATCGGACAATCATTGCTCAAGGAATTTAGGAAGCCGAAATTTGAATCTTAATATATTACAAAGCTAAAGGAAATAAAGAAAGTATAGAACGAGACAGTGTGGGATTTTGACCAGATATTTAAAGATGTAATGGACAGGTTAACCTTTTATATTCCCGATGAACAGCATCAAGAATGGTTTAAAGGAGGCCTATTTCCACACATGCATTGTCTATTAACACAACAGAAGGTCACGTCGCAACCCGAATTGATGGAAATCACGATGAAATTAGAAGCATCTCTCGTAGGAGATGGTGTAGGTACAGTCACAGTTGGCTATGTTGAGGATTCAATTGTCAGAGATAACGAAGGATAAGGAGAAGCACGAACATGTTTGTTGTATAACATGCAAGACAAAAGGCCACATAAAATAAGAGTGTCATGCTTTCGCATGGTATATGGCCACAGGAGAACCGAACCCATTGATAGGAGGAGTAGGGTACTGCGAGATATGTAAGACATGGGGGCATCATCTGACTGCTTGTCCCCTACTGCAGAAATATCAGAGCACCCCAAGGAATTTATTCTGTAATTTTTTCAAGTCTGTAGAACATGATGAGAAATATTGTCACGCATTCGACCTGATGAGAGAGAGCACTTCAGATGCTTAAAGAATCCAGGAGGAAAATGTCGTAGCAGAAGGAGAAATCCCACAGTATAACACTCCAATAGGATTTAATCAGGGAGGATCATGTGGAGATTTCGGTAGAGGTCGAAGACATGAAGGATTTGGTCAAGGAGGAAGAGGACCGATGATTTGTTACAACTGCAATCAACTGGGACACTTAGCAAGATATTTCCCAAATCCTTCCATGATATGCACGTATTGTAGGTCCTTGGATCATGCAATAGAAGATTTTCCTCTATTTATAGAAAAGTGGCAGGCAAGAGGGAATCAGAACCAACATCAAAATCATAATCAAAACTAGAACTTGCAAATGATAGTTGTTGAAGAACGTGATGATCAGTCAAAAGTAGAAGTTGTTATGCACGATGGGACAAGAACCAGACCAGATACGATAGGGAATGGAAAAGGAGTAGAAAAATGGATAAGAAAATAAGTTGAGCCTAGGCCAACATTTAACCCACAGAAAGAAAAGGAGACTTACCAGCAAGCAAGGAAGGAAATACTAGGACCAGATTGGATAGCGTCAACGTCAAGGACACCACCCGTATATGATATGTTGCTTGTATATGATCACACTATTCCAGACAGGACAACATAGAAGGTAAGTACTTTGAAGGAATTTCTAAAAAGTTGTTTAGAATTGATGCAGAATGAGGCTACACTAAATACACTGCGCAGGATGATTGATCAATTTACACCAAACAGGAAAATACCTACAATGCATAAATCAGTGATCCAAGTCCTTCGCAAGAAGAGGACAAATTGAGAGTTCATATTAAGTGTGCAAATAGGAGAATATGACATGGATAATGTCATCTTGGACTTAGGATTAGACGTCAATGTTCTCCCAAGACAAACGTGGGAGATGATGGGGGAAATGAAGCTAGTATGGTCGACTATCCAGTTGAGTTTTTCTAACCAACATAAGATAATACCGATTAGGAGACTAGTAGGAGTACCTATGAACATAGATGGAGTGTGCAGTGTAGCTGAATTTGAACACATCGATATTGTGGACAAGAGTTAGTCATACCCCACTTTGCTTGGACTAGATTGGGCCTTCGACAATCAAGCAATAATCAATATGGAGAAAAGAGAGATGATTTTTTAAGGAGGAGGCTTAAAAGTCACTACGTATTTAGACCCCCTAGAGGCAAGAAGATATGCGGAACCCACAAGAAAGTAAATAGATAACTTATATAATATGACAGTGCACATGGACGACTATGTCAATCCCACTGTAGATGGTATGCTTAGTTGGAGAAGAATAAGTTCTTTCACATTAGACTCGGAGGTAGGACTTGAACACTAGCAGCATTGATTGCATGAGGTATCAACCAGAAGGTGTGCACACACTACCCGCTCTTTACGTTGGATCGGAAAAGAGGTACATGATATGCCAAAATTGGATGGAGTGACTGAGGTAAGTTCTTTTGTTAACAAATTATAGCTACAGATACTTGAATAGAAAAGGTTGTTAGCATTATATGTTGCACTAAGATAGACCCCAACAACATGGTAGGAAACCCACTAAGAAAGGATAGAGGATTGGAAACTGTTGGTTTTTATGTTATTCTACTTTAACAATTATCTACTCTTATCTTACCTTACTGTCATAGATTGACCCAGGTTCAGATTTAACAATCTTCCAACAAAATCCCTCTAAAACTATCACCCCCCTGGTAAACCAGAAGGAAATGTAGAAAATTGGTTGTACTACGCAGTCTCACCCGAGATATCTCTATGGGTGGATGCAATACTCAGGTTCTTGCAACATAGGAATGAATGGATATTTGCGGTTGTACCTTGTGATCTTTATTTATTTATTATAACATCTGATTAAAGCAGTCATTCTATTCATGCATGTGGAGTATCAGATCTAACTATTTCTTTCATTAATTCATATAGAATTTAATTCTTAACAACATTACAAATACGTACATTCAATCACACAACACAAGTGTTATCATGGTTCACCCCCTCCTGGGCTACATCCACAAAGATCTGGCTCTCAAGATATTTATTATATCTCAGCAATAGGTCACACCGTGCATGTTTACAATGTTGGATATTACACTTTTAACAGGCTTCTCGATCCCTATGAGGCTAACTAGATCACACCAGGATCCTCAGCCTACGATCTAACCCTCAGGATTGAGTTTCTCACTGCTTCTCTAGCTCACCAGTGTATGGAATAGTACATTTCTTACAAACCTTACAACTGTTGGACTCTTCTTGTTTCCCACCGGTCCCCTATAGACCTCCTAAGTACTACTTATATATATTCTTGGCTCAACAGCCATTACAATACATTGCAAAAACCCTAACCCTGGCATCATTAGGTCTCCCTTTCATGTGCGCCTCGCATGCTTCCCTGACAAGTGTTTCTTTCCCTTCTATATTTCCTTTCTTCCCTTCATGTTTTTCTTCCCAAAAATAGCATTTTTCCCTGACTGGGTCTGACTCCAATAGGCCCCCAACACTGACATGTGGCTCGTCCCGAGCCACCTATGCGTTGCGCACTTTTTCAATAGATCCTGCTAGAGTATGGAACTTGTCTGTGAGTTCCCTTGATTTTGTTTGAGCCTACACAATATTTTCTCTGAGTGCATCCAACACTTGTGCTATGATCTCCTCCCTGATCATTTATGTGCACTCTGCATGTGTTTTCTCCATATTCTTCTTTGCTTCCTCTTCCTGCGCAATGACCTTCGTTGCTATCTCTTGGAGCGGTTCCATTTGAGCTTGTCGATCCTTATTCTATGTTTGCGCAGCTATTATCTCTACTTTCAACTTCTTCATGTCCTATATTCATTTGAGGTGCTCAGTGATCTTCATCATTTTCTTCCTCTGCTTGAGGTCCTAGATAGATGCTCTTATATTTTCCCCTTCCTGGTCACAGTGCTGGACCTGTTGATCTTCTTCTAACTGTGTCCATAGTTGTGATGCTCTATCAAACAATTCGACAGCTGCGCTAACTTGTTGTTCCATTTCATTCATTTTTTTGGTTTCTTCATTCTTCCTTTGTTCCTTCACCTCTAGGGGAGTGGTAGGAATGAGTTGTTCCCGGAGGTTCTTGATCTCTTGTCTATATGGATCAATGGTTTGCACAATCTGATCAATTTTCTGCGCTGTCATGGGATCTTCTATTTGCGCGCTTTTTGGAATTCTGTCATAGGCTACAGCCACTCCCTTCTCAAGCCTATCCACATGATATTTCTTGTCTTTGGTCTCGAGCTTGAATTGCTCGAGCATGACCTCCAACTCCTCTTTGTTTTCCTTTGTTTGTTGAAATTATGCTATGTATTTTCGTGCACGCGAATGCACCTCCTTCGCGACACTAACTTGTAGTTTGTATAGTGCCTTGGTTGGTATCCACCCCATTACCAACGATATCTACGCCAGATATTTCAAGGGTGTCAGTCCTACAATCTCATCCATATGCAACATGATGGGTGTAAACGGGAAGGTCAGGCTCACCTGTGCTATCGTTTGGATCATATCTTGTTCGTTCAGCGCAGCCTTGTCTCTTTCTTTTGATGTTGTGGGGAATGACTATGTTTTGTTGCCCACCCTCTACACTTCTCTGATCTACTCTAGGATCTACCTC
>JZKD02S0784800.1:16037-34788 GCA_000966675.3 Picea glauca | reverse complement strand
TTTGACTGATATAATCCTCTTCTTTCCTCATTCTTTCATTAAAATTCTCAAATGGTTAAATTATTCATGCAAGTTTAAAACTCAACCATAATCATAAAAGATCCTGCCGGATCAAGTACACATATTCTCAAGATGTTGTCTGCACCCATATTGTATAAGTGTCTTGCAATCAATTGATAGTCTGCAGCTCTGACTACCATATTTTTGTTCTATGTAGTGTTGAATTATTGTGGATCAGTGCATGTACTCAATCATTGAATGATGTCAGCAAAATATTCATCATCTATTTAGACTGAAAATAACTGTGCATCGGGAAAGTTGTCCTCTAGATTCAAAGGTTCCTCTCCATTGGTGATCCTTGATAGGTGATCAGGTCTTGGATTCAACTTCCCTAGTTTGACTATCACTACAAAGTCAAATTCCTGGAACAATAGTAACCATCTACAAATTCTCCCCCCCAACACTGGTTTATTGACTAGGTATTTGAGAGTTGAATGATCTGTAAACATCTTGAAATGTTATGTTATTCTACTTTGTTATTCTACTTTGTTATTCTACTTTGTCATTCATCTACTCTAATCTTACCTTACTGTCATATATTGACCTAGGTTCATATTTAACAAGCTTCCAACAAAATCCCTCTAAAAATATCATCCCCCCTGGTAAGCCAGAAGGCAACGCAACACACAGGGTGTATTGCGCAGTCTCACCCGAGATAGCTCTATGGGTGGATGCAATACTCACATTCTTGCATCCCGGGAATGAGTGGATATCTGTGTTTGTACCTTGTGATATTTATTTATTTAGTCTAACATCTTATTAAAGAAGTCATTCTATTCATGCATGTGGAGTATCAAATATAACTAGTTCTTTCATTCATTCATCTAATATTTAACTCTTAACAACATTACAGATGCATACATTCAATCACACAACACAAGTGTTACTGTGGTAAACCCCCTCCTGGGATACATCCACAAAGATTTGGCTCTCAAGCTCTTTATTATGTCTCAACAATAGGTCACACCGTGCATGTTTACAATCTTGGATCTTACACTTTTAATAGGCTTCCCGATCCCTGTGAGGCTGACTAGATCGCACTAGGCTCCTCAGCCTACGATCTAACCCTCGGGGTCGAGTTGCTCACTGCTTCTCTAGCTCACCAGGTTATGGAATAGTACATTTCTTACCAACCTTACAACTTTTGGACTCTCCTTGTTTCCCACTGGTCCCCCCTAGACCTCCTAAGTACTACTTATATATATTCTTGGCTCAATAGCCATTACAATGAATTGCAAAAAACCTAACCCTAGAATCATTAGGTCTCCCTTGAATGTGCACCTCGCATGTTTCCCTTACACGTGCTCCTTTCCCTTCCAGCTGTCCTTTCTTCCCTTGGTTCTTTTATTCCCAAAAATATCCTTTTCCCCTGATTGAGTCTATGTCCAACAGAAACAGTGCAAAAGGATAATGCAGGTCATTTTGGAACAGAGGATAATATGCCCAAGTATACAGGTATGAGAAATATCAGAGGCCATGTGGTGTGATGTATGACAACTTGGAACCAGTTTCTGAAGTAGGAATGGACACACATGTTCATACATACACTGGAGACAGTTCCCCGAAATTGATACCAAGAGCTAGAAGTGTGCAGAAAAATGGAGAACTGGGAGGAACTCATACAAAAATTTAAGGTAACATTTTTTTTTGAAGTTGAGTCACCTTTATTTGATGCGGTATTAAAAGTCATTAGTGGAAAAAAAATTATGGAAGATGGACAAGGATAATTAGTACATACCTATAATGCGCACAGAGAGTCTTCAAGATCTTGTGAATTATTGGAATGTTATAACATTAAAAAGGACGACAAAGATGAAGAAGACCTGAGAAATGTACAGGTATCATAAATTCAAGGGGAGCGTGATGTAGTAGGTTCCGCACTGGAATTTGATGCATACATGAAGCCCTTAAGAGTGTGCAAAGTGAACATTGGCACGGAGGAAAAGCCATTGCAAACATTGGGGATTATTGGGATGATGAGACCATGGAAAAGACCGCAGAATTATTGCATGAATATCAATATATCTTTCCAACCTCCTTTTCAGAGATGAAGGGAATAGCTGGAGAATTGGACGAGATGAAGATTATGTTGAAACTAGATGCTAAACTAGTGAGACAGAGACCTTACATATTAATCCAAAGTATAAGGAAAAAGTGAAAGAAAAACTCAACAGGATGATAGAAGCTAGTATAATTGAACCTATCGCAGGATTTGAATGGATAAGTCCGGTGGTCGTTCAGGATAAGAAGGCGAGGGGTATTAGAATTTGTGTAGACTTGAGAAAAATTAATGATGCATTCTTACGTGACCCATTCTCGACCCCCTTTACAGATGAAGTATTGAAAAACGTAGGAGGACAAGAGGCCTATTCATTCACCGATGGATTTTCAGGATACCATCAAATAAAGGTTGCACCAAAATAAATACACAAGAAAACATTTGTGACAGATTGGGGAAGCTATCAGTAGATAGTGATACCGTTTGGGTTAAAGAATACACCTATTGTATTTTCCAGAGTGGTTGTTGCATTATTCAAGGAGTTTATTCATCATTTTCTTGAAGTATACCTAGATGATTGGACTATCCTTAGCCTGTTTAAATATCACATAGAAACTCTCAGGTTGATGCTTGATCGGTGTAGAAAATGTCATATTTTGTTAAATTTAAAGAAATGTATTTTCAACGCACCATTTTGGATACTGTTAGGCCATGTAGTATGCAAGAAAGGTTTGTTAGTTGATCTGGATAAGATAGCAGTAATTTTTAATTTATCACCACCTGAATCCATTTGACAGTTGAGAAAAAAAATAGGTCATACAGGTTACTAACGGAAATTTATCAGAGGCTATGCACAGATCACAACCCTAATGGAGAAGTTATTAAAGAAAAAAGCTAAGTTCCAATGGAACAAAGACTGTCAGAAGGGTCTAGATGTATTAAAATAGACGTTAGTAATTGTGCCTATTCTGGTATTCCCAGATTGGCAGAAAGAGTTTCATGTCCATGTGGATGCAGCATCAATAGCACTCGGTGTAGTACTATCCTTGCCTGGGGAAGGCAAGTTAGACCATTTAATCACATTTGCTAGTAGGAAGTTGTCGACTACTGAGAAAAATTACACGACGACAGAAAGGGAGGGCTTGGAAATGGTGTACGCTTTGCAAAATTTCAGACATTACCTATTGGGATCACACTTCAAGATCTATACAGACCATTCTACATTTCGATATCTAGTGAAAAAACCAGTGTTGGGGAGGAGGATTTGCATATGGTTGTCACTGTTCCAGGAGTATGATTTTGAATTTATAGTGAAGTGAAGAAAACTGAATGCAGGAATGGACCATTTGTCACGGATTCTAACAGGAGAGGATGCATGTAATTTAGATGATATCTTACCCAATGCAAAAAAAATTCCAGTTAAGATGGTAGATGATCAATTTGCAAAAATTATCCAATACTTAAGCACAAGAATGGTTCCATCTGATATGACAGTAGCTCAAAAGAAATAGTTAGTGGTCAGATCATCTCATTACAAGTTGATCGCAGGAAACTTATATAAGTTAGGAATCGATGGGATAATGCGAATATGTGTGCTAGAACATGAAAGACCCGTGATTTTAGCAGAGGCACAAGAGGAAATTGCAAGAGGACACTATGCAGGAAAGGTAACAGTGCAGAAGATCTTGTGTGCAAGATTATGGTGGTCTACACTCCATAAGGATGTGAAGGGATATTGTCAGAGCTACGACATTTATCAAAGAGTAGGAAGACCATCACGAAGGGATGATATGCCCTTGAATCCACAAGTTACGTTACAAGCATTTGAAAAATGGGAAGTTGATGTTTTCAAACCTATTAACCCACCAATGAGAAGAATAGGAGCCAGATACATAATTATTGAGATAGACTACTTGACTAAATGGGCAAATGCAGAACCTATTACAGATTGCAGCATGAAGACAACTATGTGATTCTTGTTTGAAAACATAGTTACAAGGTTTAGGTGTCCTAAAATACTTATGAGTGATCAGGGGACTCATTTTCTGAACAAGACAATTGCAACACTGAAATAATATTTTCATATACAACATTGAAATAGCACTCCATATCACCTGCAAGAAAATGGAATGGTGGAAGCATTCAACAAGATACTGGAAAATGCGTTGACCAAGGTGTGAAACATAGGGAGGGATGACTGTGATTTAAGGATCCCTGCAGTAATATGGGCTTAAATAAATACAAGAAAGAATTTGATAGGACAGACACCCTTTAAGTTAGCATTCGAAAAAGAAGCAGTCATTCCCATGGAATTTCTTATATCAAGTCTATGCATTTTGGAAATGACAGATCTAATGGATTCCGCTGCAGTGGAAGAAAGGCTTTCACAATTATAAATACTAGAGGAAGATCGCTTGATTGCATATTTCCATCAGCAAGTAAAGAAGGCATGGCATGATAGACACATCAAGCATAATAAGTTCCAGACGGGGATCTAGTACTACTCTATGATAGCAAGTTCTTACAACACCCATGAAAGTTTAGGACACACTGGTTAGTGCCATATATGATCAGACATGTGACTGATGCGGGCGTTGTTCAGCTAGAGCAGTTGGATGGATGAGTTGTGGAAGGACTAGTGAATGGAATCCAGTTGAAACTGTATAGGGATGGTCATCCTTCTGTGCACTAGAGGAGCTGCGCAGTTTAAAATTGTATCATAGTTTACTATAGGAAGGAAAAGATTGAAAAAATAATAGAAAAAGCAAGGAAATTAGGAAAGAGTATGAAATAGAAGAAATCATACGTTGACGAAGTAAATAATTTTTGGTTATATGTAAAGAAGGGACGCAGGAAACTGTTCTGGATAAGAGAATAATAGGTAGAAGGAAACACAAGAAACAGAAACCAAGCTGCACTGAAGGGAGTGATAGTGCAGAGAGACTTGACAGCGCAGATGATACCTAAGGAGTATTCGACACACCACATGTCAGGACATGCAACCGAGAGCTCTCATGAAAACGAATCATTAGAACCACATAACATTAAAAATAGAATACCTCAAGCGATTGCCAAATCAAACAGAGAATCCCCCAAAGGTATGGATTAATGGAGCAATAAAGGAAACCACTAGTGGATTAGATGGAGAGTTTATGCATGAAAGGAAACTATATTTGGAAATGTAGAATAAAAGTATGTAAAGAAGCACATAGTCATAATTAAAACTAACAGGAAAATCATTCAAAATTGACTCAATCAAAATACGACGGGAATGAGTGTGAAGAAAGGTTCTACAGGATGGTCAATCCAGAATAGAAACTGCCAATGTACATAGCACTATTATGAATCCACGATATAAATCGAATCTAAGTACACTCGGATGAGACTGCAAGTAGGATGCATAGAGCCAACTCACTATAAAACAAGTGTAAGGGGAAGGTCATTGGTTTTTATCCATTCAAGATAGGAAGAAGAGATGAGCGTCGGATATAATCTGAGAATAGTGAAGAGAAAGAATAGAGGGTAGAGGATCCAAGTAGATTATAGCATAGGATGATGGAACCACCTAAAGCCACATTATAGAGTTGTCAGCAGACTATAGCATCAGTGCAAGAAGAAGTCCCGTGAACAATAGTTTTCGACCCCATTCTAGCAAATTGTCCCGAAACCAGACTGCATGGAACAAAAGGAAACATACAAGCACAACAGAAGCACAACGAACCAACAACGCATCAAGAAAGAACATGGGAATATGAATAACATGGAAAAAGGGATTTCTGCGTAGTAAGAACCTGGATATGGTGATAGTTATGATACTCGAGAAACAAGAAAACCATCTACCTAAATTATAGAGGGAAGTTAGGAAGGATTTCCATGCTTATTCAACTCCATTTTTCCAAAAGAATAGTGTAAGTTAGCAAGCAGCGCACAGACTGCAAGTGAAATTTAGTATTACAACATCCATAGCAACGAAGGTGACCCTTGACAAACTAGAAGAAGGCCTAAGTGGCTCGGAATGAGCCACAAGTGAGTGTTGGGGGCATGTTGCAAAGGCATTTTGGATAATTTTTTGGATCTGCACCAAAAGGAGGTCAAAGGGGTAAAAGGATGTGTGACAGAGTGGATGCAAAGGACGTGCAATGAAGCAGTGCACAGAAGGAGGAAAACAGTTATAAACTGCAGGGCTTGGGGACATTTTTTCCACTTTTGTAACAGGTTTTGGGGGACACTTTGTCCACTATTTGTAACGGGCTTAGCCCTATTAGTATGTATAAATATGTAAGAAAGGAGATAGGGGGGGCAATAAGAGTGAGAATGTGATATCGTACTTAAGTTGTGATTTATTTTTGGGTAAGGGAGTCGACAAAAGGGAAGAGATATGTAGTATGATGGAGTAAACTCGCACTACAATAGAATATCTAGGCATGGTTTGGATGATATTATTGTTGCATCTTTTGTAGCGCAGTGTGAAATTGTAAGAAGCTATGAATAAACAATATAAGAACTAGTCATTGTGGATGTAGCCCAAGTTAAGTCTATGTGTTATGGTGTTTATATCGTTTCCTAGTTTATGTTGAATGAATGGATAATATATGATGTTGTAATGTTGCACATAGATTATAATTTATGACTTGATAACTGTTAAATATGAACATTGTGCATGTAAGTAAAGGTTATGAATGATTCCTTGCTTCCCCTCGGCACTATAGAACCTTGGTTCCTGTAGACCCTCTATATGCCTCAAGTGAGACTTCACTTGCTCTGCAGGTGATGTCGAAAGGGATGATTTATAATGGTTTTGTTGGTATTTGATTGATTAACCTTGGGTATGCCCCATGTGCACCATCAGGAGCCAAATTTCTTGTCTTTGAGAGTCGTTAAGACAATAAAATTGGGAGGTTGTTGTGCACACGCAATAGGAGGATAGGGGTTATGTCATTACTTTTCAAAGAGGGGATGTAATCATAAGTCTAGAGAAGGCTATACCAGACAACTCAGTGGTCATTGGGGTTACAGAAGGCACTTTATCCAGGTTGCAGGGAAATCTTGTTCAGGCCTTGGTACATGATAGTGACATCCTTTGTGAGTTGTGGCACAAGATGTTGGGACACCTACAATACAGGGCTTTGACAATTCTGAGGGGGATTTTTACCGGTATTCTATATTTTAGGATGGAGCGATAGAGAGTGTGCATAGGGTGTGCATTTAGCAAGAATTCCAAGGTTGTTTTTCCTAGCAGCAAAAGTAGTTCCAAGGGGATCTTGGATCTTATCCATTTAGATGACACTGGGTCAATGTCAGTAGCATCATTACAGGGATCATCATACTATGTGATTTTTATTGATGAATTTTCTAGGAAAACCTGGATCTTCCTTATGAAATCTAAGGATGAGGTCTTGAGTTGATTCATAGAGTTCAAGGCTCATGTAGAGAACCAGATAGGTAACAATATCAAGGCCTTGGATTCAGATAATAGAGGAGAGTACACCTCCAATGACTTCAAGGGTTTCTTCAAGGAGGCATGGGTCAAGAGGGAGTTGAAAGTCTCATAAAATCCTCAACAAAATGGGGTTATGGAGAGAAAGAATTATTCCATCATTGGTTCTTCCAAGGCTATGATACATGACCAGGAGTTTCCTATGTTCATGTGGGTAAAGGCATGTAACACAACGGTGTATGTGTAGAATGGGATTCCTCACGGGATATTGGGGGACAAGACTCTAGAGGAGGCATTATCAGGAGTGAAGTCAGATATTGGTCATTTGAGAATCTTTGGTTGTCTAGTTTACATCCATGTGCTTGTGGAGAAGAGGACGAAGTTGGAGCCTTCAAGAAAGAAGGGTATATTTATGGGGTACAATGAGACCTCAAAGGCTTATAGGATCTTCATTCGAGTGAAGTGGAAGATAGTTTTGAGTAGGGATGTTAATTTTTAGGAGAACTTGGCATCTAGGAGTACTCAAGAGTCATCAACAGTGACAGAGGATGAGGAGCAGAAGTCTTTGAAGAATGAGCAGCAGTCGGTAGTTCAGAATTTAGGTGGGGAGGAGGATGTATCCTCTTATAGTCATGTTAGGACACCTAGGTGGCTATTACAGACATTGAGGGATGTTGGTGAGGCTCCTAGGAGTGCGGTCAGAGAGCGAAGGCCTCTGAAGAATTTTTTGAACTATATGGTGCTTATGAGTAGCAACATTGATGTTGAGCCTTCTAGATTTGACGAAGCAGCAAATCAATAGGTATGGAGGGATGCCATGGTAGAAGAGTACACTTCTATTATGAGGAATGATGTTTGGGACACAGTGTCGAGACCAGAGGGAAAGTCAATTGTGAGTTCCAGATGTCTCTACAAGATCAAGCATGTTACAAATGGTATCATCGAGAAGTTCAAAGAGAGGTTTGTGGGGAGAGGGTTCTACCAGAAAGAGGGAGTGGAATACGAGGAGATATTTTCTCCAGTCATCAGATATGCTTCTATTCAATTTTTTATTTATATTTCTTTAGTTATGAGGTGGAGGATACATTATATGGATGTGAAAACATCTTTCCTGAATGGGATCATTGAGGAGGAAGTATACATAGAGAAACCTCAAGGATTTGAGGTAAATGGGAGGGAGTCTCATGTGTGTAGACTTAAGAAATCCTTGTATGGACTCAAACAGGAACATGGGGCATGGTATTCTAGGATCGATAAATACTTTTAGAGTATGGGACTTACCAAGAGTCGGGTGGATTCTAACTTGTAATTCATACTTGTTGGAGAGTATTCTCTCATCTTGGTCCTATGTGTTGATGATTTATTTCTCATAGGTATAGAGGATATTATTGCAGGGTGCGAAGCAGATTTAGCAAGTGAGTTTGAGAAGAAGGACATTAGCTTGATGCATTATTTTTTGGGGTTAGAGGTATGGCAAGTATCAACAGAGATATTCCTTGGACAAGGGAATTATGCAATAGATATATTAGGGAGATTCAGGATGGAGGATTGTAAGTCGGTGGTTATACCTATGTTTACCAATTTGAAGAAGATTGACACTTCAAATGCATAGTTAGTGTTCCCAGGATATACATGTAGTTGATAGGGTCCTTGATGTATTTGGTCAACACCAAGATAGATATTGTTTTTTTGTGAACACCTTGAGTCACTTCATGGTGGAGCCAAGGCAGGTGATTGAGATATCTTGGAGGAGATGGAGTGGAGTTGCAGGGATATACAGACTTGTATTGGGTAGGGAGTACAGTAGATAGAAAGAGAACCTCAAGGTGTTCCTTCAGCTTGGGATCAACAGTGATAACTTGGTTCAACAGGAAGAAGAATTTTGTAGCACTCAGTTCACCAAAGGCAGAGTATATGGGAGCGAGTATGGCTAGCTTTGAAGCCATTTGGCTTCGCAAATTGCTTACATATTTATTTGATCAGGAGTTGGATCCTATGGTGATATACTGTGATAATCTAAGTTGTATAAAACTCTCAAAGAATCTAGTATTCCATGACAATTCCAAGCTTATTGAGATCAAATATCACTTCATTCAATATAGGATCCAGAAGGGAGCATCGAAGCTTCAATATATTTCCACAGATGATCAGGTTGTAGATATTTTGACCTAGCCCTTGGAGAAAGGGAAGTTTGTATTCTTCAAAGATAGATTTGGAGTGGTGCAGAATACCTTCCTTGCTAAGAGGGAGTGTTGATGTTAGTGGTAGCATTAGACAAGTATTTCTGCAGAGGTCTATGTGTTTAGACATGTGGAAATCATCCAAGGCCTTCTACTCTTGAATTTACTTTAGTTAAAGGAATCATTAAAGTAAATTGTTTTATTTAAGAAATATGCTAAAAGTACTTAGCATGCATCATTTAATCTAAATCTCAAGTGAGTGTGAGAAGTAATCTCAACCATAGATCACTTTGGATATTAGAAATAGATTGTAACTCACAATTATAAAAGAAAGAATAGGAGAAGGAGGAAGACACTTGATACTTGAGACTCTTGAGAGTAGAGGATTTACTTTCAATAGAGTTGGATCACGAAGGAATGTGACTCAATATCTTGGATAGGTGGATAAGGACTACCATCTAGATATCGGGTCAAGGAGAAGAGAGAACAGAGGATCATGCAGGTGGGTTTTAGTCAGAGGAAGCCACAGGAAAGCGTCAGATCATACAGAGCTTGTCGTACAGGATTTCCATGCATGTACATAGTTCATAGAGGAGACTAACACATACATACATGGTTCAAAAGAAGGAAAATTGTGTACACCTTGAAAAGAATGTGGTTCTGGTTCATACAACAAGTCATACTTTTCCAGGTTTCTCTACAATTGTATTTCGCTCAGTGGGTCATTATCCCTATTACAGAATCCCTAATTTTATCACAATAAAATCATTCTCAACACCGATTTTCCCTCCAGGGTTTTTCTAGGGGATTATACCCAAAAAAATTTGGTGTTCTTGTGGGCTTGATTTGATTTCCTTGTTTATGCTTCCACTACATGTTTAGTTGATTACCTAGTTGTGCTTTAACTCAACAAGTGATTTATTTGGAATTAACAGTCGGGTGTTGAGTAGGAGAAATTTCAACGGTGAGGTCATTGTTTGTACATAAATAACTCTAGGAATGAAGAGGAAACTGGATGACAACCATCCAGGAATATGATTTAAATTTCAAGCCTACCACCAAAGTCAGAGATCAAGGTCTATGTAGGATATAAATAGAAGAATTATACATAGTCGATTCAATAGAAGAAGAATAGGAAAATGAAATGTCACTCTACACTCAAGAAATTATGTATGTTCCCACTGAAACAGACTCTTAGTACAATAATTTTAGACAATATTTACATGAAGATACTCCTCCCAGCCATCTCATTCCAAAATATAAAAGGACATTGAGGCTTAGGTAATTTCAATACTAGTTTATCAATGGAGTCTTGTTTTGAAAGAATTGTGATGGCATGTTTCTCATATGTATTGAGAAACATGATGTTGGAAAAGTCCTCATAGAACTCCATGATGGACCAACCAAAGGACATTTCACTAGTGAAACAACAACTCATAAGATCTTGAGAGTTGGTTATTAATGTCCAATGATATTCAAATACGCACACGTATATGTCCAAAAATGAAAAAATTGTCAGAAGTGTGTTGGAAGGGAGAAGAGACCAACTATCCCTCTACAACTTGTGACGACTGACGAACCTTTCAAGCAATGATATATAGAAATAAATAGTGTAATTAACCCAAAATCCTCCAGGAAATAGAAGTAAATCTTGACTATTATATACTACTTCACGCAATGGATTGAAGTTGTACCACAGAATAAGGTAAATGAGGAAGCAGACATCCAATTATTAGAGCACCCTCTGATTACTATATTTGGCATGCCATCAACTCTTGTTTTTTATAATGCTAATTATTTTTTTTCCTTAAAATTAAATGAGTTTGATTTAGATGAGGAGATTATCCTAAGATGATCATATAACTATTAACCCCAAGGTAATGGTTTAGCTGAGTCAACTAATAAAAACCTTATATGCATTGTAAAGAGAGTTGTAGTTGATCACCAAAGAAATTGGCACAATGCCTTAAAAAATGATATATGGGTTGACAAGGTAATTCCTAAGGCCTCTCTAATGACTTATCCATACTTCATAGTTTAGGAAAAAGAATACATTATCCCTTCAAATATATATTTTCCATCTCTCCAATTATCCCAATTTTATACCTCTATTTTTCACCCTGGGCCTCATAAAGGACCTATCGATGTCATCCTACTAGAATTACATTCCATTCCTAAAAGATTCATTGTTTTTTAGCATGGTCACTTCTTGTATTCATTCAAAAAGTGACCAGTCGCACCAAGAGAAACAAGCAATTGATCGCACCTTGAATGAGGATAAGGAGTGATCATTCTCTTCTTGAATGAAGACACGAAGAAACCATGCTAAAAGACAATGAATCGTTTGGCAATGGCATGTAATTATGGCAGGATGATATCAATAGGTCCTTTATGAGGCCCAAGGTGACAAATAGAGGTATAAAACCCAAGCATCACATGGGAAAATATTCCTGGAAACCCAAAAGTAGGTTGATGCTCTTCTTAAGTTGGAAGAAGAAACATAGAAGGAAAAGAAGAAATTTTGTGTTCATCAACAAATAGTTAAGATGTGGTTCAACAAACAATCAATAGGAGATAAATATTTCTAGGTGGGGGATCTCATCTTAAAATGGGACAAGTCAAATGAAGAAAGGGTAAACACATTGTGACTTCCCCCGACCACCCTGTTCATGGACACGCCACTAACTCAAGCCAAACTGCTCTGAGAACCAGATTGTAACATACCCAGCCACCCAGTATGGGCAATGCCACTTGAAAATTTTAATGTTCTGATATACATATATATATAATGAAATTTAAATAGAGATAAACATTCTTCTCATACACATATTCATGCGGAAGCGAAAATAACACATACATGCTATAACACATGCAATTCTGATAACATTATAACACATGTACAAGATACACAACATACAATTAAAATAGAATTGGTACTTATCTTTTTGTGAGAATACCACCGACTGCGTGCAGACCTTCCACGAACCTCCCAACCTTAGACCAAATTTCTCCAAGCTATTAGTAGTGGGTCACCCCCGAGCTAGGAATAAACTCCACCCAAGGCAAGGAAATCCTAGGCTAGGTTGAGGCTATGGGAAGCTGCACAATGCAACAGGAAGGATTCCCTCCAAGGAGCCTAATTACGCCCACCACTTAGAGACTCTCATTCCCCACATTCTTGTCTCACCCTGAGAATATGCACCTTCATTGTTCCATAGTCCATCTTCTACTCCACTTCCCTTTCAGGGCTTCAGCAACAGGTCAGATCAGAAATTCTCAGAGCTCTGTAGTTGTTGATAGACTCCCTCCAGGAGAAATCACTTTCCCAGCAAACTCTCTCACCTGAACAAAGTTTCTCATAGGCCTGACAACCAGATTCTTCAACCACAGGCCTGAAAACCTACTTCTTCAACCACAGGCCTGAAAAACTGCTTCTTTTGTTCAGCTCTTAAATCAACCAAGAAACCACCATAGTAAAATCAGGTAAGGAAAGGGACGGCTCAACAATTGCAGAGGTTCAAAGTGGCAAAGGTTATACAATGGAGGAAATGGCTATGTTTGCATGCTTGTTCAGTGCGTGTGTGAACTAGACAAGGGATGGAAAGAATTGTGGAAATGAACCCGTGAGGAAAGATGTCAAGCAATGGTCTGAATGCTGAGAATCGTGAGGGAGCAAGAATGGTGAGAATGGTGAACACGATAATGGTGAGAGTGAACCCCTCAACGATGGAAATTCCCACACATCAATTTTCATGCATCTTGGATGACACTTGGAAACTACAGGAGCTCGTTCCTCTCCACTTGGAGTTTTGTTCCTCTCCCCAAAGGAACTTAGGATAAATGGGTTTATTTCCCAAACTTTAACAATTAAGGAAATACATTATAATATTCCCTTAGGTTAAGCCCTCAATATTAGCCCCTTTTTCCTAGCCTCTCAACCCCCTTTCCCTTTCCCTTCCTAGTGGAGCTTATTCCCCCATAACTCTTTATTCATGGCCGGTCTACATGCAACGATGTGTTTTATTAATAATCTGCATAATTACATATACAAAAATAGACTCTCTAGCCTTAGTATCTAGGCTCTTCGGCCTAATAAACACATAATCCTACCAGCTTATAATTACTTGGCTCACCAGTCTATAAACATAATTAAACATCATTACAATTCAATAGGGGCTCGGCCTTGGGGTATTACAATCCCCTCCCCTTATTTTTGCACTGTCCTCAGTGTAGTATCATTTACATAACATCAGCAATATTTTCAAAATCTTCAAAAATATGTGGGTATTCCACCCACATAGCATATTCATGCTCCCATGTTGCATCCTCAGGATCGTACTAGGTCCATTGGACCTTTAAAAACCCTATGGATCAATTCCAGAGATGTTTTATTTTACGGTCCAGAATGCGTACCAGATGCACTTGAAAAGCGCTTTCTTGCTCCACCTTAATCACATTCCAATCAATAACATGATTAGCATCAGGTATATATTTCTTAATCAATGGTACATGGAATACATTATGTATAGACATAGATGCAGGTAATGCAAGCATGTAAGATACTGGTCTAATCCTCTCTAGGTTTTCAAACAGTTCACAATATCTGGCTGCCAATTTGGAATAGTTTCCTAGCTTCAGGGAACTTATGTTGGCTTTCACCTTCAAGAAAACATGATCACCCACTTTAAATTCCATGTGGGTTCTACCCTTGTCAGCATAGATTTTCTGCCTATCTTGGGCAGCCTTTGAATTTCGTTTAATATTTGGCATTTTCTCTTCCATTTCTCTGAGCAATTATGGCCCAACTACTGCTTTGTTTGATGGGTTATCCGATATTACTGGTGTGTTGCACTTTATGCCATAAAGTTCTTCAAATGGGCTCATATTCAGTAATGCTTGGTACCCATTGTTGTAGGAAAATTCTACCAAGTGTAGATAATCTTCCCATTTAGATGGTTTGTCCATCACATACATCCTTATCATATCCTCTATCACTTGGTTCACCCTTTTTGTTTTCCCATCAGACTCTGGGTGATAAGTTGTGTTGAAGTTCATATTTGTTCTGAACCCTTTGAATAACACCTTCCAAAACTTTGAGGAAATCTTTGGGTCTCTGTCAAAGACAATTGCCTTGGGTATTCCATGAAAGCATGCTACTTCCCTCATATAGATATCAGCAACATTGGCTGACTTGTGAGTAACCTTGATAGGAATGAAATGGGAAACTTTGGTAAGCTTTTCCACCACCACCATGATAGCATCATGTCACTTGATTGTTCTAGGAAATTTGGTGATGAAATCTATTGTCACCACTTCCCACTTCCACTCAGGAATGGGTAATGGTTTCAGTGACCCAGCTGGGTGTCTATGCTCACCCTTGACACTTTGACACTCCAAGCATTTAGCAATGTATTCAGCAATATCCCTCTTCATGCCTGGCCAATAATATTGGCTCTTGACTATTGAAATTGGTTTCTAATATCCTGGGTGCCCGACATAAGGTACATTATGCATCTCTTTCAAAATCGTACTCCTCAATTCATAAAAAATGGGTACATAAACTCTATTCTTGTACAAGAGAATTCCATCAATTCCCAATTCATAATCCTCAACCTTCCACTGCATCTTACCTTGTTGCATTTTTGTTACCAATTCCTTTCACTGCAAATATGTTTTTGCAACCTCATAAATTTTGTCTTTAAGATCATTTTGATATATGCTAATAGTTGTAGCATGCATTTCATGCACTCTCCTGCTGAGTGCATCAACAATTTTGTTCTCCTTTCCTTTGATGTGCTTAATATCAAAGTCATACTCATAGAGGAATTCTAACCATCTGCTTTGCCTAGCATTCAAAGTTGGTTGTTCAAAAAAATATTTCATACCATTATGGTCTATCCTCAGCTCAAACCTATTTCCCATGAGGTAGTTCCTCCACTTCTTCAAGGCATGCACTATGTCTTCCAACTCCAAATCATGAGTGGCATAGAGCCTTTCATGATCTTTCAGTTTTTTGGATTCAAAACATATCACAAATCCGTTCTGGCTAAGGAATCCACCAATTCCTTCTTTGCATGCATCTGGGCAAACCAAAAAATCTTCATTTGGACAAGAAATCCTCATAATTGGAGCATTGGTTAACAGTTGCTTCAATTGTTGGAAACTCTTTTCACATTCTGATGTCCATTGAAACTTCACCCCCTTCCTTTGCAAGGAAGTGATTGGGTGAGAAATTCTCGAAAACCATGCAATGAACCTTCTGTAGTAGCCAGCTAGACCCATGAAGGATCTAACTTATGTCACATTCTTAGGTGGTTTCCACCCTTTAATGGCCTCAATCTTTTCAGGGTCCACTGTTATCCCTTCTTCGGATATGATATGCCCCAAATAGTGAATTGTGTTTTGATAAAATGAGCACTTGCTCAATTTGGCATACATTTGGTGCTCTCTTAACACTTGTAACACCATCTGTTACACATCAAAATTACTCGACTGGATAAGTGTTGCATGTTCCTCTCAATTGTCGTAAGTGTCGCATCTTCCTTACAACTTTCGCAAGTGTCGCAAGTTGGTCACAAGTGTCGCAAAAGTTGTTTAAGCATACTTCCATGATGAAGACACTAAGGAGGCACTTAAAACATCTCATGCACTTGATTTGGAAAAGGAAAATTGGTTAACTGAAGTCAAAGAACTCTTAACACCTGAGAAGAGCTTTCAATCAAAGGTTCTGGGGGTAAGCGCTCCCCTATATCAGTCTTAGGAGCGCTGTCGCCCCCTTACAAGGCTTCAGGGAGCATTATAACGCTCTCCTACCCTTTTTAAGGAGTGCTATCCACCTTTGGAGTGCTGACGCTTCCCTCAAGATTCTCAGGGAGCGCTACAATGCTCTGATGCCCCTTTTGCAGGAGCGCTGCCTAATCTGGGGCAGTTGTTGGCCCGTTGAGGAGAATAAGGGGAGGATCTTTCAAGATTAGAAGGCAGTTGCATTCGAATTATTGGTTTCATCAGGAGATCCCTGATCTAAGGAGGAGGTTCCTCAACTTGTTCTAAAGATAACTCAAGAGGTTAATCTCCTCTTAACCTATATAAGCAAGCTCTATGATGGTGGAAAGGGAAAATAATTGCTAGCATGAAACCTATGATCTCATAGGAAACACACAGTCAGCCAAAAGAGAGTGATCAGTGAAGCTGCTGCCATCCAAGTTGTGGATATTTCGAGCAAGGGTTAGATGAAGAGGACTTGACGAAGCTGTCGCATTCACATCTACGATTGTAAGTACTGCTGTCGTTATTCTCATTAATATGACACGCTTGGCCTGTTTCTTTCTAGTTTGTGTCTGATGTTACATGAACTTATCATTGATAGATAGATCTGTTCTCAAGCTAATATCAATAGAGTAGGAAGTGGTCGTACCTTGTTTGTCTACAGGACTCAGTGAGGAGCAAAGGATTGAAGCTCAACTCAAAGCGTGCAGGGACAAACATCGATAAAGAGGTAATTTTGTTTCTCCTTCCTTGTCATGTGTTAGTTTGTATAGATTTGAAAGGAAGTCAGTGTCCACGTTAAGAATTTTTTGTCTCAGAGTTAAGGTCAATCTCTTTGAGGTCATCTACCTGTCCGCAGGGAGATTTTCCTACAACAGAAACTGGCAACTCCACTGGGGAGATAGCCTCAAATCGAAACTTCTTGTTTTGATTTCTCCTCATTTACCTTGTTCTACCCCTTGATTGTTTCATACCTGGTCTACTCCTCCTTTGATTGGTTTCATGAGATGATTGGCTCCCTACCCAATCATACTCAGCCTAATTGTCGAGATTGAATTGCAATTTTTGGAATTTTTGACATTTTTGGGAGTTTTTGAACCTGGCGCCCCTGTCCCTGTGTTAACAGAGCACCAGCGCTCCCTAATAGCCTTGCATAGAGCGCTATAATGCTCCTTTCCTTTGGAAATAGAGCGCCATCCCTCCTTTGGCCAATAAACCTTCCAGAATTGTTTTTTCAGGGTTTATCCTATGTGTCTCTTTTGCTGGGTAACCTTGTGAGTCAATCCTTCTTCTTTCCAGCTTTGACATCTGTCTTTTTCTTGGAGAAAAAACATCCTGTTGTTTGGATTTTATAGCCTTCTTCACTATTGTTGTTTAGTTTTTCTGCCTTTTGGAGTTTGAAACTTATGCATTGTCTTTCTCTCTTTTTCGACTGAATGAAAAACGTTGGTGAAGGTCATCAAAGGTCTACATATCTGTTCATTTGGTTTTAGTTAAGATCAATGTTCTTCGACTTTTTCTTTTGGGTGTGAAATTTGATTTCTCTTTGATTGTTTCCCTTTTTGCGCTTCTTATTTTGATCACAACGAGAGGGTGTATTGTTTGTATGATTCTTGCTTGTGTTGGTCTGATTTCCATTCATCCAAAAAGATAATTAGCAAGACGAGCATTGTGTTGAATTAATTATTATTCATGTGCAAACAATAAAAAGCATCTTCATGATTGATTGTGTATGTTAGAAGGCATATCAAAAGTTTTAACATCACATCAGGATTTGATTGAAGAAAAATTTGTTTGAGGACATTCCTTATTAGTGCTTGTTAGTGAAAAGAACTTTCTCTCTCCCTTAGATAGATGTTCATCGAAAAGAAATGAATGCTTATCATATTTGATGCATTTTTGGGACTGAGTCATAATTCCATTCGTTTCACTTCCATGCACCCCTTTTGCGTAAAGAACAGCCATAAAATCAACGCTAATTAAAAATTATTTAGAAATTTTTCTTTTCTAGGATCCTCCACCAACAGTAGACTAGGCTTAGTACTTTAGATTAGGCTGTGAGCATAACTCTCCAAAGTTTCCAAAACAAACAGTAGCATCCTGAGTTAGGGAGAGTCAAATCCAATCATCGTATAAGTCTGCCTGGGATCCCCCTCTAACACAGGGGTTACGCACGAGGTCACATTCGGGTGAGATACGGGGACTAACCCTCCGTGGTTTAACTGATTGTGGTGGTCAGATCATATTATGGGGGTCACTTTGAGGTAAATCCACAATTACTGCGTGGAAGCCTTTTAGTTGATTTCGGGC
>JZKD02S0784689.1:231005-241819 GCA_000966675.3 Picea glauca | reverse complement strand
CCGATGGGATAATCTGCATATCTACAACAGTAGTGGAGGTCTGGTCTATAGTAGAAGATGATGAATGGTCAGGAGCAAGTGTTTGGTCAACTCTCTGACTAGAAATAAGTGGTGGAGGAATACGTATTGATGCCTACTCATCTAGGTGAGGTGAAAGAGGAGGATGAAGAATAGGCCCTTCCTTCTCATCTAGGTGAGGTGAAAGAGGAGGATGAGGAATAGGTCCTTCCTACTCATATAGGTGAGGTGAAAGAGGAGGAGGAGGAATATGTATCGCCTGCTCATGATACGAGTGAGGTGAAGGAGGAGGAGGAGGAGGATGTGAAGAAGGATCATGGCCACCCTCATCAATCGATGGTGTACTAGACGAACTAGCCGTACTAGAAGGGGAGCTATGCCTATCATTGGGATCCCTCCTCATTGCTAGTAGCCTGGTACCTCTAACGATATGACGCATAAGAGGCATCATATCACGCAACATCTCCCTCCAAATCTCCAAGAGAATAGGATCTTCCCTGATGTCTCTCATCAACACAGGGAGAACTCCCACCTCAGCCAAAAGTGCAAAGAGTTAGTCACCCAACTCCAACATGAATCTAGTATCTAGACTAGGACGCATGTTGTTGGGTATCTGCATCCAAGGACCTTGACCCAGAATGACCTCATTCATCATCTCCTCATCATCATCTACTGGGGGAGGAGGCACGTCCCCAATGAAAGTGTCAATATTTGCAAAAGATATAGTACACAACAATAATTACAAAGTTTCATTAAACAATTTAATAAAACAAGTTAAAGAACATGTTAGAATTAATTTTATTCTAATTAACTAAGACAATAAAATGAAACTAGATTAATTTAAACAAAACACTAATATTATTTCTATCATCTGGTGTGAAGAGGATGTTCATACATCGTAGAAATGACCACGTAGATCTTAACTAACTCCTAAGAGAACATGGTATCTTGAGTTCAAGTCTCTCTTTTTGTTACTTTTTTTGAAAAAGTTCATGCTCAATTGTAAAGTGTATTTCACTTCAAGTATAAAAGTGAATCACTATAAGTAGCTTTAATATTTTATTTTAGAGTTATTTATTTTGCATGCGACTTTTCTTTCATAAAGTAACTTCATTGTAAAAGTGATCCCCACTTCTCTTTATAAAAGTGGGTCACTTCATAAAGAAAATTACACCACCACGTGGTCCTTTGGTTACCATTTATGCCTTTTTTTAAAAGGGCATAACTTTCACATCCAAACTCCTTTTTTAGTGCCATTTTTTTTAAAAACCGCCTATTTTTTCGAGATATTTCCATCTGGATCATCAGTTTCAGTTTTTAAATCCATATTATCTACATATTTAATATGGCTTCTTCCAGTAATCATTTGCTTACCAACACCAACTACTTCCAATGGAAATCTCATATGGAGGATTTATTAAGAAGTAAAGGCTTGTACCGGATTACCTTGGGAAAGGAAAAACAACCCACTTATGCTGATAAGAAAGTAAAATGGGCTAATAGGAGTGAAAAAGCATGTGGACTAATCAGAATGTCCAGCTTTCCTGATTTAAGGTTCCACCTTAAAGAAATTGATGACCTCGATGAAGCTTGGGAAAAGATTGAATCCGTGTTTGGTAAAATCAATATTATTCAAGCACAACAGTTAGAAAATCAAGCGCTAACTTTAAGTCCAAGTATTTTTTCTTGCATTGGAGACTATCTATCTAAGTTTAAAACACTCAGAATTTTATGTGAAGAATGTGAGATAAAGATGGAGGAAGAGCGTTGCATCTATCTTATTCTTTCTAAGCCAACTAGTGCATATTTTGTGTTTGTATCTACCTTTTATGCCATGAGAGAGGCTCTAGGGAAAGATTATCAAAAACCCACTCTTGAGTCCTTTTGTTCTGCTTTGATTAGAGAGGAAGATAAGCTTGTACAACTTGGAGTGATCAGCACTGCAGGTACCTCCAACAAAGCCTTAGTCGCCCAATAGAAAGATAAACCCAAGAATCTCAAGAAGAAACATCCTCGCTACAACAACATGCAACATAAGGATCCCAAACCCACTCAGATAGATTCATCTCCTACTGGTGAAAAAGGAACAAAATATAAAAATAAGAAGATTGACATACATTGCAACTTTTGCGTTAAAGATTGTCATGATGAGTCCAAATGTTTCAAGAAGATGGCATCTTTAGAAGCAACAATGAAGAAGCAAAACATCAATATTGATTCTACTTCTTCTTCTTCTTCTCATCGACATGCCATTTCTCCTTCTGGTTTCTCCTTCAATACAACCTCTACTTCTTCTTCTGATGAGTGGCTTATTGATTCTGGAGAATCTTATCATATGGCTAAGGATAAAGCCATATTTTCTGCTCTAAATGAATGTAACACTAATAAAATGTTTGTTGGTGATGATAGATCTCTTAGTGTTGTGGGATCTGGAATAGTTCAAGTAGACAATGGTCATTTCAATGATGTATTATGTGTTCCAAGTCTTTCTTGCAACCTTCTATCAGTATATCAAATCACTCATTCAGGTGAAGGTAAAACCATAGATTTTTCACCTCACCAAGTTGTAATCAAGGATCTAAAAGATCCTAAGCATGTTCTTACAACTGGAATTGTTGATGATATTACCAGGTTGTATAATTTTGAAACTTTGGGTCATCATATTTTTCATCAGTTTTTGTTGCTCATAGAGATGACTTGAGCAAACTTTGGCATGAGCGGTTTGGTCATCTAAACTATCACTCATTGCAAAAACTATGTAATCAACAAATGGTGACTATACTTCCTCTTGTTTCATGCAGAGATGGTGTTTGTGTTGGTTGTGTTCTCGACAAACATCATCCGGACAATTTTGACAAACGTGCCTCTTGGCACGCCTCAGACCCTTTGCAGCTTGTTCACAGTGACTTGTGTGGTCCACTTTCTACTCCTTATTTTTCTGGGTGCAATTATTTCTTAACTTTCATTGATTATTTGTCTAGACGTACGTGGGTTTACTTCTTAAAACTTAAGAGAAAAGTTTTTGACAAGTTTTTGGCCTACAAGGCCCTTGTAGAAAAGTAATCTGGACATCAAATTCAAAGGTTAAGAACAGATAATGTAGGCGAATATGTGAACAATAATTTTACAAGTTACTGCACTACACAGAGCATCCAAATGCAACACATTGTTCCATATACAACACAACAAAATGCTGTTGCTGAGAGAAAGAACTGCATATTAAAATAAATAGCTAATTGTATGATCCAATCTAAGGGATTAAATATAAAGTATTGGGCGGAAGCAATCAATTGTTCAAAATACATAGTAAATCGTACTCCCACAAAGGCTCTTAAATGTATAACACCGGAAGAAGCTTGGACTAAAATTAAATTAGATGTAAATGGGTCTACAAAACTAAGTATGCATCAGATGGAAGTGTTGGTAGACACAAGACTTGGTTAGTTTCCAAAGTATTTTCCCAAGTTTAAGGAATTGACTATAATGAAACCTTTGCCTCTGTAGCCAAAATGAATTCCATCCACCTTGTTCTTGCCCTTGCTGCCTCACATAAATGGGAGGTCGATCAGATGGATGTTAAATACGCCTTCTTACATGGAGATTCACAAGAAGAAATCTACATGGAACAACCTCCTAGATATCTCCATAATGACTCTAGCCTTGTTTGTCACCTTAAGAAATCTCTTGATGGTCTTAAGCAAGCTCCACGAGCTTGGTATGCCAAAATGGACAACTTTCTTATTGACACTGGATTCTCTAGATGTCATTTTGATCCTAGTGTCTATACCAAGAAAGTAAGAAGCCATATCATCATCCTTGTCCTTTATGTTGATGACCTTATCCTTACTAGCAGTGACCCAAAACTTTTAAACCATATGAAAATCAGCCTTAAGAAGAAATTTGAAATGATAGACTTAGGCTTTTTGCACTATTTCCTTGGCCTCCAAGTTTTGCAAACCAATGAAGAAATTTTTCTTTCCCGGTCTAAGTATGCTTGTGACCTTCTTCGTCACTTTCACATGGACGATTTTAAACCAACCCCTTCTCCCTTCCAGTATGGAGTCAATATTACTTCCACCTGTACTTCTCCCGAAGTTGATGCAACCCTGTACTGTCAGTTAGTTGGTAGCCTATTATACTTGACTCATACTCATCCTGATATTTCCTTTGTTGTTGGTCTTGTTGCCCGGTATATGCAAACACCCCATGAAAGCCATTGGAAAGAAGCTAAAAGGAAAATTCGTTATGTCCGTGGTATAGTTTAGTTTGGGATACATTACAGTTCAGGGGGGACTCCTTTATTGGTTGGTTTCACTGATTTAGATTGGGCCGGTGACCCTGATGATCGGAAGTCTACTACAAGTTATGTTTTTATCCTTGGCTTAGGACTTGTCACTTGGGTTTGTAAGAAACAACAGGCCATTTCACTTTCTTCAGCAGAAGCAGAGTACCGAGTAGTAGTAAATGCAAGTCAGGAAGCCTTGTTGCTTCGACAGATCCTTTCAGAGTTTGGATTCCAGCAGCATCATTCGACCAACCTTTGGTGTGATAATCAGAGTGCCATCAATATCACCAAAGACCCAGTTCAACATCAACGCAACAAACACATCGAGCTACATATTCACTTCATCAGAAATCTCATTCATGATCAAGTTATTGAAGTGTTCTTTTTCCCTACAGAAGATCAAGTTGCAAACATTTTCACAAAATCTCTTACAGAAGCGAAGTTTTCCAAACTTCGATCTATGTTGGTACTAGGGAAAATTACCCTCACCTCCAGTAATTCCTGTACCATCTTTTCTATTTCATTTTTATGAGCAAATGGATATCTGTAGGGACATACATTGGGAGGTTGACTTCCCAGAAGGAGAGGTATGCTATGATCATGCTCACCCATGGAGGGAGGTAAGGTTGTGGGAACCTCAAAGACCTTGGGGTACTTTTCCAAGATGAGTTGCGGGCTAGGAGGAACTACTTGAGAGGCCTGCTCAGTGACCTGGATGGCATTAAATTGGGCAATCACACCGTGATGGCCTTTCTTCAATAGTTTTTCCATATTGTGAGAGCTGATGATTTCAGGAGAGCCCGCTTGGAGACCTTGGAGGGTATAGGGATGAGCATATTGGGTGAAACTCATATATAATTCTTGATAATCCATTGTAATTGGTCACAGAGTGTGAATCCATTCCACTCCTGATACAATATCACAACCACCCATGGAAATAGAGAGCATGTGGGTTTTCATAGTATAATCACATGTTTGGAGTTTGACATTCTCACAGTAGCCCCCACACTTCATAGTACCACCATTAGCGATGAGGATTTGAAAATTATAAATAGGGTGGACAAAGCAATGAATCTCATCAACAAGCCCGCGTTGAATAAAATTATCGGTGCTACCACTATCAATCAACACCATGGTTGGTCGATGTTTGATGTAGCCCTTGATCTTTAATGTTTGTGGGGCCAAAATACTTGAGAGTGCATGAAGTGATATGACAGGTTCGTCTAGTTCCACAGGGGTTACAACTGGATCTTCATCGTGATCACTTGGTGGAGCCTCGTCTGGGTCAGGAGCCTCATTTGATGGGATGTCTTCATAAGGAGATGAAGTGGATGCATCAATCTGGAAGAAATATTTTTATCGACATTTATGCCCTGGTGAATACTTTTCATCACAATAGTAGCAAAGTCCTTACTTGCGATGTTTCATCATTTCTACTGGAGATACCTTTTGGACCTTCAATGTTTGTGTCAGAGATGGGTGAGCCCCGGGGCGAGGACGGGTGAGAACTAGAGCATTCATGGGTGGGGCCTAAAGGATGGTCTCTCCTTCCATTGCTAGTTGACATGCCTGCAACCAGGTAGTAGGATGATGCATGTTCACATGAGCCCAGATGTCTTCCTTTAAGCCACTGATAAAACATTCAAGGTAAAATGCATCAGATGAGCCCTCAGTCTTGATAGCCAACTGTTCAAATGTCATGGTGAAATCTGTGACTAATCCAGTTTGGCGCAACTTGGTGAGCCTACCCAAAAAATGGGATTCCCTATAAAACGGGCACAAACTGCTTTAGTGAACATGTTCCAAGTGGGTATTCCCAGATAACATTTCTTATGCCATTGCCACCACTGCCATCGTTCTTTATCCGGGTACAAAACCCTTACATGGAGTTTGGTCTCATCATCCCAAATATTATGGAGGGAGAAGTATTGTTCCATTTGAAAGACCCACCTTGCTAGGTTGGATCCATCAAATTTATGCATGTCAAATTTGGGCACCTTATTCCAAGAGTCTGGAGAACCCCAAGGGGAGTGAGAGGAATGAGTATGCTCATAATGGGAATGTTGAGGGTCCTCTGCATTGGTATCTACCTACTTACCTTTTGTGAATGGTTGCATGGCTTCATGAATAACTACTTGGAATTTTGCATGGAGGGAGTCTTTGACTTCTGCTTGTATGGTAGCGAGGATGGATTCCATTTTCATTTTTGATCTAAATAGCCTAGTCTCCTAGTCTTCTTGGATCTGAGCTCAGGTGGTTGGTATGGTGGCGGCTTAGGTAGTAGATGAGGTGTTGGGACAGAAATCGGGGCCCAAAAAAAGTGAGATGTATCAGGGTGATCAGGACAAAGAGAGGAGTCCAATGGGATATGTTTCAAATAAGGGTGTCTCGGAAAGGGGTGGGACCGCATAGAAAAAGAAGGAGGCTATAGCTCTCTTATATATGTGTGGGGTCCAATAGTAGTACTCAGCCCAATATCTTAGGGCACCAACTAAGGAGGCTATAATGTACCCTTAGTCGTACTACCCGACTACCCAGGTACTAGAGAGTCTCTTCTTGAGTGTTGTTCTCGGTGACACTATAGTAGTCAGGTGGTCGATCCGTTTATGTAATATCCCTGATCCTGCTGATCAAGATATTTGCTACTGATCTATTGTTCTATCTTGCAGATTTGATAGAATGGGGGTTTCTAGATGTGTTTCAGTTGTATGTTTAAGATCTTGATGGTTATTGCATGTGCATGTTGGTTATTGCATGTGCATGTTGCATATTTATGGTTTAAACAACATATAAAGGACACATGCATAAGTAAAGAACATCAACTGCCCAATATCATGTATTATACGACTCAAGCATGGAAATACAATAGCCTACTGGAAATATAGAATATAAACGTCAGCTAGATCTCATGGATCATCACTAGAATACAAGAAAGTAGCATAAAAACACCCATGATCAGAAGATGATAGAAGATATGATGCATGCACAGATAGATCGACAAAAATATGTGATTCCGGAGAAGTACGGTAACCGCTACCAGCTGAAAAACTCATCCAGAAGGATAGACTGTTGGAATGTGCTAGAAACTGCTCCAATAGAAGCGCCCTGACCTCTAGAATGAAATGGATGAGTGTCAGATCTCGGATCTGGTCTCTGAGGCACTGGATCTGGACCCCTGGGGGGGTTTGCGCACCTCCTGGGACATTGGACGCGCTCCAAAGGATTCCACCAACAAAATCTACTACTATAGGGCTCAAAACGATCGTCTTGCCAAATGCGAAACTGGGTCAGAAGGATTTTCTAGGATCTGCTCTTATGCTCTGCATGCAACCCCAAATATCTGTCTAGAGGCGTTGCGCCCTAAATGGTTGGATGAGGCGATCTACAAGATTCCACCGTTAGAATCAGATGATAGATGGCTCAATAGAAGCGCCCTGGATGGATCTCAAATGGGCTGGAAGGATTTTCCTGGATCTGCTCTTATACTCTGCATGCAACCCCAAATATCTGTCCGGAGGAGCTGCGCCCTAAATGGTTGGATGAGGCGATCTACAAGATTCCACCCTAAGAATCTGACAATAGATGGCTCAATAGAAGTGCCTTGTTTGGATCTCAAATGAGTCGGAAGGAAACTGCAATCTGGACACAGACCTCGTGCAACTCTCCAAACCCTCAAACTGACTTGCGCCCTCACTGGCTGAGCTACGCACTCTGCAATGGATACTCCTGAAAAGTACGGTGAAATACCTGGATGGTATCTTCGATGGGCTAGGGTGTGTCTCTCAACACCGAAATCGATCAATGGTGGTGGTTTCCTCCAGAAATCCACAAAACAATAAGGTCGACTCTCTTCCTCCTCTGGGAACTCTCAACATCAAATCATAACAATCCATAATGAATTAGGTTGCTTTACCCTTCCTTTATAGCTTCCCGAAACCCTAATTTGTTGTTGACCTTTTCCCTCCAAGTGCCTTTTACTTTATTTTATTATTCCTTGATTAAATCAATTAATTAATTAATTAACCATTTTACCTCTAAAAAGTGATGTATCCATCCTGATGGATTCTCCGGCCACTGAAAGTCACTTCTCATCATCTTATCCTCTAGTGCTTTTCCTCCCAATTCCAATGAGCTATTACACTAAGAGGTTCTCCAAGTAATATGCCCATTATGACCTTCTTAATGAATTTAATTAAGATATGACCCATAATAACTCAAAATTATGGAGATTATCAGAATGCAACGAAACCAAAGCCCAGTTGTGAGAAATGGATCCTGATGATGATCGATGCAAGTCGGGCCCAAATAAACCCCTCAATATCTCCCGAACTCTCTGTCACCCATATCTGGCTACTCGGGTAGGCATAACACTCTGAAATGTTGTAATGTTATAATGTCCCAAAATGGGAACATTACAGTTTATCTATGGAGGGCTTCATAATTCCTAGGCTGATCTGTATACAAGTGTTGTTTGATGCGCTGCCACTCAAAGGGGTACCAACAAGGGCTACAAGGGTGACCAACAAATGTGCACTTAAGAACCACTTGTATTTTCTGCGTGTATTACTCCTCGACAGCGGGTTTATGCTTGTAACAAAAGATCTCTATATCTTAAAGACGTCAAAATACATCTCTACCCTGAAAATTTTTTACCCCACAAGTCTTGCCTGGGAAAGAACTCTAATACCACTTGCAATATTCTAGATGTACTATAATATGTAGAACACAAATATTTAGCAAGCAATGGCAGAACAACAATGATATATCTAGACAATACCTGAATAATACCATAATAACACCAGAAAGAGCACCTTTATTAATGATAGCAATGTTCACTTGCCTCTTCGAGAGGGAAATCTCCAGCAGAGAAGAGCTCTATTACAACAATCTCCAAGACAAAAATATCCAATGCCTCCTACTCTTATTTGTACTAATTCTACCTTCTAAGGAAACTTCTAGAGGAAGATCTTTCTAGAAGAGGAAGCTTCTATTATGTCTTCAAGTACATTAACTTATTCTCCTTTATTTATTAGGCCTTATTAACTATTGTCGACCTTTATTGCATAGAAAACATATCCTACTAACTAATGACCCAAGGAGAGGGGTTAGGATTGGATCCTAACAGTATTTCATTTCATTCCATTTATAAATGTGGATCAATCCTACTAATACTGGAAGTTAATTTCTTAGAAATATTAATTTTAACTACAACTATTAGTTACCTAAATTCAACGCTTTCTTCAAAATTAGATATATACAATAAAATCCCTTTAGTTCCAAAAACTACTTTTTGAAAAAATATGTGTTCATCTTATCAATTTGTCATAATGGTTCCTCCTTATATATAAGTTCATTACTTGTAACATGGAGAAGGGTTAAGTGATTCTTCTCTATTAAACACTTTTTTCACGTCAATCGCTTAATTGATTTCCTTATTTAACATTTTGTCATAATGGTTCCTCCTTATATATAAGTTCATTACCTGTAACATGGAGAAGGGTTAAGTGATTCTTCTCTATTAAACACTTTTTTCACGTCAATCGCTTAATTGATTTCCTTATTTAACATTATTAAAAGAAAATGGGATAAGGGTAATCCAACCTTTCACCATCTATTAGAATAATAATTGACAAAAGCTTCTCCATGCTATTTGTAATCATTAATGAAGTTCTATGATCCGTAGATATAACAACATTAGAAGTAGAATGGAAAAGGATTGACCAATCCTTCTCCATTTATATGATCTTTGTCATGTCATGTCAATCATCATACTTATTCATTTATTTAATATGATTAAAAGGGAAAATGAGAATTGCTAATCTACTTACATGTCGATCATCATACTTATTCCTTTATTTAATGTGATTAAAAGGGAAAATGAGAATTGCTAGTTTACTTACATGTAGTCAAGTTTTTTTCCAAGCCTATATGGTTTGGATGCTTGAGATCAACGAGAAGACCATATTGCATCCTTGAAATTTTAAATATAAACTCATATTTCATTGAAAATTGAAATCAATTATGAAAAAATGATGCACTTTGTATGGGCGCATAACTATAAATATGATAAGTATGTTAAGGTAGATCTCTTTTAAATATAGTGAGATAAATGTTAATTGAAATGTTTTACGGAAAATTGTATATTGTTCTCATATGTCTTTATCTAAAAATGGTTGATAACATTAATCTATAACAATTTATTTACACTCAAAAGTGTTGAGTAGTTTCCATTATATGTTATATTTGTTTTAACTTTTGAGTAGTTTCTATTGTATGTTATATTTGTTTTAGTATTGATAGAGTAGAGTAATTATGAATATGAAGAATTATATCGTGCACCTATTTAAGATTAACAATATATTTTCTTAATTTTTTTTTCCAACAATCAATCACAACATAAACGAACTAAATGAAACTACAAAGAGAAAAAAACAAAGCTTAATTTATTAGAGATTTTAATCTATATCTAAAAATTAAAAATTATAGTAAATTTCAAATAAAAAGAATGGTG
>JZKD02S0784689.1:188382-223324 GCA_000966675.3 Picea glauca | reverse complement strand
ACAATACAACTCCGTAGATCGTCCTTCTATGAGCAGGGTTGTTCAAATGTTAGAAGAGATTGGAGACGACGTGCCCGATCCTCCCTTGCCCTGCAATCCCGGGGCGGCAACTGAAACGCCTTGGACAGAAGAATCTTCTTCAATTGAAAGTTATACAATCCCGTCTTTGCATCGTTAGGAATCTGTCCTCCGTACTCGGCTATGGATGGATTTATTAACTTGAAACAAGGAGCGCATATGGATTTGGTTTCTGGAGTATGAAAAGCATGCACAGTCACTTGAAACACCTTACCTACGTCTATTTGTTGTTGGGCTTTTAGAATGGACCAAATATGTAGGGTACTTGTTGTCGGGTTTTAGAATGGACCAATATATGGGTTCCATGTGTTGTTAAATATAGTAGAAGTATATTTAAAATATTTATATATATATGTGTTGTACTATCCATGTATCCATGTATCCATGTTCACTGTAATTAGTAGATATACTGGTAGTATAAACTATCACAGCTGTAAATGTAATTTCGTGGTTGGTGAACGTCGAAAGATTTTCGCTAATTTATAAGTTTAGCAAATTTCATAGATTTTATTAAGTTTTTTGAAAATTGTAATAAACAGAATTAAAAAAAATTGTAAAAAACAGAGTTAAATTCTATTACATTTAAAAAAATCCTATTACATTTTTAAAAAATTGTAATAAACTGAGTTAAGAAAAAAGGGGCGTCAGCTGCATCACTCTCCCACCAACGGTACAATTGAAAGAAAAAAGGGTGAAATTTTCTCCAAACAAAGGGCTGCTGAACGAAATTAGTTTCGACAGCAGAAAAACATTGATTTATTGCAACCATAAGCACATAGCTAGACCTATAAAACTGGAAGGAAAAAAAGCCAGTGGCAATAAAGCATGGACGAGAAGCTACATGAAAACACTTCTTCAAACTTCGACTGCACGAAAACAATTCTTCAACGCCCTGCAACAAAATAATATAGTCAGTACAAATAATGCAAACCCACACAAACCTAAAAAGAAATAAAACAAGCAACCCAACAAAGAAATTTCCGGAGTGAATCCTCCAATTTATAAATTTTCAAGAAAAAAAACGTTTAAACGCATAAATCAAGAGATAAACTAAAAGAAATGGGGTTGAGTATTGAGCGAGCATTACCTTCAGAGGGCTTGAGGCCGTGGGTACCTGGGTAAGTTGGCGTCATAGGGCTTGTTGCCCTTCTCCTCCGTTGACGAATGGAAAGTAAGCCAAATTACCTTCAGATGCGTTGAGGTCGTGGGTACCTGGGTAAATTGGCGTCGGAGGGCTTGTTGCCCTCCTCCTTCGTTGGCGAATCGAAGGTAAGCCAAATACTTCTGAGGGCTTGAGATGCAAGAGAATGCAATGCTCCTAAAATGCAAACGCTCAGAGAATGCAACACTCAGAGAATGCAAACGCTCAGAGAATGCAACGCTCATACAATATGCAACGTTCAGAAAATGAAACGCTCAGGGTCGGTGATTCAATATGAAACGTGCGGACAACTACCTGAATCGTGTCATGTTTGAAAAGTTGAAGTAGTGTGTGTTAATAATGCAAACGTGGTATTTTTAAAGGTTAATCATTTAAACGTGGCAATCATATGGTGTTACAGTAATTTCTTAATATGATTAGGTAAATGTTAAAAAGTAAACAGTTTAACTGATGCATTCAAAAATAAAAGGAAGTTATGAAGAATAAATCACATTCATTGATTTGGTAGGACGACTAAGAATATGCTAGCATCTTCAATTGTTAGCCATCAGATTAAAACTTTAGATTAAAAGGTGATTAATTGTGCCCATTGCCAATAGGTGTACGCCTTTCGGCGTAATAATTAGTACATATACTGGTAGTATAAACTAGCACAGCTGCAAACTCGTGGCTGGTGAACGCCGAAAGATTTTCGCTGATTCATAAGCCTAGCAGATTTCATGGATTTTATTAAGTTTTTCGGAAATTGTAATAAACAGAATTAAAAAAATTGTAAAAAACAGAGTTAAATCCTATTACATTTAAAAAAATCCTATTACATTTTTAAAAAATTGTAATAAACTGAGTTAAGAAAAAAGGGGCGTCAGCGGCATCACTCTCCCACCAGCGGTATAATTGAAAGAAAAAGGGGTGAAATTTTCTCCAAACAAAGGGCTGCTAAACGAAATTAGTTTCGACAGCAGAAAAACATTGATTTATTGCAACCATAAGCACATAGCTAGACCTATAAAATTGGAAGGAAAAAAAGCCAGTGGCAATAAAGCATGGACGAGAAGCTGCATGAAAACACTTCTTCAAACTTCGATTGCACGAAAACAATTCTTCAACGCCCTGCAACAAAATAATATAGTCAGTACAAATAATGCAAACCCACACAAACCTAAAAAGAAATAAAACAAGTAACCCAACAAAGAAATTTCCGGAGTGAATCCTCCAATTTATAAATTTTCAAGAAAAAAAACGTTTAAACACATAAATCAAGAGATAAACTAAAAGAAATGGGGTTGAGTATTGAGCGAGCATTACCTTCAGAGGGCTTGAGGCCATGGGTACCTGGGTAAGTTGGCGTCATAGGTCTTGTTTCCCTCCTCCTCCTCCGTTGACGAATGGAAGGTAAGCCAAATTACCTTCAGATGCCTTGAGGCCGTGGGTACCTGGGTAAATTGGCGTCGGAGGTCTTGTTGCCCTCCTCCTCTGTTGGTGAATCGAAGGTAAGCCAAATACTTCAGAGGGCTTGAGATGTAAGAGAATGCAATGCTCCTAAAATGCAAACGCTCAGAGAATGCAACACTCAGAGAATGCAAATGCTCAGAGAATGCAACTCTAAGAAAATGCAAATGCTCAGAGAATGCAACGCTCATACAATATGCAACGCTCAGAAAATGAAATGCTCAGGGTCGACGATTCAATATGAAACGCGTGGACAGCTACTTGAAACGTGTCATGTCTGAAAAGTTGAAGTAGTGTGTGTTAATAATGCAAACGTGGTATTTTTAAAGGTTAATCATTTAAACGTGGAAATCATATGGTGTTACAGTAATTTCTTAATATGATTAGGTAAATGTTAAAAAGTAAACGGTTTAAATGATGCATTCAAAAATAAAAGGAAGTTATGAAGAATAAATCACATTCATTGATTTGGTAGGACGACTAAGAATATGCTAGCATCTTCAATTGTTAGCCATCAGATTAAAACTTTAGATTAAAAGGTGATTAATTGTGCCTATTGCCAATAGGTGTACGCCTAATGATAGGTTTTGTCACATAAGTGTATACATGTTGCCTCCACTAATGTTATCTTTACCTACGCTATCTTTTCAAAATCATAATTCTAGAGGTACACTATCTTTTTCAAAAGTATATTAATTATGGAGGTACAGTATCTTTTTCAAAAGTATATTAACTAGCATACCCCGAAGTGGGGGAAAGGAAACGCGGAAACTAGTCAAAACTATATATATTTTTTTAAAGATAAGAGAAGTGTATTGGATGGTTCATGGATAATTAATGGAGGATCCATTGAATAGTGTCCATGAATTATGAATTAAAATGATCTTTCAGATTTGAAGAGAGATTTGAAAAAAAACAAGATTGGTTTGACGAAGAAGACATCAAGTCAAATGTAAATATCACCATAGTAAATGGTTTGAGTAAATGAAGAAGTGATATGAATTAGAGGATTCGATTTTAGGCATTGATTATGTCAATAGGTTAAGGTCATATCATGCTAAATTACAGAGTGAAAAAACATGAACAGGAAAAACAAAATCTGATTCAGTTTTGATTTGGATTTGGAGTTAGAAAATGGGTTTAGGGTTAGTAAGGGTTTTCCTAGATCCAAGTATCATATATTAAGGAGCAATGATGATCCTATTGTTAGAAGCAAGATAAGAGGTTGAATTTTTTGGAATTTGATGGGAAAATCCTTTTCAATTTCCCTCACTTTCAATGATTCTCTTTGAATTCCAAGTCTTTAACACTTTTATATAATGTTTTGTTCTAAATTATGGAGTTGGCCATAGCCTAAAAAAGTGAAACAATGGATTCTCTAGTTTCATGCTTGTTTGACAAAGCCCTCTAATTTGTGTTAGCAAGAGTGATAACTTGGGTGATGCCTCTTTTGTATGTGGCAAGAGTATGTCACCATTTTCCATTACCTCTCTCCTCAACTCAACCAAACAACTCTTGCACTCAATCCTAATTCAAATCCTCATCAAAATATCTATATATTCCAAATCTAGATCTCATTGCATCACTCCTAATAAGAGAATTTTCTCATTTCCATACCAAACCTACACTAAAGTATATACTTTTTATAGCCTAATTAAACTTTATTATCACAATATACTTTAAAGGAAATAGTTTTAAAATTTCCTTCTTGTAAGAAAAAACTTAATTAACATAAAACAAGTAAATCAAGCAACATATTGACATAATAAAAATTAAGCTAACTTATTTATATACCATAAAAAAATCATGATTATGTACAAGATTTATTAGGATTCAAATCAAAATATGTAAAACCTATTCAAAAGAAAATGAATATTTTACAATAATTAGGAAACGAGGCAGAACATACTATGATCCATAGGAAGCCTTGTTATTCTAGTGTAAGGTGTAACTCATCTTTGGGGTTGGGAAGAAATTTCAATGGATTATAAGTGAAGGTATTCTAAACTTGGATCTTCTTTCACTGAATAAAGAATTTAATAGTAAGGTAAAAATGTAAATGATGTTTAATTGCTTTAATTGGAGGATACAAACAAGACAAACCATATCAATATATCCTAAGTATATCTCTTATTAAGATGTAACCAAAATAGATATCTTAAATAAGGAAGTTCTCAAAATTTAAAATTACAATTAAGATAATTAAGATAATGATTAAAACAAATTTAAAAATTATTTTACATTGCTTAACTTAATATTTCATAGTTATTCAATTTCTAAATATTGAATTTTATTTAGTCAACTTTGGCTGTATATCAATTTCAAGTATTGAATTTTATTTACACATCTACCTTGCCATAGTTGCATATTAAACGGATAAATCCAATTATATATCCTTATGTTCTTCCATCTTAGTGGAGAGACACACTGTTTGGTTCTTTGTTCATGAGAGATTGACATGTTCAAGGAGGGATGGGATTAGAAAAAAAATTATCCTTATTTTCTCAATAATAATCGATAATTTATGTTTGGCTAGCAGCCAGAAAGAGTTTCAAAGAAAAATTATTCCTTTGAGGCATTGTTATCCTCTTATTCCCATTACAGACTTTGTTGTTACAGACTTCATTGTTATCCTCTTATTTGTTAGAATTGTCAGTGCGGAAAACACAACTCACAGTGATAATTAACAATCACACACATAAGAAATAGACACATGGATTTCACATGGTTCACCCAAACGTTGGGCTACATCCACCAAGCATAGGCATCGGTTGTCTTATTATTCGGATTATGGAGATTACATCAGATTAGCAAGTCTCTCACACACTCAGTCTCTCACTGTCGTTTTTTCCTCTACTAGCTTGCATGTATTTATATACATTTACAAGAAACTGAATAATAAATGCAATCCCTATCCATATTCTAACTTGGTCTATTTGGTTGTAACCAACGCAGAATAATAGGATCCAGATATATCATTAGAGGAATTCGTTGTCACCAAATCCTAACAATCTCCACTTTGCCAACAATTAACCTGATACCTTGCTCCTTCCTTTTGTTCATCACCTTTTCTGCAAGCCAAGAGAAGCCAAGCACCACTGCAACTTCTATAATAAAACTGGTTTCATGATCTCGCTTGTGTAACTTGCATGAGTTTGGATTTCCTTAGGGGTCACTCCACCTCCAACATGTCTTCCACATCTACATTGTGAAACATATTTAGTGATAGATCTCCTCCTATCCAAAACACCTGTAAAATATACATTACAATTATCACTGACCATCTTAGTGTAACCATTATAGGTGACATTTGTGCTTCTCATATGTTGAAGCACCCATTTCACTGCAACACCTGAATCTGTCACGTTTCTGACAACATCATTAGCATGTGAAACATCTGGTCTTAACCATTTCATCACATACAATAGACCTCCTACTGAACTTACACGAGACATAACCTTTTCTTCTTTGTACACAGGTCCTATACTTGAAGAAAAATTATAATGGAAAGCAAGAGGGATAAAAACTGGTTTTATAATGTTCATGCTGAACTCCAACCACAACTTACCATTACCATCTCTGTATATTTTCATGCCCTTAACTTGTTTTGCTGCTCCTTGATCCCTCATTTGAATTGTCTTGTCCACCTGAGTCATTTTCTTACTGATTTTATCCATGCTTCGGCTTGCATCGAGCATATCATCAGCAAAAAACATCAAGACTGTGAATGTACTATAAACCGTATAGTCATTCCTACCCTTTGAAAAATTCTGACTCACTATGAAGGATTCAAACTTCTTGTATATTTTCCTGGGTACCATTAGGCCATACAATGAATTACCTAGCATGCAAACAAATTTACCGTTGCGATCTTGAATCAACCCTTTTGGTTGTTCCATACATACAATATCTCTGTCAATGATTACCTTGTGAGAATTAGGATCCCACACACAACATCCCTTTATACCATCATCATATCTTGCAGAGATATAAAACAAGCAGGAATTCAGAAACAAAGAATTTAAGTCTGGAACTGATTTACCTCTTACCAGTACCTGCAATTATTTCTTTCTCTTATGACCTTGATGCTTCTGCCATAAACAAGAAGACACATTGGTCACTTCAAATGCCACTTCAGTGCTCCCTTCCAACTTATAAAGGTTATCAACCTTTGTTGCCTTCATCATTACTAAATTACCTTTCAACACCGTGAGAGCTCCACCTTGACCTATATACTTATATCCACAAGAATCCAACATCCTAATGAAATCAAATATGATTTAAGCTCAGGTACATACCTAACATCTGTTAATTCCCTAACAATACCATCCAACATCCTGATTCTAATACTGCCAACCCCAATAGTTTTACATGGAATACCATTTCCCATAAACACTACACCCTCGTCAACAAATTGGTAAGAAAAGAACCAATTTCTATGTGAGCACATGTGGTGGGAGACACCTGAATCTAACTGCCATTCATCTTGATATTGTAAATTACTAGAAATGGATAAAACATGATCAATTATACATGAATTTGTTACAACCAAATTTGCTTCCTTTGTAGATTTTCCTCAGATTCCTTTCTCTTTCAACAATCTTTCTTGAGATGTCCTGTTTTGCCACAATGCCAACATTTTGCTTTACCCTTTCTATGTCTTGACTTAGATCGAAAAGAACCTCTCTCATTCTTCTCTATGGTTCGACCTCTGATCAACATCGCCTCTGAAGTTGAGGCTTCTTTACTAGATTTTCTCCTCATCTCCCTAGCCAACAAAGCTCCCACAACAGAGTCATAATCTAAAACATCTGCTGAGATAAAGCTAATATAGGTGACTAGATTATCCCAAGACTTGGGCAACGAACACAATAGTGTAATAGCCTTATCTTCATCTTTGAATTTAACTTCCATACTAGTCAATTGAACTATAAGGGCATTGAAGGTATTTAAATGGTCAACAACTTTTGTACCTTCTTTCATCCACAAACTGTAAAGTTGTCTCTTCAAGTAGATTCCACTCGTCAGGGACTTCGTCATATATAGACTTTCCAACTTTCTCCATAAGCCTGATGTTGTATCCTCTCCTACGATATTAAACAGAACCTCATCCGCCAGACATAAATGAATGGCACTAAGAGCTTTTGCATCCAGATCTTCCCATTCCCATTCTGTCATGGTTGTTGGTTTCTTTGACTTGCCTGCCAATGCTTTTTGCAACTTTTGTTGCACAAGTAAATCCCGCATCTTGAGCTTCCAGAGCTCAAAGTTGTTTTTAGCGCTGAACTTTTCAACTTCAAACTTCGAACTCTGCATCTTAGCCATTAACAAAAAAAATCTCCCAATACCCACTGCTTATAAAACCCTTTTAAATATGGAGAAATAATAGTATATAGTTTTAAAAAAATCCTTAAATAATAAGTAAGGTACAATGTTGAACCAAAAAAAGTTTAAAACCATAAAGAAGTTAAAAATATAAATTCCTTAAAATAAAATTTTTAATAACTCACATAAATCCACCTTTAAATCTCCATCCATTTAATAAATCGTTCTCCATAAAAAAACCTTAAAGCACATCCACATGACTTGACAATTTTAATTAATAAACACTCCTCCACCTTTACTTTTTCAAAAATAAACCATACCTTAGCTTTTTGAAAAAAAGGAAAATATCATACGAATGTTTCTTAAAGGGAGAGCTCCTTGGACTATTGAAAAGGGAGAGCTAGCGCCCTTTTACTATGGGTGGGGGAGCGCTAGGTTTAATTTTCAACGCTCCTTTAGTGTGGCTAGGGGAGCGCTAGTGCTCCTTGAGTGTTGATGGGGAGCATAGACACTCTTTTGTGGATGAACCGGGTGTGCGCTTCCAGAAATTTTTTAATTTCGTAAGTATGAGTGTGCTAGCGTCCTCTAACATTACCTGGGAGTGTTGATGACTTTCTGGTCACACTTCTCACTCAATTCACCTTCTTGTACCACAGATTTCCCCTCATGGATCTCCAACGCAGTAGCTCGGATACCACTTGTTAGAATTGTCAGTGCGGAAAACCCAATTCACAGTGATAATTAACAATCACACACATAAGAAATAGACACGGAGATTTCACGTGGTTCACCCAAATGTTGGGCTACGTCCACCAAGCATAGGCATTAGTTGTCTTATTATTCAGATTATGGAGATTACATCAGATTTTCAAGTCTCTCAAACACTCGGTCTCTCATAGTCGTTTTTGCCTCTACAGGCTTACATGTATTTATATACATTTACAAGAAACTGAATAATAAATGCAATCCCTATCCATACTCTAACTTGGTCTATTTGGCTGTAACCAATGCAGAATAATAGGATCCAGATCTATCATTAGAGGAATTCGTTGTCACCAAATCCTAACAATCTCCACCTTGACAACAATTGACCTGATACCTTGCTCCTTCCTTTTGTTCATCACCTTTTTTGCAAGCCAAGAGAAGCCAAGCACCACTGCAACTTCTCTAATAAAATTGGTTTCATGATCTCGCCTGTGTAACTTGCACGAGTTTGGATTGCCTGAGGGGTCACTCCACCTCCAACATGTCTTCCACAACTGTGTTGTGAAACATATTTAGTGATAGATCTCCTCCTATCCAAAACACCTGTAAAATATACATTACAATTATCACAGACCATCTTAGTGTAACCATTATAGGTGACATTTGTGCTTCTCATACACTGAAGCACCCATTTCACTACAACACCTGAATCTATCACGTTTTTGACAACATCATTAGCATGTGAAACATCTAGTCTTAACCATTTCACCACATACAACAGACCTCCTAATGAACTTACACGAGACATAACCTTTTCTTCTTTATAGACAGGCCGTATACTTGAAGAAAACTTATAATGGAAAGCAAGAGAGATAAAAACTGGTTTTATAATGTTCATGTTGAACTCCAACCACAACTCACCATTACCATCTCTGTATATTTTCATGCTCTTAACTTGTTTTGCATCTCCTTGATCCCTCATCTGAATTGTCTTGTCCACCTGAGTCATTTTCTTACTGATTTTATCCATGCTTCAGCTTGCATTGAGCATATCATCAGCAAAGAACATCAAGACTGTGAATGTACTATAAACAGTATAGTCATTCCTACCCTTTGAAAAATTATGACTCACTATGAAGGATTCAAACCTCTTGTATATTTGCTTGGGTACCATTAGACCATACAATGAATTACCTAGCATCCAAACAAATTTACCGTTGCGATCTTGAATCAACCTTTTTGGTTGTTCCATACATACAATATCTCTATCAATGATGACCTTGTGAGAAGTAGGATCCCACACACAACATCCCTTTATACAATCACCATAACTTGTAGAGAGATAAAACAAGCAGGAATTCAGAAACAAAGATTTTAAGTCTGGAACTGATTTACCTCTTACCAGTACCTACAATTCTTTCTTGCTCTTATGACCTTGATGCTTCTGAAATAAACAAGAAGAAACATCTTTCACTTCAGATGCCACTTTAGTACTCCCTTCCAACTTATAAAGGTTATCAACCTTTGTTGCCTTCATCACTACAAAATTACCTTTCGACACTGTGAGAGCTCCACCTTGACCTATATACTTATATCCACAAGAATCCAACACTCCTAATGAAATCAAATTTGACTTAAGCTCAGGTACATATCTAACATCCGTTAAGTCCCTAACAATACCATTGAACATCTTGATTCTAATATTTCCAACCCCAATAGTTTTACATGAAATACCATTTCCCATAAACACTACACCCTCATCAACAAATTGGTAAGAAAAAAACCAATTTCTATGTGAGAACATGTGGTGGGAGGAACCTGAATCTAACTGCCATTCATCTTGATATTGTAAATTACTAGAAATGGATAAAACATGATCAATTATACCTGAATTTGTTATAGCCAAATTTTCTTCCTTTGTAGAGTTTTCCTCGGATTCCTTTCTCTTCCAGCAATGTTTCTTGAGATGTTTTGTTTTTCCACAGTGCAAACATTTTTCTTTACCCTTTCTATATCTTGGCTTAGATAAAAAAGAACCTATCTCATTCATCTATGTGGTTCGACCTTTGATCATCATCGCCTCTGAAGTTGAGGTTTCTTTACTAGATTTTCTCCTCATCTCCTTAGCCAGCAAAGCTTCCACAACAGAGTCATAATCTAAAACATATGCTGAGCTAAAGCTAATAGAGGTGACTAGATTATCCCAAGACTTAGGCAACGAACACAATAGTGTAATAGCCTTATCTTCATCTTTGATTTTAACTTCCATTCTAGTCAATTGAACTATTAGGGTATTGAAGGTATTTAAATGGTCAACCAATTTTGTACCTTCTTTCGTCCGCAAACTGTACAACTGTCTCTTCAAGTAGATTCTTCTCATCAACGACTTTGTCATATATAGACTTTCCAACTTGCTCCATAATCTTGATGTTGCATCCTCTCCTACAATATTAAACAAAACCTCATCCGCCAGACATAAATGAATGGTACTAAGAGCTTTCGCATCCAGATCTTCCCATTCCCATTCTGTCATGACTATTGGTTTCTTTGACTTGCCTACCAATGCCTTTTGCAACCCTTGTTGCACCAGTAAATCCCACATCTTGAGCTTCCAGAGCTCAAAGTTGTTTTTACCGTTGAACTTTTCAACCTCAAACTTCGAACTCTGCATCTTAGCCATTAACACAAAAAATCTCCCAGTACCCACTGCTTATAAAACCCTTTTAAATGTGGAGAAATAATAGTATGTAGTTTAAAAGGAATCCTTAAATAATAAATAAGGTACAATGTTGAACCTAAAAAAGTTTAGAAAGATAAAGAATTTAAAATTATAAATTCCTTAAAGTAAACTTTTTAATGACTCACATACATCCACCTTTAAATCTCCATCCATTTAATAAATCGTTCTCCATAAGAAAACCTTAAAACACATCCACGTGACTTGACAATTTTAATTAATAAACACTCCTCCACCTTTACTATTTCAAAAATAAACCATACCTTAACTTTTTGAAAAAAGAAAAATATCATACGAATGTTTCTTAAAGGGAGCGCTCCTTGGACTATTGAAAAGGGAGCGCTAGCGTCCCTTTACTATGGGTGGGGGAGCTCTAGGTTTAATTTTCAGCGCTCCTTGAGTGTGGCTGGGGGAGCGCTAGTGCTCCTTGAGTGTTGATGGGGGAGCACCGACAGTCTTTCGTGGATGAACCGGGTGAGCGCTTCCAGAATTTTTTTATTTCGTAAGTATGAGTGCGCTAGCACTCCTCTAACACTGCCTTGGAGCGCTGATGAATTTCTGCTCACACTGCTCACTCAATTCACCTTCTTGCACCACGGATTTCACCTCAAGAATCTCCAACGCAGTAGCTTTGATACCACTTGTTAGAATTGTCAGTGTGGAAAACACAATTCATAGTGATAATTAACAATCACACACATAATAAATAGACATAGAGATTTCACGTGGTTCACCCAAACATTGGGCTACGTCCACCAAGCATAGGCATTGGTTGTCTTATTATTCGGATTATGGAGATTACATCAGATTTTCAAGTCTCTCACACACTCAGTCTCTCATAGTCGTTTTTTCCTCTACGGGCTTACATGTATTTATATACATTTACAAGAAACTGAATAATAAATGTAATCCCTATCCATATTCTAACTTGGTCTATTTGATTGTAACCAACGTAAAATAATAGGATCCACATCTATCATTAGAGGAATTCGTTGTCACCAAATCCTAACAATCTCCACCTTGACAAAAATTAACCTGATACCTTGTCCTTTCTTGTGTTCATCACCTTTTCTGCAAGCCAAGAGAAGCGAAGCACCACTGCAGCTTCTCTAATAAAATTGGTTTCATGATCTCGCCTGTGTAACTTGCACGAGTTTGGATTTCTTGAGGGGTCACTCCACCTCCAACATGTCTTCCACAACTGTGTTGTGAAACATATTTAGTGATATATCTCCTCCTATCCGAAACACTTATAAAATATACATTACAATTATCACGGACCATCTCAGTGTAACCATTATAGGTGACATTTGTGCTTCTCATATGCTGAAGCACCCATTTCACTGCAACACCTGAATCTATCACGTTTCTGACAACATCATTAGCATGTGAAACATTTGGTCTTAACCATTTCATCACATACAATAGACCTCCTACTGAACTTGCACGAGACATAACCTTTTCTTCTTTATAGATAGGCCTTATACTTGAAGAAACCTTATAATGGAAAACAAGAGGGATAAAAAATGCTTTTATAATGTTCATGCTGAACTCCAACCACAACTTGCCATTACCATCTTTGTATATTTTCATGCCCTTAACATGTTTTGCATCTCCTTGATCCCTCATCTGAATTGTCCTGTCAACCTGAGTCATTTTCTTACTGATTTTATCCATGCTTCGGCTTGCATTGGGGATATCATCAGCAAAGAACATCAAGACTATGAATGTACTATAAACCGTATATTCATTCCTACCCTTTGAAAAATTATGACTCACTATGAAGGATTCAAACCTATTGTATATTTTCTTGGGTACCATTAGGCCATACAATGAATTTCCTTGCATGCAAACAAATTTATCGTTGCAATATTGAATCAACCCTTTTGGTTGTTCCATACATACAATATCTCTATCAATGATGACCTTGTGAGAAGTAGGATCCCACACACAACATCCCTTTATACCATCATCATAACTTGCAGAGATATAAAACAAGTAGGAATTCGGAAACAAATATTTTAAGTCTGGAACTGATTTACCTCTTACCGGTACCAACAATTCTTTCTTTCTCTTATGACCTTGATGCTTCTGCCATAAACAAGAGGATACATCTGTCACTTCATATGCCACTTCAGTACTCTCTTCCAACTTATAAAGGTTATCAACCTTTGTTTCCTTCATCACTACTAAATTACCTTTCGACACTGTGAGAGCTCCACCTTGACCTGTATACTTATATCCACAAGAATCCAACACTCCTAATGAAATCAAATTTGATTTAAGCTCAGGTACATATCTAACATCCGTTAATTCCCTAACAATACCATTGAACATCCTGATTCTAATACTGACAGCCCCAACAATTTTACATGGAAAACCATTTCCCATGAACACTACACCCTCATCAATAGATTGGTAAGAAAAGAACCAATTTTTATGTGAGCACATGTGGTGGGAGGCACCTAAATCTAACTACCATTCATCTTGATATTGTAAATTACTAGAAATGGATAAAACGTGATCAATTATACATGAATTTGTTACAGCCAAATTTGCTTCCTTCGTAGAGTTTTCTTCGGATTCCTTTCTCTTCCAGCAACTTTCTTGAGATGTCATGTTTTTCCACAGTGCCAACATTTTGCTTTACCCTTTCTGTGTATTGACTTAGATTGGAAAGAGCCTCTCTCATTCTTCTCTGTGGTTCGACCTATGATCAACATTGCCTCTGAAGTTGAGGTTTCTTTACTAGATTTTCTCCCCATCTCCTCAACCAACAAAGCTCCCACAACAGAGTCATAATCTAAAACATCTGTTGAGCTAAATCTAATAGAGGTGACTAGATTATCCCAAGACTTAGGCAACGAACACAATAGTGTAATAGCCTTATCTTCATCTTCAAATTTAACTTCCATACTAGTCGATTGAACTATAAGGGTATTGAAGGTATTTAAATGGTCAACAACTTTTGTATCTTCTTTCATCTGCAAACTGTACATCTATCTCTTCAAGTAGATTTTGGTCATCAAGGACTTCGTCATATATATAAGTTCCAACTTACTCCATAAGACGGATGTTGTATCCTCTCCTACGATATTAAACAAAACCTCATCCGCCAGACATAAACAAACGGTACTAAGAGCTTTCGCATCTAGAGCTTCCCATTCCCATTCCGTTACGGCTATTGGTTTCTTTGACTTGACTGCCAATGCTTTTTGCAAACCTTGTTGCACTAGTAAATCTCGCATTTTGAGCTTCCAGAGCTCAAAGTTGTTTTTACCACTGAACTTTTCAACTTCAAACTTCGAACTCTGCATCTTAGGCATTAACACAAAAAATCTCCCAGTACCCACTACTTATAAAACCCTTTTAAATGTGGAGAACTAATAGTATATAGTTTAAAAGGAATCCTTAAATACTAAATAAGTTACAATGTTGAACCAAAAAAAGTTTAAAACCATAAAGAATTTAAAAATATAAATTCCTTAAAATAAACTTTTTAATGACTCACATACATCCATCTTTAAATCTCCATCCATTTAATAAATCATTCTCCATAAAAAAAACCTTAAAACACATCCACGTGACTTGACAATTTTAATTAATAAACACTCATCCACCTTTACTTTTTCAAAAATAAACCATACCTTAACTTTTTGAAAAAAGGAAAATATCATACGAATGTTTCTTAAAGGGAGCGCTCCTTGGACTATTGAAAAGGGAGCGGTAGCGCCCCTTTACTATGGGTGGGGGAGTGCTAGGTTTAATTTTCAACACTAGGGAGTGTGGTTGGGGAGTGCTAGCGCTCCTCGAGTGTTGATGGGGGAGCGCCGACACTCTTTCGTGGATGAACTGGGTGCGCGCCTTCTGAAAATTTTTAATTTCGTAAGTATGAGTGTGCCAGTGCTCCTCTAACACTGCCTGGGAGAGATGATGACTTTATGCTCACACTGCTCACTCAATTCACCTTCTTGCACCACAGATTTAACCTCACGGATCTCCAACACAGTAGCTCTGATACCATTTATTAGAATTGTCAGTGCGAAAAACACAATTCACAGTGATAATTAACAATCACACACATAAGAAATAGACACAGATATTTCACATGGTTCACCCAAACGTTGGGCTACATCCACCAAGCATAGGCATCGATTTTCTTATTATTCGGATTATGGAGATTACATCAGATTTGCAAGTCTCTCACACTCTCAGTCTCTCACAGTCGTTTTTGCCTCTATGGGCTTACATGTATTTATATACATTTACAAGAAACTAAATAATAAATGCAATCCCTATCCATATTCTGACTTGGTGTATTTGGTTGTAACCAACGCAGAATAATAGGATCCAGATCTATCATTAGAGGAATTCGTTGTAACGAAATCCTAACAATCTCCACCTTGACAACAATTAACCTAATAACTTGCTCCTTCCTTTTTTTCATCACCTTTTCGACAAGCCAAGAGAAGCCAAGCACCATTGTAACTTCTCTAATAAAATTGGTTTCATGATCTCGCCTGTGTAACTTGCACGAGTTTGGATTTCCTGAGGGGTCACTCCACCTCCAACACGTATTCCACAACTATGTTGTGAAACATATTTAGTGATAGATCTCCTCCTATCCAAAACACCTGTAAAATATACATTACAATTATCACAAACCATCTCAATGTAACCATTATAGGTGACATTTGTGCTTCTCATACACTGAAGCACCCATTTCACTACAACAACTAAATCTGTCACGTTTTTGACAACATCATTAGCATGTGAAACATTTGGTCTTAACCATTTCATCGCATACAACAGACCTCCTACTGAACTTACACGAGACATAACCTTTCTTCTTTATTGACATGCCCTATACTTGAAGAAAACTTATAATGGAAAGCAAGAGGGATAAAAACTGGTTTTATAATGTTCATGCTGAACTCCAACCAGAGCTTACCATTACCATCTCTGTATATTTTCATGCCCTTAACTTGTTTTGCTGCTCCTAGATACCTCGTCTGAATTGTCTTGTCCACTTGAGTCATTTTCTTAATGATTTTATCCATGCTTCTGCTTGCATCGAGCATATCATCAGTAAAGAACATCAAGACTATGAATGTACTATAAACCGTATAGTCATTCCTACCCTTTGAAAAATTCCGACTCAGTATGAAGGATTCAAACCTCTTGTATATTTGTCTGGGTACCATTAGGCCACATAATGAATTACCTAGCATGCAAACAAATTTACCATTGTGATCTTGAATCAACACTTTTGGTTGTTCCATACATACAATATCTCTATCAATGATGACCTTGTGAGAAGTAGGATCCCACACACAACATCCCTTTATAACATCATCATAACTTGCAGAGATATAAAACAAGCAGGAATTTAGAAACAAATATTTTAAGTTTGGAACTGATTTACCTCTTACCAGTACATGCAATTATTTCTTTCTCTTATGACCTTGATTCTTCTGCCATAAACAAGAAGATACATCTGTCACTTTAGATGCCACTTTAGTACTCCCTTCCAGCTTATAAAGGTTATCAACCTTTGTCTCCTTCATCACTACTAAATTACCTTTCGACACTGTGAGAGCTCCACCTTGACTTGTATACTTATATCCACAAGAATCCAACACTCCTAATGAAATCAAATTTGATTTAAGCTCAGTTACATATCTAACATCCATTAATTCCCTAACAATACCATCGAACATCCTGATTTTAATACTGCCAACCCCAACAGTTTTACATGGAATACCATTTCCCGTAAACAATACACCCTCATCAACAGATTGGTAAGAAAATAACCAATTTCTATGTGAGCACATGTGGTGGGAGGCACCTGAATCTAACTGCCATTCATCTTGATATTGTAAATTACTAGAAATGGATAAAACGTGATCAAATATACCTGAATTTTTTACAACCAAATTTGTTTCTTTCATAGTGTTTTCCTCAGATTCCTTTCTCTTCCATAAATCTTTCTTGAGATGTCTTATTTTGACACAGTGTCAACATTTTTCTTTACCCTTTCTGTGTCTTGACTTAGATCAGAAAGAACCTCTCTCATTCTTCTCTGTGGTTTGACCTCTTATCAACATCACCTCTGAAGTTGAGGTTTCTTTACTAGATTTTCTCCTCATCTCCTTAGCCAACAAAGCTCCCACAACAGAGTTGTAATCTAAAACATTTGCTGACCTAAAGCTAATAGCAGTGACTAGATTATCCCAAGACTCAGGCAACGAACATAATAGTGTAATACAGGGATGATTTTAGGGGCTAAATTTTGCTCATGGGCTAATTTTCCATGGTTTATCCAAAAACGAGATTCGTTATTTTAAAAATTATTCGCCCAAATTCTATAGGATAAAAGTATTTTACCTTAAAAATTGCCAAAAATTTATAAAAACTATATAAAATACTTAGAAATTTGAATACTTTTAAAAACATATCGTCAAACATTTATAGTTGACATATGAAGTATTTGTAATATTCACCAAGGTTTCTACATTTTAAAATAAATTTCCATCATTAAAATTATCCTTGGTGTAATAGCCTTATCTTCATCTTCGAATTTAACTTCCATACTAGTCAATTGAACTATAAGGGTATTGAAGGTATTTAAATGGTCAACAACTTTTGTACCTTCTTTCATCCGCAAAATGTACAACTGTCTCTTCAAGTAGATTCTGCTTGTCAAGGACTTTGTCATATATATACTTTCCAACTTGCTCCATACGCCTGATTTTGTATCCTCTCCTACGATATTAAACAAAACCTCATCCGCCAGACATAAACGAATGGTACTAAGAGATTTCACATCCAGATCTTCTCATTCCCATTCCGTCATGGCTGTTGGTTTCTTTGAATTGCCTGCCAATGATTTTTCAATCCTTGTTGCACTAGTAAATCCCTCATCTTGAGCTTCCAGACCTCAAAGTTGTTTTTACCGTTGAACTTTTCAAGTTCAAACTTCAAAATCTGCATCTTAGCCATTAACACAAAAAATCTCCCAGTACCCACTGCTTATAAAACCCTTTTAAATGTGGAGAAATCATAGTATGAAGTTTAAAAGGAATCCTTAAATAATAAATAAGGTACAATGTTGAACCAAAAAAAGTTTAGAACCATAAAGAATTTAAAAATATAAATTCCTTAAAATAAACTTTTTAATTGTCAGTGCGGTAAACACAATTCACAGTGATAATTAACAGTCACACATATAAGAAATAGACACAACGATTTCACGTGGTTCACCCAAATGTTGGGCTACATCCACCAATCATAGGAATCGATTGTTTTATTATTCATATTATGGAGATTACATCAGATTTGCAAGTCTCTCACACACTCAGTCTCTCACAGTCGTTTTTGCCTTTACGTGCTTACATGTATTTATATACATTTACAAGAAAATGAATAATAAATTCAATCCCTATCCATATTCTAATTTGGTCTATTTGGTTGTAACCAACCCAAAATAATAGGATCCAAATCTATCATTAGAGGAACTCGTTGTCACCAAATCCTAACAATCTCCACCTTGACAATAATTAACCTGATACCTTGCTCCTTTCCTTTGTTCATCACCTTTTCTACAAGCCAAGAGAAGCCATGCACCACTACAGCTTCTCTAACAAAACTGGTTTCATGATCTTGCATGTGTAACTTGCACGAGTTTGGATTTCCTGAGGGGTCACTCCACCTCCAACATGTCTTCCACAACTGTGTTGTGAAACATATTTAGTGATAGATCTCCTCCTATCCAAAACACCTGTAAAATATACATTACAACTATCACAGACCATCTCAATGTAACCATTATAGGTGACATTTGTGCTTCTCATACGCTGAAGCACCCATTTCACTACAACCCCTGAATCTGTCACATTTCTGACAACATCATTAGCATGTGAAACACCTTGTCTTAACCATTTCATCACATACAACAGACCTCCTACTAAATGTACACGAGGCATAACCTTTTCTTCCTTATAGACATGCCCTATACTTGAAAAAAACTTATAATGGAAAGAAAGAGGGATAAAAATTGGTTTTATAATGTTCATGATGAACTCCAACCACAGCTTACCATTACCATCTCTATATATTTTCATGCCCTTAACTTGTTTTGCTTCTTCCTGATCCCTCATATGAATTGTCCTGTCCACCTGAATCATTTTCTTACTGATTTTATCCATGCTTCGGCTTGCATCGAGCATATCATCAACAAATAACATCAAGACTGTGAATGTACTATAAACCATATAGTCATTCCTACCCTTTGAAAAATTCTGACTCACTATGAAGGATTCAAACCTCTTGTATATTTGCCTGGGTACCATTAGGCCATACAATGAATTACTTAACATGCAAACAAATTTACCGTTGCGATGTTGAATCAACCCTTTTGGTTGTTCAATACATACAATATCTCTGTCAATGATGACCTTGTGAGAAGTAGGATCCCACACACAACATTCCTTTATACCATCATCATAACTTGCAGAGATATAAAACAAGCAAGAATTCAGAAACAAAGATTTTAAGTCTGGAACTGATTTACCTTTTACCAGTACCTGCAATTCTTTCTTGCTCTTATGACCTTGATGCTTCTACCATAAACAAGAAGATACATATGTCACTTCAGATGCCACTTCAGTACTCCCTTCCAGCTTATAAAGGTTATGAACCTTTGTTGACTTCATCACTACTAAATTACCTTTCGACACTGTGAGAGCTCCACCTTGACCTGTATACTTATATCCACAAGAATCTAACACTCCCAATGAAATAAAATTTGATTTAAGCTCAGTTACATATCTAACATCTGTTAATTCCCTAACAATACCATCGAATATCCTAATTCTAATACTGCCAACCCCAACAGTTTTACATGGAATACCATTTCCCAAAAACACTACACCCTCATCAATAGATTGGTAAGAAAAGAACAAATTTCTATGTGAGCACATGTGGTGGGAGGCACCTGAATGTAACTGTCATTCATCTTGATATTGTAAATTACTAGAAATGGATAAAACGTGATCAATTATAAATGAATTTGTTACAGCCAAATTTTCTTCCTTCGTAGAGTTTTCCTCAGATTCCTTTCTCTTCCAGCGATATTTCTTGAGATATCTTGTTTTGCCACAGTGCCAACATTTCGCTTTACCCTTTCTATGTCATGACATAGATAGGAAATAACATCTCTCATTCTTCTCTGTGGTTCGACCTCTGATCAGCATCGCCTCTGAAGTTGAGGCTTCTTTACTAGATTTTATCCTCGTCTCCTCAGCCAACAAAGCTCCCACAACATAGTCATAATCTAAAACATCTATTCAGCTAAAGCTAATAGAGGTGACTAGATTATCCCAAGACTCAGGCAATGAACACAATAGTGTAATAGCCTTATCTTCATCTTTGAATTTAACTTTCATACTAGTCAATTGAACTATAAGGGTATTGAAGGTATTTAAATGGTCAACAACTTTTGTACCTTCTTTCATCCACAAACTGTACAGTTGTCTCTTCAAGTAGATTTTGCTCGTCAAGGACTTCATCATATATAGACTTTCCAACTTGCTCCATAAGCCGGATTTTGTATCCGCTCCTACGATATTAAACAGAACCTCATCCGCCAGACATAAGCGAATGGTACTAAGAACTTTCACATCTCGATCTTCCCATTCCCATTCCATCATGGTTGTTGGTTTCTTTGACTTGCCTGCCAATGCTTTTTGCAACCCTTGGTGCACCAGTAAATCCCACATGTTGAGCTTCCAGAGCTCAAAGTTTTTTTTACCGCTGAACTTTTCAACTTCAAACTTCGAACTCTCCATCTTAGCCATTAATACAAACAATATCCCAATACCCACTGCTTATAAAACCCTTTTAAATGTGGAGAAATAATAGTATGTAGTTTAAAAGGAATCCTTAAATAATAAATAAGGTACAATGTTGAACCAAAAAAAAATTAAAACCATAAAGAATTTAAAAATATAAATTCCTTAAAATAAACTTTTTAATGACTCACATACATCCCTCTTTAAATATCCATCCATTTAATAAATCGTTCTCCATAAAAAAACCTTAAAACACATCCACGTGACTTGACAATTTTAATTAATAAACACTCCTCCACCTTTACTTTTTCAAAAATAAACCATACTTTAACTTTTTGAAAAAAGGAAAATATCATAAGAATGTTTCTTAAAGGGAGCGCTCCTTGGACTATTGAAAAGGGAGCGCTAGCGCCCCTTTACTATGGGTGGGGGAGCGCTAGGTTTAATTTTCAAAGCTCCTTGAGTGTGGCTGGGGGAGTGCTAACTCTCCTTGAGTGTTGGTGGGGGAGCATCGACACTCTTTCGTGGATGAACTGGGTGCGTGCCTCCAGGAAATTTTTAATTTCGTAAGTATGAGTGTGCTAGCGCTCCTCTAACACTACTTGGGAGCGCTGATGACTTTCTACGCACACTGCTCTCTCAATTCACCTTCTTGCACCACAGATTTCACCTCATGGATCTCCAATGTAGTAGCTCTGATACCGCTTGTTAGAATTGTCAGTGCGGAAAACATAATTCACTATGATAATTAACAATCACACACATAAGAAATAGACACAGAGATTTCACATGGTTCACCCAAACGTTGGGCTACGTCCATGACACATAGGCATCGATTGTCTTATTATTCGGATTATGGAGATTACATCAGATTTGCAAGTCTCTCACACACTCAGTCTCTCACAATTGTTTTTGCCTCTACGGGCTTACATGTATTTATATAAATTTACAAGAAACTGAATAATAAATGCAATCCCTATCCATATTCTAACTTGGTCTATTTGGTTGTAACCAATGTAGAATAATAGGATCAAGATCTATCATTAGAGGAATTCGTTGTCACCAAATCCTAACAATCTCCACCTTGACAACAATTAAGTTGATACCTTGCTCCTTCCTTTTGTTCATCACCTTTTTTGCAAGCCAAGAGAAGCCAAGCACCACTGCAGCTTCTCTAATAAAATTGGTTTCATGATCTTGCCTATGTAACTTGCACGAGTTTGGATTTCCTGAGGGGTCACTCCACCTCCAACATGTCTTCCACAACTGTGTTGTGAAACATATTTATTGATAGATCTCCTCCTATCCAAAACACCTGTAAAATATACATTACAATTATCACAGACCATCTCAGTGTAACCATTATAGGTGACATTTGTGCTTCTCATACGCTGAAGCACCCATTTCACTGTAACACCTAAATCTGTCACGTTTTTGACAACATCATTAGTATGTGAAACATCTGGTCTTAACCATTTCATCACATACAACAGATCTCCTACTGAACTTACACGATACATAACCTTTTCTTCTTTATAGACAAGCCCTATACTTGAAGAAAACTTATAATGGAAACCAAGAGGGATAAAAAATGGTTTTATAATGTTCATGTTGAACTCCAAACACAACTTACGATTACCATCTCTGTATATTTTCATGCCCTTAACTTGTTTTGATACTCCTTGATCCCTCATCTGAATTGTGTCGTCCACCTGAGTCATTTTCTTAATGATTTTATCCATGCTTCAGCTTGCATCGAGTATATCATCAACAAAGAACATCAAGACTGTGAATGTACTATAAACCATATAGTCATTCCTACTCTTTGAAAAATTTTGACTCACTATGAAGGATTCAAACCTCTTGTATATTTGCCTGGGTACCGTTAGGCCATACAATGAATTACCTAGGATGCAAACAAATTTACCATTGCGATCTTGAATCAACCCTTTTGGTTGTTCCATACATACAATATCTCTGACAATGATGACCTTGTGAGAAGTAGGATCCCACACACAACATCCCTTTATACCATCATCATAACTTGCATAGATATAAAACAAGGAGTAATTCAGAAACAAAGAATTTAAGTCTAGAACTAATTTACCTCTTACCAGTACCTACAATTCTTTCTTTCTCTTATGACCTTGATGCTTCTGCCATAAACAAGAAGATAAATCTATCACTTCAGATGCCACTTCAGTACTTCCTTCCAACTTATAGAGGTTAACAACCTTTGTTTCCTTCATCACTACTAAATTACCTTTCGACACTGTGAGAGCTCCACCTTGACCTGTATACTTATATCCACAAGAATCCAACACTCCTAATGAAATCAATTTGATTTAAGATCAGGTACATATTTAACATCCGTTAATTCCCTAACAATACCTTTGAACATCCTGATTATAATACTGCCAACCCCAATAGTTTTACATGGAATACCATTTCCCATAAACACTACACCATCATCAACAGATTGGTAAGAAAATAACCAATTTTTATGTGAGCACATGTGGTGGGAGGCACCTGAATCTAACTGTCATTCATCTTGATATTGTAAATTACTAGAAATGGATAAAACGTGATCAATTATACCTGAATTTGTTACAGTCAAATTTGTTTCCTACGTAGAGTTTTCCTCAAATTCCTTTCTCTTCTAGCAATCTTTCTTGAGATGTCTTGTTTTTCCATAGTGCCAACATTTTTCTTTACCCTTTCTGTGTCTTGACTTAGATCAGAAATAACCTCTCTCATTATTCTCTGTGGTTCGACCTCTGATCAACATCACCTATGAAGTTGAGGTTTATTTACTAGATTTTATCCTCATCTCCTCAGCCAACAAAGCTCCTACAATAGAGTCATAATCTAAAACATCTGTTGAACTAAAGCTAATAGAGGTGACTAGATTATCCCAAGACTTAGACAATAAACACAATAGTGTAATAGCCTTATCTTCATCTTCGAATTTAACTTCCATACTAGTTAATTGAACTATAAGGGTATTGAAGGTATTTAAATGGTCAACAAATTTTGTACCTTCTTTCATCTGCAAACTGTACAACTATCTCTTCAAGTAGATTCTTCTCATCAAGGACTTCGTCATATATAGACTTTCCAACTTGCTCCATAAGCCTGATGTTGTATCCTCTCCTACGCTATTAAACATAACCTCATCTGCCAGACATAAACAAATGGTACTAAGAGCTTTCACATCCAGAGCTTCCCATTCCCATTCTGTCATGGTTGTTGGTTTCTTTGACTTGCCTGCCAATGCTTTTTGCAACCCTTGTTGCACCGGTAAATCCTGCATCTTGAGCTTCCAGAACTCAAAGTTCTTTTTACCACTGAACTTTTCAACTTCAAACTTCGAACTCTGCATCGTAGCCATTAACACAAAAAATATCTCAGTACCCACTTCTTATAAAACCCTTTTAAATGTGGAGAAATAATAATATGTAGTTTAAAAGGAACCCTTAAATAATAAATAAGTTACAATGTTGAACCAAAAAATGTTTAAAACCATAAAGAATTTCAAAATATAAATTCCTTAAAATAAACTTTTTAATGACTCACATACATCCACCTTTAAATCTCCATCCATTTGATAAATTGTTATCCATAAAAAAAACCTTAAAACACATCCACGTGACTTGACAATTTTAATTAAAAAACACTCCTCCACCTTTACTTTTTCAAAAATAAACCATACCTTAAGTTTTTGAAAAAAGGAAAATATCATACGAATGTTTCTTAAAGGGAGCGCTCCTTGTACTATTCAAAAGGGAGCGCTAGCGCCCCTTTACTATGGGTGGGGGAATGCTAGGTTTAATTTTCAACGCTCCTTGAGTGTGGCTGGGGGAGAACTAGTGCTCCTTGAGTGTTGATGGGGGAGCATCGACACTCTTTCGTGGATGAACCGGGTGCGCGCTTCCAGTAAATTTTTAATTTCGTAAGTATGAGTGCGCTAGCTCTCCTCTAACACTGCCTGGGAGCATTGATGACTTTCTACGCACACTGCTCTCTCAATTCACCTTCTTGCACCATATATTTCACCTCATGGATCTCCAACGTAGTAGCTCTGATACCGCTTGTTATAATTGTATGTGCGAAAAACACAATTCACAGTGATAATTAACAATCACACACATAAGAAATAGACACATAGATTTCACGTGGTTCACCCAAACGTTGGTCTACGTCCACGAAGCATAGGCATCGATTGTCTTATTATTTGGATTATGGAGATTACATTAGATTTGCAAGTCTCTCACACACTCAGTCTCTCACAATCGTTTTTGCCTCTACGAGCTTACATGTATTTATATACATTTACAAGAAACTGAATAATAAATGCAATCCCTATCCATATTCTAACTTGGTCTATTTGGTTGTAACCAACGTAGAATAATAGGATCCAGATCTATCATTAGAGGAATTCGTTGTCACCAATTCCTAACAATCTCCACCTTGACAACAATTAACCTGATACCTTGCTCCTTCCATTTGTTCATCACCTTTTCTGCAAGCCAAGAGAAGCCAAGCACCACTGCAGCTTCTCTAATAAAACTAGTTTCATGATGTTGCCTATGTAACTTGCACGAGTTTGAATTTCCTAAGGGGTCACTCCACCTCCATCATGTCTTCCACAACTGTGTTGTGAAACATATTTATTGATAGATCTCCTCCTATCCAAAACACCTATAAAATATACATTACAATTATCACAGACCATCTCATTATAACCATTATAGGTGACATTTGTGCTTCTCATACGCTAAAGCACCCATTTCACTGTAACACCTAAATCTGTCACGTTTCTGACAACATCATTAGAATGTGAAACATCTGGTCTTAACCATTTCATCACATACAACAGACCTCCTACTGAACTTACATGAGACATAACATTTTCTTCTATATAGACAGGCAATATACTTGAAGAAAACTTATAATGGAAATCAAGAGGGATAAAATTTGGTTTTATAATGTTCATGCTGAAATCCAACCACAACTTACCATTACCATCTTTGTATATTTTCATGCCCTGAACTTGTTTTGCTACTCCTTGATCCCTCATTTGAATTGTCTCGTCCACCTGAGTCATTTTCTTACTGATTTTATCCATGCTTCGGCTTGCATCGAGCATATCATCAACAAAGAACATCAAGACTGTGAATGAACTATAAATCGTATAGTCATTCCTACCCTTTGAAAAATTCTGACTCACTATGAAGGATTCAAACCTCATGTATATTTGTTTGGGTACCATTAGGCCATACAATGAATTACCTAGCATGCAAACAAATTTACCATTGCTATCTTGAATCAACCATTTTGGTTGTTCCATACATACAATATCTCTATCAATGATGACCTTGTGAGAAGTAGGATCCCACACACAACATCCCTTTATACCATCATCAGGAATTCAGAAACAAGCAGGAATTCATAAACAAATATTTTAAGTCTGGAACTGATTTACCTCTTACCAGTACCTGCAATTCTTTCTTTCTCTTATGACCTTGATGCTTCTTCCATAAACACGAAGATACATCTGTCACTTCAGATGCCACTTCAGTACTCCCCTCCATCTTATAAAGGTTATCAGCCTTTGTTTCCTTCATCACTACTAAATTACCTTTCGACATTGTGAGAGCTCCACCTTGACCTGTATACTTATATCCACAAGAATCCAACACTCATAATGAAATCAAATTTAATTTAAGCTCAGGTACATATCTAACATCCGTTAATTCCCTAACAATACCATCGAACATCCTGAGTCTAATACTGCCAACCCCAATAGTTTTACATGGAATACCATTTCCCGTAAACACTACACCCTCATCAATAGATTGGTAAGAAAAGAAACAATTTCTATGTGAGCACATGTGGTGGGAGACACCTGAATCTAACTGCCATTCATCTTGATATTGTAAATTACTAGAAATGGATAAAACGTGATCAATTATACCTGAATTTGTTATAGCCAAATTTTCTTCCTTCGTAGATTTTTCCTTAGATTCCCTTCATTGAAAGATCCACCTCGTCCGACATCCATCAATCTGAAAAACATTCTAGAATGAGACTTATCCTCCTTAGGATAAAAGGAGAAAGTGTTGCTGTCATACACACACAATATCGGAAGGACAAGGCCCCATTTGACTATCGATGTTATGTGTGAAATCCATATCTAATGGTTCTGAACATCAACAATATAACCCCAGATTTAGGGTTTAGAGGATCAACAGTGGTATGAGACCAAACTAATAACTATTACCAAGGAGAGGGATGATCTAAGAGCTCATATTAACATAGAGGCTAGTCCTTTCTCTTCCAGCAATCTTTCTTGAGATGTCTTGTTTTGCCATGGTGCCAATATTTTTCTTTACCCTTTCTGTGTCTTGACTTACATCGGAAATAACCTCTCTCATTCTTCTCTATGGTTCGACCTCTGATCAACATCACCTCTGAAGTTGAGGTTTATTTACTAGATTTTATCCTCATCTCCTCAGCCAAAAAAGCTCCCACAACAGAGTCATAATCTAAAACATCTACTAAGCTAAAGCTAATAGAGGCGACTATATTATCCCAAGTCTTAGGCAATGAACACAATAGTGTAATAGCCTTATCTTCATCTTCGAATTTAACTTGCATACTAGTCAATTGAACTATAAGGGTATTGAAGGTATTTAAATGGTCAGCAAATTTTGTACCTTCTTTCATTCACAAACTGTACAACTATCTCTTCAAGTAGATTCTGCTCGTCAAGGACTTCGTTATATATAGAATTTCCAACTTGCTCCATAGTCCTGATGTTGTATCCTCTCCTACGATATTAAACATAACCTCATTCGCCAGACATAAACGAATGGTACTAAGATCTTTCACATTCAAAGCTTCCCATTCCCATTCCGTCATGGCTGTTGGTTTCTTTGACTTTTCTGCCAATGTGTTTTGCAACCCTTGTTGCACTAATAAATCCCACATCTTGAGCTTCAAGAGCTCAAAGTTGTTTTTACCGCTGAACTTTTCAATTTCAAACTTCGAACTCTACATCTTAACCATTAACACAAAAAACTCCCAATACCCACGGCTTATAAAACCCTTTTAAATGTGGAGAAATAATAGTATGTAGTTTAAAAGGAAACCTTAAATAATAAATAAGTTACAATGTTGAACCAAAAAAAAGTTTAAAACCATAAAGAATTTAAAAATATAAATTCCTTAAAATAAAATTTTTAATGACTCACATACATCCACCTTTAAATCTACATACATTTAATAAATCATTCTCCACAAAAAAAAACCTTAAAACACCTCCACGTGACTTGAAAATTTTAATTAATAAACACTCCTCCTCCTTTACTTTTTCAAAAATAAACCATACCTTAACTTTTTGAAAAAAGGAAAATATCATACAAATGTTTCTTAAAGGGAGCGCTCCTTGGACTATTGAAAAGGGAGCGGTAGCACCCATTTACTATGGGTGGGGGAGCGCTAGGTTTATTTTTCAACATTCCTCGAGTGTGGCTGGGGGAGTGCTAACGCTCCTTGAGTGTTGATGGGGAGCCCCGACACTCTTTCGTGGATGAACCGGGTGTGTGTTTTCAGAATTTTTTTAATTTCATAAGTATGAGTGCATTAGCGCTCCTTTAACACTATCTGGGAGCGCTGATGACTTTCTGCTCGCACTGCTCATTCAATTCACCTTCTTGCAACACGGATTTCACCTCACGGATCTCCAACACAGTAGCTCTAGTACCACTTGTTAGAATTGTCAATGTGGAAAACACAATTCACAGTGATAATTAACAATCACACACATAAGAAATAGACACAGATATTTCACGTGGTTCACCCAAACGTTGGGCTACGTCCACCAAGCATAGGCATCGGTTGTCTTATTATTCAGATTATGGAGATTACATAAGATTTGCAAGTCTCTCACACACTTAGTCTCTCACAATCATTTTTGCCTCTATGGGCTTACATGTACTTATATATATTTACAAGAAACTGAATAATAAATGCAATCCCTATCCATATTCTAACTTGGTCTATTTGGTTGTAATCAACGCAGAATAATAGGATCCAGATCTATCATTAGAGGAATTCGTTGTCACCAAATCAGTAGCAATCTCCACCTTGACAACAATTAACCTTATACCTTACTCCTTCCTTTTGTTCATCACCTTTTCTACAAGCCAAGAGAAGCCAAGCACCACTGTAGCTTCTCTAATAAAATTGGTTTCATGGTCTCGCCTGTGTAACTTGCAAGTTTGGATTTCCCGAGGGGCCACTCCACCTCCAACATGTCTTCCACAACTGTGTTGTGAAACATATTTAGTGATAGATCTCCTCCTATCCAAAACACCTATAAAATATACATTACAATTATCATAGACCATCTCAGTGTAACCATTATATGTGACATTTGTGCTTCTCATATGTTGAAGCACCCATTTCACTACAACTCCTGAATCTGTCATGTTTCTGACAACATCATTAGCATGTGAAACATCTGGTCTTAACCATTTCATCACATACAACAGACCTCCTACTGAACTTACACGAGACATAACTTTTTCTTCTTTATAGACAAGCCCTATACTTGAATAAAACTTATAATGGAAAGCAAGAGGGATAAAAACTGGTTTTATAATGTTCATGCTGAACTCCAACCACATCTTACCATTACCATCTTTGTATATTTTCATGCCTTTAACTTGTTTTGCTGCTCCTTGATCCCTCATCTGAATTGTCCTGTCCACCTGAGTCATTTTCTTACTAATTTTATCCATGCTTCGGCTTGGATCGAGCATATCATCAACAAAGAACATCAAGACTGTGAATGTACTATAAACCATATAGTCATTCCTAACCTTTGAAAAATTCTGACTCACTATGAAGGATTCAAACATCTTGTATATTTGCCTGGGCACCATTAGGCCATACAATGAATTACCTAGCATGCAAACAAATTTACCGTTGCGATCTTGAATCAACCCGTTTGGTTGTTCCATACATACAATATCTCTATCAATGATGACCTTGTGAGAAGTAGGATCCCACACACAACATCCCTTTATACCATCATCATAACTTGCAAAGATATAAAACAAGCAGGAATTTAGAAACAAAGATTTTAAGTCTGGAGCTTATTTAGCTCTTACCAATACCTGCAATTCTTTCTTTCTCTTATTACCTTGAGGCTTCTGCCATAAACAAGAAGATACATCTGTCACTTTAGATGCCACTTCAGTACTCCCTTCCAGCTTATAAAGGTTATCAACCTTTCTTGCCTTCATCACTACTAAATTACCTTTCGACACTGTGAGAGCTCCACCTTGACCTGTATACTTATATCCACAAGAATCCAACACTCCTAATGAAATCAAATTTGATCTAAGCTCAGGTACATATCTAACATCCGTTAATTCCCTAACAATACCATCGAACATCTTGATTCTAATACTGCCAACCCCAACAATTTTACATGGAATGTCATTTCCCATAAACACTACACCCTCATCAATAGATTGGTAAGAAAAGAACCAATTTCTATGTGAGCACATGTGGTGGGAGGCACCTGAATCTAACTATCATTCATCTTGATATTGTAAATTACTAGAAATGGATAAAATGTGATCAATTATACCTGAATTTGTTACAACCAAATTTGCTTCCTTTGTAGAGTTTTCCTTAGATTCCTTTCTCTTCCAACAATCTTTCTTGAGATGTCCCGTTTTGCCACAGTGCCAACATTTTCCTTTACCCTTTCTGTGTCTTGACTTAGATCGGAAAGAACCTCTCTCATTCTTCTCTGTGGTTTGACCTTTGATCAACATCGCCTCTGAAGTTGAGGTTTCTTTACTATATTTTCTCCTCATCTCCTCAGCCAACAAAGGTCCCACAATAGAGTAATAATCTAAAACAATTGTTCAGCTAAAGCTAATAGAGGTGACTAGATTATTCCAAGAGTCAGGTAATGAACACAATAGTGTAATAGCCTTATCTTCTTCTTCGAATGTAACCTCCATACTAATCAATTGAACTATAAGGGTATTGAAGGTATTTAAATGGTCAACAACTTTTGTACCTTCTTTCATCTGCAAACTATACAACTGTCTCTTCAAGTAGATTCTGCTCGTCAAGGACTTCATCATATATAGACTTTCCAACTTGCTCCATAAGCCTAATGTTCTATCCTCTCCTACGATATTAAACAGAACTTCATCCGCCAGACATAAACGAATGGTACTAAGAGCTTTCGCATCCAGATCTTCCCATTCACATTCCATCATGGCTGTTGTTTTTTTTGACTTGTCTGCCAATGCTTTTTGCAACCCTTGTTGCACCAATAAATCCCGCATCTTGAGCTTCCAGAGATCAAAGTTGTTTTTACTGTTGAACTTTTCAACTTCAAACTTCAAACTCTGTATCTTAACTATTAACACAAAAAATCTCCCAATACCCACTGCTTATAAAACCCTTTTAAGTGTGGAGAAACAATAGTATGTAGTTTAAAAAGAATCCTTCAATAATAAATAAGTTACAATGTTGAAACCCCTTATTAAAAAAAAAAAGAGTTTAAAACCATAAAAAAATTAAAAAATATAAATTCCTTGAAATAAACTTTTTAATGACTCACATACATCCACCTTTAAATCTCCATCCATTTAATAAATCGTTCTCCATAAAAAAAAAACCCTTGCGTGACTTGACAATTTTAATTAATAAACACTCCTCCACCTTTACTTTTTCAAAAATAAACCATACCTTAACTTTTTGGAAAAAAGAAAATATCATACGAATGTTTCTTAAAGGGAGCGCTCCTTGGACTATTGAAAAGGGAGCGCTAGCGCCCCTTCACTTGGGTAGGGGAGCGCTAGGTTTAATTTTCAACGCTCTTTGTGTGTGGTTGGGTCAGTGCTAGCGCTTCTTGAGTGTTGATGGGGAGTGTTGGCACTCTTTTGTGGATGAATCGGGTGCGTGCTTCTAGAAAATGTTTAATTTTGTAAGTATGAGTGTGTTAGTGCTTCTCTAACACTCTTGGAAGCGTTGATGATTTCACTCAATTTACCTTCTTGCACCATGGATCTCCAACGCAATAGCTCGGATATCAATTGTTAGAATTGTCAGTGCGGAAAACACAATTCATAGTGATAATTAACAATCACACACATAAGAAATAGACACCGAGATTTCATGTGGTTCACTCAAACGTTGGGCTATGTCCACCAAGCATAGGCATCAATTGTCTTATTATTCGGATTATGGAGATTACATCATATTTACAAGTCTCTCACACACTCAGTTTCTCACAGTCGTTTTTGCCTCTACGGGCTTACATGTATTTATAGACATTTACAAGAAACTGAATAATAAATACAATCCCTATCCATATTCTAACTTAGTCTATTTAGTTGTAACCAACGCAGAATAATAAAATCCAGATCTATCATTAGAAGAATTTGTTGTCACCAAATCCCAACATTATCCCTTAGAAAAATTCGTTGTCACCAAATCCCAACATTATCCCTGTCATAGACTTCCACTTATTATCTCAAAATGCATGCTTTCTTCATAAATGCGTGTGTACTATATTTATTTCAACTATGCTTATGAGTTAAATATATTACACACCCATTTATGGAACAAAAAATGGCCTTTGAAACTCTTTCTGGCTGCTAGCCGAACATAAAATATTGATTATTGTTGAGAAAATAAGGATATGTTTCAGTCTAATCCCATCTCTCCTTAAACGTGTCAATCTCTGTTCATCTTTGATATGTTTGAGTCTAATCCCATCTCTCCTTAAACGTGTCAATCTCTGTTCACTAAGATGGAAGCCTAAGGATAAAGATTTGGATTTATCCATTTAATGTGCAAATATTGCACGGTAGATGATTAAATAAAATTGGATACTTGAAATTGAATAACTATGAAATTGAATAACATATTTTGTTTGAAGTTCATTTTTCATGATTGTTTAAAATTAAGGTAGATGATTAAATAAAATTGGATACTTGAAATTGAATAACTATGAAATTGAATAACATATTTTGTTTGAAGTTCATTTTTCATGATTGTTTAAAATTAATTTTTTTAATATAAAAGATAAAAAATGATATGCTAAAAGTTCAAATTTTTAAAGGACAATTTTTTTTTTCTATCCCTTGAAATTGATTTGTGTCATTTCAGCCACACCCTAAGGACCATGACAAACCACCACCTAATGTAGGGTTCAATCCTGCAATAAAATCATTTTTGTTTCTTATTTTATAGACTTGTCTCGTTACGTCGAAAGGCGTACACCTATTGACAATGGGCACAATTAATGATCTTTTAACCTCATTTAACCTTAAACCCTAATCTGATGGCTATGCATTGAAGATGCTGGCATATTCTTAGTCATCCTCCAAAATCAATGGGTCAGATTTATTATTCATAACTTTCTTGCATTTATCAAGGCATTTGTTAACATGTTTACTTTTTAACATTTACCTAATCACATTAAAAAATTACTATAAGGATATGTAAATGCCACATTTAAATGATTAAGTAGGATTAAACCTTGCAGCCAAACATTTCATATTACCACAAACAGATTACGGATTATCACATACATTTTATAGTGGAGGCACTGGTTTTCAGCCGATACCTTTCGGCCTTCTCAGCCGCGAGTTAGCGGTTGTGCTAGTTTTATGGGCAACTGACCTATTATAGCATTTTTTAATCACTAACGAGAGGTGCTTGAGATGATGGCGTAAGCAGATTCCTGACTGGGATGGGAAATTGGAATTACCCATCGCTAATGAATGAATGATCATGAGGCACGTTCGCTTCAGTTGCTTCTCCAAATCATTTCCGCTATTCTCAGAAGCTTTGTGGAAGAATATGCAAGGTATGACTTTACGGGCATCTTAGGAGCTTAGAGGAGGAATAAGTTGTTATTATTGTTTGCAACGGTTGCTATTCTCCAATTTAGGATTTAGGATGTCGTTTTACCTAGGGTTTTGAAGACTGAACAAATAAGCAATAATACATAGATGTTCACACTATTTAGGATGCGGTTTTACCTAGGGCTTTGAAGACTGAACAAAGAAGCAATAATACATATATGTTCACACTATAATCCATGCCACTTATTTTACTTCCACACTTAAACCTGCTGGAGATATCCACGCGGTCCTTGCATTGACATGCGGTGTAACACACCCACTACCATCAATCAAAAATTTTCGTTGTTTTCTCAGTAATGAGACTCCCCGGAGCTTGTAGCAACAAAATGCCAATCCCCGAATCACAGGTCTTCTATTTACCTACCCGATTCTCTGTACATAACCGTGGTCTTACGTCCCACCTGACGCAGGCGCGCCAACCACGGGTACGTCCGCTCACAGGGTCTTCTTCTTCTCGCCCGAAGAACTCCAAGGTTCTTCTATTTCCCTATCAGGAAATCTGCTCCCACGGTTCTGTTGCGCGATTCCCCCTTCCTTGATTTATCGGGGAATCGAAACTCGTGACTTCGCGAGTTCAAAGGTTGAACACTGGGTTCTCGGATCCCCGAGACCCGATGGTCAGTCAACTCGTTGACTTTTCCACGAGGGATTTCGCTACTCGCAA
>JZKD02S0784689.1:161988-176630 GCA_000966675.3 Picea glauca | reverse complement strand
AAGTGTAAATGGTGGGGACCCAGTTAAAAAATGTATCCCTTGAAAAGGGCAGCAGCTTGCAAAAGAATGAAGAAGGCAGCAAAAGCTTGAGACAGACAGCTGGAATAGAAGCTGATACACAGTGCTGGAACACAGACGCCGAAACACAGTGCTGAAACACAGATGTTGGAACACAGATGCTGGGATACAGAAGCTGAAACACAGTGCTGAAAGTGATGGATCTTATGCTGAAACACGGTGATGCAGCAGCTGAAATTAAGTGTTGTTACATATGCTGAAACACAGTGCTGGAACAGTTGCTGAAACACAGTTTGTTACATATGCTGAAACACAGTTTTGTCACATATGCTGAAACACAGTTATGTTAAAAATGATGAAACACAACGTTGGAACAGATGCTGAAACTCAGTGCAGGAAATTATGCTGAAACAGCAATGGATCTTATGCTGAAACACTTTGTAACTGAAATTGTGGCTCTGCCACCCCTCTAATAAAAATTATAACCGTTTTCGTTAAAAAAAAAAAAAAATTAGACGAGAAAAGAGTATTTCTATTAAAATATGATCAACATAAGTGTATGAGTGAAAAACTTCCATGTCGGCACATCTCATAACTGAGAAACTAAGTCCCTTCCAGTTGGGCCTCCACCACTTCAATCCTCCACCAAAGGCAAACTCATATAAGAGAGACAATGAGGTTCTCCATCAATAGGGAAGATCTTGGGGGATGAACAATGTGTTCAGACTTTAAAGGACAAAGGGATGCAGACTCAATATGAAGTGAATAATTTCTCCAGAGTAACTTTTCTCTCAAAATTTGAATTTTCTCCCTTTCCATGGTTTGGATATGGCCCATTTATAGCCTTCAAATGGAACTGAAGGGCCGAGTCAGAACGTTTCCAGTATATGGAAGGTCAAGGATAATGGATCTCATGACGTGACATGGAAACCCAACACTATTTTTTATTTTTAGCACCAAACTCGATGTACGCAGGTTGTAGTGGTGCAACCTGCGTATACGCATGTTGTCTAAATTACAGGACACGTATATGTGGAAAAATATTATTTTTAGCTCTGGGAAGTGAAAAAGGGGTCTTCGAGTCTTCATAGGGAAATGGAAAAGGGCTTCTGAGAAAGTTGCATGGGGTGAAACAAATCTTGCTAAAACAGATGCCCCTTAATGTGTGAGGTCAGAAGAGTATTTGTGATGGCCGAAATATATTATAATTCCCAGAAGTGGAGTAATGGAGACCCATCTGGACGAACTAGTTTCTCATAACAATATTACAATCCATAATGACTTTGTACACAGGGTTTCCATTCTGAATTACACCGCAGATCCATGTGGAAATATACCAAACAGTTGTTCATGGCCATGAATAACAATACAAAGTAGATACATGCCATATGTTTTCATAGTGAGAAACAAGGCCCAGTGAAAACCAATCTCAAAATCAATCTGAAGATATCGATATACAATGGAGTACAATCTGATCTCCCATGATCACTTAAGTCATATAGGTACTGGTTCGATGAATGATAGCAACAACTCAGGAAAGATGCGACTATAAACATATGTCTTCAAGTCTTCTACACGATCTTCCAAAGGTGCAAGCCTACATAATGTGAATAGAGGAGTTGAGATCGAACATAATGAGACTTCGTTTGATTACCTGTCATTAAGGTATACCGTTAAAAAATGTGAGACAACCTATCGATAATGAAAATAGGTATCAAGGCACTACATACATTCTTACAAGTGTGAATAAAGGTGTTGAGGTCGAACACTTGAAGAATCCATCGATCAGGAGACATTGATGTATTCCCAACTGTTGATGGCGAGAGAACCTGTCACTGATGACTGCAAGCTTCTAGGTACTCTAGGACTCTAGGCCTCGTTTCTAGAATAGATGAGTTGAAGTTGATGGAAGGAGACCCTCTGAAAGGAGAGCATTAAGGAATATCTCATCAGTCAGCACGAGGTACAAAGAAAGAGCTTGATGATTTGGAGGAACTCAGACGAAGAACATCTTCACGAACCAACAACCCTGTGCATCTTTCTCATGCACCAGATGCAAGTAGTGCTTGAAAAGACCCTTTTAATAACATCCAATAAGGAAAACTGTCGACAAAGGTGAGGAAACCACCAATAAGGCTAATGGAATCCAAGACACTACATGAATCCCAATGTGTGAATAGATTTATTATCATCGAACATAAGGTAAACCCCCCAGTCAGCGACCAATGAGGAGATGTCAACTATTGGGTTCAAGGTTACCTACCCATAATGACAATAGGAATAGGGTGCACGATAGGACTACAACTTCATGTAACTCTGAGACACATTGAGGGTATGGCCGACATGCAAATTCAAGAATTCTAAGAAATGGCCAACACATTCTTATAGACATCCTTTGAACAAGAGCATGAGACACATGGAGAACTCCGACATCATAGACTTGATGATGAAACTTTTTGATGCAAGAGGGACCAATCAAACTCTCCATAGGGACTGGAAGAGTAACCAGTCGGAGGAGTAAACTCTATGCAACGAGCTTAGATTCCTAAGTTCCTGCTAAACCCAAACTTTGGATGACAAGTAGACTCAAAAGTTTTTGCTCTATTCCAAGGTGACACGACTGCTACCAAAATGAGATAATATTATTTTCCCGCCTGTCTTTTTTTGTTTTTTCATAGACAAATGAATGCTATGATACAGAGGAGGAAATGAGTGTCACGAGTAAAAAACTAGTTCCAACAATGGAACACACTTATGCTCAATGCAAGGAGGTGCATGCAGGATGTGTACACTCGGGGGAATGTTTCCTCTTAGGGTACATGGTGTCAAGATGCAAAGGATATAAATAAGGCTCTGCTTGGCTAGTGATGCAAATTGCTAAGGTAATAAGCTTGTAACGAGAAAGTGGGAATCAGAATAGGCTCAATACTGCAAGCAGAAGGATGAAATGCAATTACAACTTAACTCCAAAGAATGTCCTTTTATGTAAATTTAGTCCCCTAGGTCCGAAAAAAGTATAAAACAATACCCAAGAGAACTCTTCTAGCCACTAGTGACTAGAGTATTCCTTTTTTGAAATTAGTCTACTTGGTTCAAAAAAGGTTTAAACTTACAACAAATAGAAATCCTTTCAGATCCAATTAACGAGTGTGAAAGAGACAAGTTCACTCGAAAATTATTTCGCTTTTTGAGAGAGTCGGAAAAAAAATTAAACAAGACTCGGTGGGAGTCCCATAGGTATAGGTCAGAATGCTTATGACTAAGAATATGAGGTTCGAACGCACAATCATATTGGAGCTATAAGGGACTCCCAATATTTATGGAATAATCTCTGCATAGGCACCAAATAGCATAGAGGTTCTAACTAGGGCACCCGTGTTTGGTAAGCCTCTACCATTCAATAACGACACTTCTAATAGTAGTAGGAAGGTTTTGTGTCGCTAATAAATGGGTTCGTACCTAAGGCATATAGATTGCAGTCATATGATAATGAAAATATGCAAGATGGAGTGGCAACCTATCTTATATGTTGGTCAAAGAAAATACATGTCGAAGTCACGAACATGCGATATGACGCTAGAAACCACAAAAATACTTGGAAAAAACCACCAAAACAAACTCCTTCCACTGTACTATTAGTCCATTAGGTCGAAAAAATAGAAAAAACTATGTAAAGTGGGTAAAAATTTCCTTTTAATAGTAAAAATAACCAATTTTACCATACCATTTGACTTTTTACCCACATAGTGCATTTTGGACCAATTTGCCCACGATCTTCAAGTTTTGATTGCGGGAGCTACGAGCGATGAAATTGACAACTGTATGGACCTAGTAAGTTCTCTTACCCTCCTATTCATTTATAGTGGTTTACAAATTTAAATTTGACTCCATTTTTTGAGTATTAAAGGGCACAAATTATGAAATAGGGTGTACACGAGATGTGGTTCATCGGGTCATGTATGTGGAGACATGTACATGGGAAAAGTGAAGCCTGACAGTGTATATGTGGCCCTACATGTGATTGTTAACATTACATCCCACGTACAAGTCCAAAAACAAGTTTTTAAAGATTTTGACTCAAAAAAGGGCTTTCCTTTTGCAGGATGGTACTTGAATGGAGAGAGAGAGAGCATGAGGAGGTGGATGCAATAGTGGAAAGAGATGTAGGGGCCCAACTTTCCCTAAAATTATGTGGGCTTTACAAGTTTTGGGCTCTCAAAAGAATGAGGGGTCAAGTGAGATTGCTTCAAATGCTGGTGAACTTCTGGGATCTGGATACAGAGGCCTTCAATCTCGATGGGAAACTATTGAAAATTGAAGTAGAGGACATCTATTTCATCACAGGATTATCTCGTTGGGGCGAGGTGGTGAATCTCAAATCCTGGGGAGCTTGGGGTGGCATGAACATATAGGACTACATTGCCACCCACTGTGTTACAAGCACAGAGAAAGTAGGGAGTCAACTCCCCATCAGGGTGATCGAGAACCTGAGTCTAAAGATCATCATCCTTGTATTTACACAGATCATGGGATTAGCCTTGTTGCACCAGGTATCAAGTCCACTCATGTTCTACGTAGTGGAGTGCTTGTGACCCACAATTTACGATTGGTGTACCTCACTACTAGCTAACATGAAAATCCAGTTGACAGATTGCAAATAGGGGAGGAAAAGGAACTTCGGGTTTGCATCTATCTTATGTAGTTTTTTCTCTGAGCGGGTTCCAGGTTTGAGCCCTAGAGTGGAGATCATTCCATGTGGACCGCGTGATCCATCCATGTCACAGTGGACCAAGGTGATGAGGTGGTTAGGAGGTGGTAGGGTACCAACTCCCTACAATGATGAGTTCTTCTTCCGATGGCATCGACATGTGATAGCCATACACAACTACCCTTATGCTGGGATTGACTACAAAGGAGATCCAAACATGCCATTGCCACCAGATTCCGCCTATGGTGATATAGGTCTAATTTTTTTTTATATATTTCATTTTTTTGTGTTTTTCAAAAAGAATAAAAAACACAAATATTTTTGAATGGTATCAAGTATTGACAATTACTTTGTGACACATACGTGGGTCCACGATGACCATATGGACTCCGACGACATTGACGGAGGCACCAGGGAGATGAGCTAGTGGGAGGAGATATAGAGAGAGTGCTACAAAATGTGCAGGGGAACCTGTCTCATTTGACGCACAATATTCCTATGGTTCAGGTAGAGGATCTGGCAGAGGCTATGCAATGGCAGGTAGTGGGTGTGCCTCATGCGTGGCTGCTACTCTTCCAGCATATCACAAACACCATAGTATGATATCATGAGATGCATCTGGCACTCTAGGCGTAGATGGCATGGTCATTATATCTATTGGCCATATATGTATTTTGAGGGTGTGAGCCCCATTTTGTACTATGACACCATATTTTTTGGAGAGATGAAATATAAAAACATTGGTCTTCGGCTTACTCAAATATGTTATGATGTGTACATTGATGGATGTGTTTTCTTTACTTTAGTCATGTGAAAAATCCCAATCTAGGACATAATTAGCATATGCATAAGATACATAATTATAACTTCTAGGTATGTGATTATAAGTAATAAAATCAAAATTTCGTTCCAAAAGTCATACCCGTAGGAATCGTCGGAGTAGAGTAGGGTCTCGCACATGATAACCGCCGTTTAACTGACATACTGCTAACTAGGAGTCTAGGTGAACTTATAAAGAATGAACACCATGTGAAATGACATCGCGTAAAATCTCTATGATGGCACTATATTAAGCCAGATTATTCGTTGATGGCTCTAGACAAACGCCACCTGAAGACACCAATTGACCCTCGGGTGAGTAAATGACCCAAGTGGTGGAAGCCAAGTTCCATGTATGACGATTGCAACTGTCTACAAATCCTAAGTAAACTGAAGACTTCATTGACATCTTCCAACCAAGGGAAAACTTGATAAGAAAGTCGATGACACAAAGGAAAAGATATATATACACTAAGATACACTAGTATATAAAGAGTTGCGCCCAATATTGGGGGCTCAAGCGTAATATATTTTCAAGTAGAGCCTATTTATGGGCTCAACCATCATATTCCCTTCATAATCTTCCAATTCATAGGCTCCTTTTTCTAAGACACGTCGCACGATATAAGGACCGTGCCACACGGGGTTGAACTTGACTGCCCCCAACGGTTCTTTGGCTTGATCATATAAGAGGACCAAGTCACCCTCAACGTATTGTCAAGGACAAACATACCTATCATACTAGACCTTAACACATCATTTATTCACTTCGATAGTCATAGAGGCATCTCGATGCTACTCATCTAGGCTCTCTAGGTGTATGAGGTGTTCTTTGAGATCGGAGGTGTCAAGTAGGAGCTTAACTGCCAGTCCGAGGGAAGGGATTTCGCATTCAATAGGAAGGATTGATTCCACACCGTGTACTAACCAAAAAGGAGAAAAACCGATGGAAGTTTTAACCGAGGTTCGACATGCCCAAAGCACAGGGTAAAGCATTAGATGTCAATCATACTTGCTCTGGTTGATAGTTTTTTGCAAAATGGTCTTGAGAGATTTGTTCACAGCCTCTACTTGTCCATTTTCTTTGGGATAGTAAGGGAAAAAATGACCATATTTAAACCCTATTTTTGATGCTAACTCTTTCATCATTTCATTCTAAAAGTGACTGCCATGATCAGTGACAATCTCCCTCAGGATTCCGAACTAGGCTATAATTTGATTGAACACGAAAAATGTTGTAGTCTTACAATCATATTTAATCATAGGCATGGCCTCTGCTGATTTAGTAAAGTAGTCTACGACCACGATAATATGTTGATTCCCCCCAGCCAAAGTTGGGTTGCAGTCCACAAAATCCACCCCCCACTTGGTGAAGGGACCGACGGTGATGACCGGGTGAAGAGGGGATGGATGCGAGTGCATTTTACGAGTGAACGACTAGAAAGGTTGATGCTTCTTGACCACTTCGACAGAATCTTTAAAAATAGATGGCCAAAAATAACCAGATCGAAATATTTTTTGGGTTATCACAAGCTCAGATAGATGACCACCACAAGCCCCACTATGACAGTCATTAAGAATGGACTCAGCCTCCTCGTGATTCAAGCAATGACACAAGATATTATCTACACCTTGATGATACAATGTGTCACCGATGATAATTTAGTTTTTAGCTTGATACCATATATGTCGTCGATCGTCTCTCGACAGATGCTGAGAGAACTTCAAGGTTTGAAGATATATCAAAATTTCTCCATATCAGGGGTCCGAAGATGAGATAAGGAAAATATGGTCATCCATGAATGAATCGTTATGAATAACATCCTCATCCAGTCTAGGGAGGTCCGATATTAACTCGATAAAAACTAGCAATTTATGGGATTTCACCAAAGCAAAATCGAGGTCAAACTCTTGCGAAATGACAATCCACTTATTGTATTTTCCCCCTATGATACTCCTAGTAAGGACGTATTGAAATGGATTGACATCGACAACTATGGTATTTTTGCAAAGCAATATATAATGCCTCAATATTTGAACCATGTGTATGACAACCAAGGCTAGCTTCTCAATGTGAGAGTACTTAAGTTCAGGGTCGACTAAGTTTCGACTAAGGTAGTAGAAAATGTGCTCACAGAGCTCATCATCCTCCTGAACCAAAACCATACCAACCATCTCTTCAGACAAGGCAATATAAAGCAAGTAATCTTTGTTGTAGTCCAGAGGCTTCAACAGAGGCGTCGATACAAAGGATTTATTAAGAGCATCAAAGGATTCCTGGGCTCACTCATCCCATATAAACAGAGTGTCCTTATTCAAGAGATGCATGAAACCCTTAGTAATATTGGCATAGTTTACTATAAACCGACGTAAGAAATTAGATTTCCCCTATAAACATTGAAGACGACGAAATTTGTGTGGGGGAGGAAATCGAAGTATTTCCTCAACCTTCATAGGATCCACCATGAACCCATTCTCAGAAACTAAGAATCCTAAAATACGACTCGACCTAACGCAAAAGATTCACTTGTGAGGGTTTAAACGGATGTGTCAATAACAAAATATCTCAAAAACTAGTTGAAGGTGGGTAGAGTGATCTACTCTCTTGCAAGAATGAGCAACGAGATCATCGAGGTAAGCTTCGACCATATGCTTAAGATCATGAAAAGAGAATGTGATAGCTCGTTGGAAGGTTGATCCAGTGTTTTTAAGGCCGTAAGGAATTTTTTGGTATGTGAAAGTACCCCAAGGACAAATAAATTTCGTCTTATGTTGATCCTTGGGTTTGATCTGAATTTGATTGTATCCTGAAAATCCGTCCATAAAATAAAAAGCCTCTCTTCCCACACACTCATCAAGAATCTGAGCAATGAAAGGTGTCAGGAATTTTTATTTAGGACAGGTCTTATTCAGGTCTCGAACATCCATACACACACGGATGGTTCCTTGTTTCTTATTCACGGGAATGGGATTGGATACCCATTCAATCAAGGGAACCGGGTAGATAAAACCAACATTAAGTAGTTTCTCCACCTCTTCCTTAATAGCAAGGGACTTCCTAGGATTAACAACTCTAAGTCATTTTCGAATAGGTTTAGCATCCGAGTAGGTTTTAATCTCATGTTCAACAATGGGAGGGTCGATTCCTGGCATCTCTTCATATGAAAAAGTGAATACATCACAAAATTCTTTGAAGATACCAATGTAGATATGAATTCCTTCAGGTGAGAAATCCACACCGATATATACATTTTCAACTTTACAAAGAATTCGAGAGATGTCGATTGTGACGGTAGGATAAATACTCGCCACGTTTCCTTCGGCATAAATGACATGTGTATCTAGTGGAACCATGGTGTGACCGACCATCTAACTCAAGGTAGATCTAAAATCATCATGTTCAATCCTAACAAGATCTGGGAGGAAGTAAGAGCGATGATGAATATCATCCCATGGCCTATCAGGACCACTCATGGCCTCTAAGATGGCTTCATCCAAAGGTAAAGTATCATCAATTAAATCATGTGAAAAAGACAATGAGGTGGCCCATATGGGCCGGAGAACAAGATCATCCTTGTTTGTCTACGAGGAGACAATATCTGAGTCAGCAATAGAGTCGAGAACAACATGATACGCTATATCGATCACCGAAAGTGGCATTTCCATTCCAATATGTGAATGACCTTCACAAGACATGGTCGGGGAAGGTAGGGTCCAAGGATCATTGAAATATGAAGTATGAAAAGGAATAAACCTCATTGACGAAGAAGACCTATTGGACATGGCATAAATGTGATGAATTGGTGCCACGAAATCAAAGGTAACCATGAGGGAGGAATACATTCTGACACCAATATCCTCAGTTTTCGACTGAGAATTTTCGATCACGGGGATCGAAGGTCCAACTGATGCATTGGGACTAGCATGGGCAAAGGATAACTGATCAATCATCACGATTTTCCCTTTGTGAGGAAATCATAAAGTATGTAAAATGGACAATACGACTGCAGTCATAACATAAGTCCAATTACGCCCTATCAATAAGTTATAGTCAAGGGGCACATCAACCACCTCGACATACACCTCTACTGTCTTTCCTCCTAACTAGACCGGAAAGGTGGGAAGAATACAATGGGGATGGAAAGAACGTTCACCAAATGCGGTCAACATAATCAGAGATTGAGAAAGGGTTGGAGAGCCAATGGCTTTCCAACAGGTTAGGGACATCACACACGTTGCAATGCCTTCATCAATAATAGCACGTTTGATGGTATACTTCAAGTAATCCACATGGATTTGAAAGGCCACGTGGTAAGGCAAGCGAGGCTTAACATCCGTGACATCAAACTTGATAACCTTAGAGCCACTTGGGTCTATAGCTACTAACACATATAGCAAGACATTCCTCTATGAAGGACATGTCTGGATTACCTCCAAAGCCGACATCGCACAAGGGGTTTGACTCAGATCTTCAACAATAGAGTATTTATGGGAAACTCTAGCGTTAGGGTTGTGGGTAGAGAATTTTAGTACTCCTTTTGGAATATGAGGTGGAGGCACTGGATTTTTGATCTACAAAGGAATTTCTAGAGGAGGGGGAGACTCTAGACCTGGAACAGTCTGTGAAGACCCGTAATCACGATATCGATTGGCTACATTAATCTAAGACTTGACCATATTTACACATAGATGATCACCTTCATGCACCAGTGGGTTTTGATTCCCATTCGATGCATTTTTGGCATTGGAGGAGCTCGAGGCCATGTGCTGATTATGTGGAAACAGATTCGTCAGCACAACAGATGGTTGAGATAAGAGCCTCATGGCTTCCTCAAGTTTGGAGCATAAGTGGGTAAGGTGATCATCAATACAAAGTTTACAAGGAAACTTCACCTTCCTCTTTTCTTTCTTTCCCTCACCAGCATTGTTATTCGATCTATCATTATTAGCATTTTCCTTGGGTTTATTATCATTATTATTACTCCCACCCTTACGATTGTTACCACGTCCTTTCCTTTTATTCCCTCCTGGTTGTTGGTTTCCTTTTAAGTTAGACTACAAATGTACAGAATGCACATCCTCTAACTAGGTGGGAGTGGAGGACACAGATGAAGCTTGTCCTGCTACAACTTGTCTTAGAGATAACTCTTTCAATTGGTTAGTCACCAAGTCTGTAGACTTAGTATTTGCGGAGCCTATAATGCCATTGGCATGAGGCCTAGGCTTTTGTCTAGGGTCGTAGTTTGACCTCGATGCGTCAGGAAGAATTTTGTATAACATCCCATATTGAGCATATATGAGATCTAATTGTTGGGCTTTGAAAATAGCTTCCTCTTCGGATGTTACCCCAAATGTAGAAACATCCTTCGAAATATAGGGAAATAAAGACTTAAGAAACCATTCCAACAAGAACTCTGGAGGAATGTAGGCTTTGATCAACCTCTTCCGTCTACACCACTCTTGGATGTGATCTCATATATGGGTGGCTTTGTCCTGGCGGAGGGCCAACAAAATTTCTATACCGGTATCGTAATGAACCGACAACTAGAAGTGGTTGAGAAAGACTAAAAGCATATGATTAAAATTCTCGTATGTTCCCCCTGGTAGCTCTATGTACCATTTCATTGAGACCCCCATGAGGGTGCGTTGAAACAATCTTAAATGAATAAAATCATCATTAAGGTAATTAGAAGAGCACCAAAGGTGAAAAGTAGTGACGTGATCACTAGGATCCTCACCAGTATTGCCCTCGAATTTCAGAATATCTGAAGGAATCTTGGTGGGGACGGGGGGCCATGATGGATCATGATGCACTGGTTCATTCATTAATATTGACAAGTCTAGCAAATTAAGTGTGGCCAGAAAAGGGATTCGGGGTTGTGGCATTTGACCCCATTCCCTCGGGAAAGGTTGATTTTGAGGAATCGTAGCCTAGCCAGGGTTCTGGTATGCACGATATCCCTGTCTGGTATGGTAATAAGCTCCCCCAAACTATTTCACAATAGTTTGAGTGGGCACCATCCCAGTAGGAATTTTATAATGAGGGTTATAAATATTTCCCCCAGCTGGAGTGGCTCCAAGCCAAGGGTTTCCCATAGTATGAAACTGACCTCCTCTAGGTGGAATTCCGAAGGATAGAGGTGGATTCGTCATTCCAAACATGTTGGTCGGAATCGTTGTGGAGGAGGAAGGTGTAAAGGATGGAACATAGGCACCAACTTGTCTGCCTGGTTTATTACTCTATCCAGGAGAATTAAAACTAGGATTAGACCCAGGATGAAAAGGAGGTTGGCTTCCAACCGTATGATTCGTTTGGGGAATATGAGCTCCACCAAACGAGAGTGGAATATGTAGAGGAGACATGCCCTCAAGTCCAATACTAGGATTTGTATTATTCGTTGGAATGGAAGATGAAAGTTGTGATGTCATATTTGGCATACCAAAAGAGAAAGGGTTAGAGACCGAATGAATGGACTAAGTATTGTATTTAGGCATACCAAAAAGAGACCCAAAAGGGTTCGTTACCATGGGTTGAGCACCAACCATAGGCCGGATAGGAGTGATGACGGGAACCTCTGGCACTACAACTGTTGTGGTTGAAGGCATCAAAGGAGTTCCATTAACTACGGTAGGTATGGGAGTTGAAGGACTCCCAATATATTTCTAACTCGACTCAGTACTCATACTTGTATGATCACAAGTCTGGTAAGTGGATGTGTATGTACCACGTTTGATAACTTTGCGCCTTTTAGAAGGCAAAGACTCAAGATGTGGTGGTAACTTTAACAAACGATGAGACTGGCGAGGAAGATGGTATGGCTCCACGATCACTCAAGACTCGATATAAAAAAGAAATCCTAAGGCCAACTAACAATCAAAGAGCACACCAAAATAAACAAAAGGGCCAAATGCATGTAATTTTTAAACCTGTGCAGTAAAGCAATGCATATAGATTCTTAAGAAAAGCATAAATGAATCAATGGCTCATACACATAGTACATCGAGATTTACATTGGAAACCCTTAACCGAGAGAAAACCAACCTTCCTTGGTGCCGCAACTTTCAAATTTTTCTGATGAAGTTGGGATCGTCAAATGTAGTTGTCGAATCTGATGCGCCCCCACACACACATGAAAATAATATAACACATACCCAATATTCTCCCACTTGTTGTTTTTTTTGCATCCAGGATTCCACATGATTATATAGTCAACAATCCAGGGCAGCAATGCCCATTTTTACTCTACACCAGGAGAACTTTTCTATGCTCACAAACTTTGTCAACGAATCTGCAACATTCTTCAAAGTGTCAACCTTTTCTAGCGACACCTTCTTTTCTTCAACCATGTCTCTCACAAAGTGATACTGAACATCAATATCCTTTGTCTTCGAATGATAAATTGGGTTCTTTGCCAGGAAATTTCACTCTGATTGTCACAATCTAATCTCACTGCTTGTTTTACCAACCCAATACATGAACACAATCTCTATAACCATACTACTTCCTTGCTTGCATGAGTGGCTGCCATTTATTCAACTTCTGTAGTTGAGAGTGCCACTACACCCTGCCTTTTTCTCATCCAACTGATTGAATCCTCCAAATAGGTTAAACACATACCCACTTGTAGATATTCTACGATCCATATCTCTAGCCTAGTCTGCATCAACAAAGCCATGTATGTCCACCACTCTGTCCAATCTTGGTCTTCCTTGGTAGCACAATCCATAATTGGTAGTGCCACACAAATACCTGAAGACCCTCTTTATTGTTGTCCAATGCTCCTTCCCTAGTTTTGACATATACCTGCTCAAAACTTCCACTGCATGTGAAATGTCCAGTCTAGTACAGACCATTGCATACATCAAACTGCCAACTACACTGGCATATAGAACATGGGACATGTCCTCTTCTTCTTCATGTGTCTTGGGACACTGATCTGCAGATAACTTTACACCTATAGGAGTATGAACCTTGACCAGTTTACTTCCATGCATATTAAACCTCTGCAATATCGTCTCAACATATTTTCTCTGATTCAACCATAGTTTCCTGTTTGCATGATCTCTTTTAATCTCCATTCTCATAATGAAGTTAGCAACACCGAGATCCTTCATGTCAAATTTAGAGGATAGCTGTGATTTCACCTCCTTGATAACATCCATGTTATTCCTACCAACAACATGTCATAAACATACAACACTACATAAATGAAGTGATTACCAACCTGCTTGGAATATACACAGTGATCAACCTTGCTTCTCACAAATCCCAATCCAAGGATGTATGTGTCAAACGTTTGGTACCACATCCTAGGTGATTTCTTCAGACCATATAGTGACTTCTTTAGCATATAGACCAACTCTTTCTTTCCCTTCACTACAAATCCTTCTGGCTACTTCATGTAGATTTCTTCTTCCATATCTCTATGTAGGAATGTTGTCTTCACATCCATCTGTTCCACTTCAAGATCAAAATCAGTAGCAATAGATAAAATAAATCTAATAGATGTTAACTTGGCAACAGGAGAAAAAATCTCACCAAAGTCAATTCCCTCTACCTGGGAATAATCTTTTTCTACTAACCGAGCTTTGTAATTCTCCACCTTTCCTTATGCATTAAACTTCTTCTTAAACAACCATTTGCTACCAAAAAATTTTCTTTCAGCTGGCAACTCAACTATATCCCATGCCTCATTCTTATCCAAGGCATCCATTTCTTCAACCATGGCCTTCTTCCATAGTTTACTATCCTTTGAATTCACTGCTTCCCTGATAGTTTTGGGATCATCATTAGTAATAGATAAAGCAAAATTGGAATGTAAATCAAGGGTATGAGGTTCTTCTTCTGCTTCTGCTTCATATTCTTCAGATGATTCATATTTTGCATCATCCAAATCAAGCTCTATTTTCTCAAGTTCTTCTTGCCTTGGTAGGAATTCTTGTTTGGAAATTTTTTTACCTCTCTAAAAAAAACATCCTGACTGTAAACAATCTTCTTAGTTTCTAGGTTCCAAAGCTTATAACCTTTCACACCATCTTTATAACCAATAAAGATACACTTTTCAGCTTTATTATCCAGCTTACTCCTATTTTCCTT
>JZKD02S0784689.1:127561-139015 GCA_000966675.3 Picea glauca | reverse complement strand
GCATCTACGTTTTAGCATCTGTGATTCAGCATTTGTGTTTCAGCATCTACGTTTCAGCATCTGTGATTCAACATTTGTGTTTCAGCATCACCGTTTCAGCAGTCGTGTTCCAGCAGTCGTGTTCCAGTATCTACGTTTCAGCATCTGTGATTCAACATTTGTGTTTCAGCATCTACATTTCAGCATCTGTGATTCAGCATTTGTGTTTCAGCATCACCGTTTCAGCAGTCGTGTTCCAGCATTCGTGTTCCAGTAGTCGTGTTCCAACATCTACGTTTCAACATCTGTGATTCAGCATTTGTGTTTCGACATCTTTAGCTTCTATGTTCCAGTATCTCTTGTGCGTATTGTCAACCTTGACTGCTTCATAACCGATTGCCATCAATGACAATCCTTGACCGTCTTCGTCATCTCCTGAGTTGCAGCATTTGTGTCTGTGTTTCAGCAACTGTGTGCCAGCATCTGCGATTGTGTTTCAGCTTCTATGTTCTACCTTAACCTTCTGCGTTAGCTTCTGTGTTCAGCACTGTGTTTCAACATCTGTGTTTGCATTTGTGTTGCAGCATCTGTTCTTCATAAACAATCGATTGCCATCAATGACAACCTTGATCATCTGCGTCATCTTTGCTGTAGCCATATTTCCAACAGCTTTTACCTCCTCCCCAATCCCCAAAGTCTCTTGTAGAAGAAGAAAGTCTGGGTGTTCTATAGAGATCACCCTTTTTAAGGCATATTTTTTATGGGCTCATGCCAAACCCCTGCAGTTAAAGGACATGATATTCATGAAGACACCTTGCCTTTGGGCTTCGCTGCTCTAAGTGTTTGTTCAATAGATTGTTGAGTTCTAGCCAAAAGATCCAATCTCAACTTTGATTGTGCTTTAGATAGGAAGGATTTTCTCCCCCGTCCTCCCCTGTCAATGGAGGTAATATCCTCTTTTCCTAGTCCACCTATGGCTTTGGTTTGGGATCTTAAGAAATAATGGGTAGAAGAGGATTCCACCGACTGAGAAGAGGAGGAAGAGTTTTCTTCGAGGATGCAAAGTCTCTTAGGGGGAGGGGCGGCTTCCAAAAGGGGAGGATCAAAGGATCTATCCTGTCTGGCCATAGGAGCATTTAAGGAGACAATATTAAGTGATAAGTTTTCTAGGGCCTCCATCCAATCCTTACCCTCTAAAGACATATTATTAATTAAAACAGTAATAGGGGGAAGGGGACAAGGAGTAATACCCGAGGTCCCAAGAATCGACAAGTCTGGGGCTGCTGTAGAAGTTCTTGTAATCTCCTATTGTCCTTCAGTCACCCTTTTGAGGGTCGGCAAGTGATTCGACTGATCCTTATCAACTGTAACCTCTGTACAAGGACCCGGTTCCGATGGGACAGGAGTAGTTATTTATGAAAAATCTTCTTTCCTTCTATTGCGTTCCGGGGAGGAGGGAGTTAAATTTTCTCTGTAGAAAGAACCCCCTTTTGTTATTAAAGGAAGATAGCAGGAATCCACCAGGTTCCCATACTTGTGGCAGTGGCGACATCTGAAAGGTACATTCTCATAGTCCAATAATTGAGTATGTGTATATCCTTTCCACAAAGTCATATGTTAAGCCTCCATGTAAAAACACGTTAAACCTCATATTCTCTTACCTCCGATGTGCTCCTATCCACAAAGTCATATGTTAAGCCTCATATGCCCAAAGTCCTTGGAAAATAGAAAAAAGGGTTTATTATTATTAATATAAATATTTTTATATTGAAATATTTATATTAATATTTGATCCAATATTTAATTTACGACATCACGTCAAATCATGGGCACTAATCTCAATTTATAATGTGGAAAAGTTAAAGGATGGATGGAGGGTGCACATACATATTGGGCATAAAATTAACGCGGAGGTTAATGATGTGATGGCGGGCAGGGGAAAATACCACGGTTTCAAATCGTGGACACGCGGCACCTCCTAAAGCATATCAGGGAGAAACGTAGTTTGAATTAAACAACTCCAGCCCAAGCCTGATATAATAAATGCACCATTTATTATATGTTTTATGTGCGACATTTTTCCAGGAGTGCAATTCAATAAAGATTATGGAATTTCTAATAAAAGAAATTCTTCCTCACGGTGAAATTGTTTTACAGAGGTAAAATTCACATTTTACAAATTAAAGAGATTAATGTTCATTTCCATGGAAAAAAATTAAATGGGAAGATGCACGTGAAAGGAAGACTTGGATAATTCTTTATCCAAAGGTTTTACGGAGGTAAAAGAAGAAGATAAAAGGTATTTTACCAAAGATGGTAAATTGGAAAAAACATGGTAACAGTAAATGTTTTTTATAGTGAGATGGTAAATTGGAAAAAACATGGTAACAATAAATGTTTTTTACAGTAAAATGGTGAATTGGGAAAAACAAGACATGGTTTCCAAAGCCACCGGAAGCAAGCAAATAAATGGTTTAAAAAACCACGGGCATGAATTAAATTATGGAAATTTATTTCTACGGGATAGAAAAATATTTGGGAATTATTTTTATTTCAAATATATTATTCCCAAATATTTAATGAGAATATGGATAAATGGAATTAGATTTGAAGGAGTATAAGTGACATTTCAAAGAGAACGTGGCAGAGGAAGGGGCTGGAGCGTCAGAGGAATCTGCAGGGATCATGACACATTTTTTTATGAAAACTATTATTTGTAATCATTGTAGAAGCTGAAACATTTCATTTCAGTTATTATAACCTATTACACACTGAAGGAACTCGAATTGTATAAGTGTTAGAGGTTCCAAATGAATTAAGAAGGGCAGAAGTGCAAGGGCACAATTCTGGTGGTTCTGGACTCTATTGTAATTTTTCTGGAACTGAATTGAATACATATGTAGAAGCATTTTGAACTATTTATGAAAAGATTCTAATGGCTATGATATGAGTTTTGTCTTCCTTCATTGTTTGTATTTCCTCTGTTCTTTAATTCCATTTACATTTTCCTCTGTTTAAATTGGATAGTTAAAAGCCCAGAATTCATCCCTTGATGCTCTCAGCTAAAACAATTTAAACTGTGTGTATTTCTTCCTAACTAATTCATAATTCATTTTATTAATTCTCTGATGCAGTTACTTGTTTTTCCCCTTTCCTCTTACACTTTGCAAATCTCAATTTACAACTCAGATTCATTGCCTCATTTAGCCTTTATCCTCTGGAGATTTTTATTGGTCAGCCAATGTTTTCATTCATTTCAGAAATTTTGACTCCATAGCCCTGAGTGTCCCTCCCCTTCTTAGCTAACAGCTTTATAAAAACCCCCAAAACAAACCAAATCTAGCCACTGATTGCTAAAGAAATATCAAGTGACACGAGAGAACCCTCTCTGAGTTGAGAAGGTTAGTTCCCATCTCTAAAGTAGGTTGAAACAATTACCTCTGTCGTTTGTCTTTCATCCGGAAAAAATTTACAGAGTGCTAACACATGCCGACTTCTCTTCCTAGTAGCAGATTGCCCACTTTCCCTTTGGAGGAGGGTCCTCTCCTTTTCCTTTTATGTCATCCTTTGTAAAAACCTTGTCGTCCCATGGAACCTATGGTAAGTACTCTGAGGAGTGTGTCCTCCTGTTTAGTGTAAAACCTTGTTGCTCTTCAACATCTAAATGGGCCGAGATAAAACCCTGTGGAGGGGTAAGACCCAAACCCTTACGGCTCGAATTCAAGACAATGTTTTCGACAGTCTGTGCTCCTTTCTCCATTGACCCACTACCAAAATAATATGAGTGTGGAGCTACTTCTTCTTGTGTTATCCAGTCTAAGGCTAGGTCAGACAATCCAGTGACTGAGAGGAAACTATCAGAAGTGAGGGGGTTCGAAGCTAGGTACTCAGAAAAGGTTCCAAAACATACTGTGAAGACATCCACTCCTTGTGGGGAAGAGAGTGGGGTCGGGAGTGTTCCTGACAGTGGAGATGGAGGGTCAGGAGACAAGATCTGATCTAGCGGTGAGAAGCCAGCTGTTGAAAGCCCCATAGAAGGTTCAGAACTGCAACAGGTGGTAAGTGAGTTTGGAAAGTCTGAACCTTTGTCCATGGATGACCTAGGAGACTGGGAACAGGGGCAGTTACGAGGCTGTGGTAGTTAGCAGGAGCGGACAGGGGGGGGCAACGGTCTAAGGGGAACCTAGGGTAAAAAGGGTAAACCAGTCATCGTGAAACTATAAAACCCGGAGAAAATCAGCCACAGTCCCACTCCTTTGTGCCAGAAAAAACCGCAGCTGACATCCTCTAAATCTAGTTCTCATTTCAACATATTATTTATATGATTAAAAGGATCATTAAAAGTTTTACAAGTATTTTATTTTATTTTCATGAGTTAATATGTTATGAAGATATATAATAATATAAATGATTTTAAAATGAAACTTAATATATATGTAGATAGTGCAATCCATAAGAAAATGTTTTATTGGAAATATGAACATAAAGTTACTAGAAATACATAAAGGAACGCACACTTTATAAGTGTGAACATTTTTTAAATTGAAATGATTACTATATTCCTTCTTGGAGGTTGCAACTTTGAATCCTTAGAGGGCTAGGTTATGTGGTAAACCTATGTAAACTAAGCAATCATATTATTGCATAAAGAAGGTCCCCTACAAACAAGGGGTCTCATACATCAATTTAGTGTACGTCTAGGACATGACCTTAAAATTAGACTATTATTATTATTATTATTATTAGAAAATACCATGGACCAAAGCCATGTGGGGAAGTAAAATAATGGTTATTTAGAGTTGTTATCACACAATGCTTCCAAAACTTCTAGTATAATGCATATTAATAATACAAACTAGGTGTCCTTGCTAAAAATTTCATAGGGTTTATTACTCACATAATTGTCCTAATATGAAAATAAAATGGAAAAAACGTACATTGTAAAAACTAGAGAATTTAGGTATCGGGTAAGCACTTTTTATTGATTGTAGTGCACTTGGGAAAACCAAAGGAGGAGAGACCATCTGATGATTCAATTCTTCAATATATCGAAGGGCCACTTTGAAGGCTAAGACATGCTTTGTTACACATTACCAAAGATCCGAGAGGCCTAAATGAGTGGTAACATCCCAAGATTAGACTCATTGAAGGTGATGTTGCATATCACTATGGGTTATAGTAGCATCTTTAGACACCCTAATATTATTTGATTCTCTTATTTGGCCTTTATCCCTTGCACTCACATCATATGCAACTTGGGTCCACTCTATACTTATCCAAAACGTCTTCCTATCAATCCACACACTACTTCTACTCATCAAAGGAGCATGTACACTCTAGTTTCCTTTAACAAAGACATGTGTACTTTAAAAAATCACTAAAAATTATAAAAAAACAAGAAAATTATGTGCTCTTGAGTGGAGTTTGTGGGAATATTTTTTTTATAACTCCCTAAATGCTATGGAAAACAATATCAACCATCTTGAAATGGTATAAAAGAGGCTTAAAGGAAGGAGATGGGTACAAGAACTATTACTATATCAAAGTTATATTCTAACCTAAGTAGTCAAAGCCATCATATCCCTGTGGTTTTTATGACCCTCAACTCCCAAGAAATCCCTGTTTCATAAAATTCCATCTCCCATTATTGTTTTTTATTCCTAATATCCCTTGATCTTTGTTACACATTATTTTCATCACCCCTATGACCGTTAATGATGTACACATATCCTTTGTCTTTAGAAGGATAAATTGCCTTAATCCCTGAAGAAGAATGAAGATGAACTTTCCCAAAGAGATGAAATTATCTTTTCCTTTGTAAAAAACCTTGTAAAGAAGGATCATCATACCTTTCTCAATGTTAAGGGTGTGACGATCTAGGATCAACACAGGTTGCACCAAAGTGGCCTGCAACATTGTCACAATTTGCTCAATGTTAAGGGTGTGACGATCTCCCGTACAAAGAAAAAGAGAAGCTTCTCGATGCTTCTAGAATAGAAGCTTCGAGGGTGAGGTGGCCTCCGATCGGTTTGGATCTGAGTCACATCCCTAATCTCATGGAATCATCCTAACCTCCTCACCCTATCTTTTGCATCTTATAAAAGGAGGGGAGTTCTCATGGGAAAATTATCCTTTTTGGGTTAGTTGGGGTGAAGAGATTGCTTAGATTTTTAGAATAGCTTGGTTAGCTTGGTGAGAATAGTCTAGCCAAGAGTTTCGATTAGCTTCAACTATAGCTAATTCATATGGAGTGTTTGGGCCTATGTTGGCTTTGATCTTTTCTATGTCAAGTTGAGATTGTGAGTGACTTTCAAATCTACAGTCTCAAAATTCATGGAGCAGAAGTGTGTGGGAAGTGTTGGAACACATTTAATTTTGAGATTTTGAGCTTTAGACTTTTCCTCTTAGAAATAAAATTTTCACCCAAAAGGAAAAAGAAACTTAGATATTCTCCTTTTGAATTTAAAGATAAATCCATCGCTTGTTGAAAAGGCACTTATGATATCCACCATCTATTAGCTACTCTAATTTTATCAAACGATCTTAATGATCTCCAAAATGTAGAAGCTGCTTGAGTTTCAAATAAAGTCTCTAACGTTTTCTTCGAAGCTTTGCGCTTCAGGTATTCTATCAAGTCTAAACAATGAAAACCCCGAACGACAAAACACTAAAGTACTTAAGGCTAATTCAAGGTTTAAAACATGATAAAGTAAAACATAAAAATGAGTAATAGGAGATTAACTTCTTTGTGAATTTGACCTTAGGGAGATTTATACCCTAATTGTGTCCAACACTCACAAACACTAAAGTATTAATGATATGTATGATTGGATAAAGTTAATGATTTGGATTACGATTAGCAGTTTTTATTCAACGAAGAGATTACATATTTCTGTTGTTACAGGAAGGATAATTTTTTGCACCACGAAAAGTTGTAGGGAATCTTGACCTTAGAATCTAGTGGAACGATAAACCAGTTCGGAAGCCGGATAAACTAAGGGAGGGGGCTAAATAGACAGAAAAAAGAGCACAACTCTCTGGCACGCTAAGTCCTCGAAGTGGAATATCTGACGCCGCGTGTCCTTTTGATTTGGATGGCTGAGATTTACTTCAGAACTCCGGGCTTCGGGCATTCTGAGATGCTTAACCTTGCAAAACTTCTGGAGTGCTAATTCCCCGAAGTGAGAGATCGGGTGCCACGTGCCCTCTTGATTTCAATGACGGAGATTTACTTCGGAACTCCAGACTTTGGGAGTTCTCGCTTCACACATCCAACTTTCTTCCGAAGTGGCTATCCGTCGAAGTACATGATCTCCTATCGCGTGTCCTATTGATTTCAATGACAAGGATTTACTTCAAAACTTCTAGAGTTATTTACTCAGCACTTCTTGCATCCCCCTCAGAGTACGAAATACCCAAATACGAGGATCATCTGACATGTGTCCCCCGCTTAGATCGACGGACATGAATTGCATGAAATTCGCTCTATCTTCTCTACACATGACCAAGAGTTGTGGCATCGGCTTAACTTTGGGCGCTTATCTCACTTTGCGAAGATCGACAATTGGATTTTAATGGATCATGGAGATTAGTGGTTGAGAGCGATTACGGGGGGGAGAAGTTGTGCAAAATTTTATTTCGAAGGGCGGTCCCGCAATTTAAACCACGATTTTCTCTCGGGGGTACATGGCATCATGAGGTCCATTGCGGGATGAAAAGTAGGTTACTTCAAACCACCTCCTCTCACTCCTACAAAATAGAGAAATGTAAAAGGATGTTGGAGCAACACCTGTCATCCACGTCATGTACCCCGTTCACCCTCCAGCCCGTCACACCTTCCACATTAGTTACCCCATTTACCTCACCACCTACATTTGTCCCCATGTCATCCAATTCATGAACATTTACTCTTTCTTGTAACTATTAGCCATCACATGAGGAGCCAACGTTGAGCTGCCTATCACATTACCAGTCACCCCATATTTTCAACTGATATTATTTTTCCATTAAATGCATCTGAAGAACAGATAGCAATGGAATCAGATGACGAGGACATTAAACAAATGATTATGGTAGCCTTAATGGACATGTGTTCCTAATTCAAAGAACAAAGGAAAATGAGCGCGTTTGCGAGTAGATGAAGAGACAGATGAAAACTCCATCTCAAACAACATCTGTCTGATGTCGTTTCATGAAAATTACATTCTATTTTTAGGAGAGATTGTATGAAGTCCAACGGTTTTGAGTTGAGACAAATTTTGTATAAATAGATATATTTTAGATCTATTCAGAGGGGAGGCTTCGAGCCCAATCTAGAGGCTTTGAGCCCAAGGTGGGCACTGCTTCTTGCCGGATATAATAAAGAAAAATGTCCTTTTTGAGTATTAACACAAGTGCAGACAAAGATTCCAACTTTTGTTCAGTTTGAGTTATGTGTTCCTTCTATACTTTCATATCTCCAAATTTACTTATTTAATTCCTTGATATGCGATTGATTGCAATTTAGTATCACAACTACTGTAACCACATTATCTCAATAATTCATTAAGTAATCATTTTTTCCTTTGTATTTACTGTAAGTAATACAAGACCTGCAAGCTACATGAATTACCACATTTCATATCCTATTCAAGGGTGCACTCTCCATTTTTCTTCCACTGCAAACAAGGTGAGATTCTTCTGCAATTGATGCCTTGCTTTGTTTAACAGTTTTGTAACTCTTCTTCACACCATTTGGTATTATAATTGTGACTCAGACAATAGAACATGGCCTCTTTCCTGTCCTATTATTAATTTCATTTAAGGATCATTTCTCGTATAACTAAAGGTAGGAAAATCACTCTTTAGAACATTCTCTTTAAACACTTTTGATGCCTGACATTATTCTTTGATCCTTAGAATCAATCTCAGGAAAACCAGGAAGCAAGGATTTGTTGGAAGGGACCCTACAACATCAAGGCATCATTTATATTCTCCTTTTCATATTTCTAATACAATAATATATTTCTTTCCCATAAAATTGTTCTTATTTTATTGTATGACTCCTTGATCACATACACAGGTTTTGTTAAGTATACATTGTTTCTTTCACTTCGTTGGCTTATGTCTTTTTACAAGTTCAACATCCCATAAGCCTTGCGATGGAGTGAGGATGAAACTAGTTAGGACAAGTGACATTTAAAAGGTATGTCATTTATCTCTTGTTAGTTAGTATTCATGACAATTAAAACTTAGGGGAAGTTTTATATTCTGTCTTGTTTTGTTCTAGTTTCGGGGTGAAAATAGGGAGATCAGTTTGTGTCTACACTTACCGATTTTTCATGAAACTAAATTGGCGACCATACTGTGTTTAATGGCATTAGTTCCTGGAATGACCAACAAAGAAACCCCTGCTCTGGGGGAACCTTTTGTTTTTTCCTCTTACGTAAACGTTGGTCCTCCTTACATCGCTACTTTGAGCCTTCTAGGTATCATGATTGGATTTTTGGTGTGGTTTTTTTCTGCTCCAATAATCGAAAATGTAGCGAGTGCTTCGGTTATAAGAAATCCCCCCCAAGATCATAAACCTCATGTTGATCCTTCACCTTCTTCACTAGTAAGATCTTCTTCGCCTTCTTCACTTGCAAGGTCTTCTTCCATTTCATCTTCTTTGTCGAGTGAAAACTCTGAAGCTAGTAACCTGGTGGATAAGAAAAAGAAGAAAAGGAATTGAGAAGACATATCAAGGTACCTGTGGTAAAAGTTTCAACTCTTGATTCGCTATAATTATGGATATACACTCTATGGAAGATAGGGTTTTTGATGAGTCCTGAAGCTAGTCAATAAACAGGTGTTCCAGGTAAAAAAGTCATAACTTCTTCATAGAGAATCCAAATGAAGTGGGACTAATTTCATTGGAAATAGTATGGACTGTAGTTTCGTTTGTGCGAGTTTCAGAATCGGATGTTAAATATTGAGCACGAGGCATTTTTTACAAGTTCGCTCTCCTGAATAAACCATAATTGAATAAAGTCTACCATTCTTTCTATAACTTCTTTTTGGGGAGAATTCAAGGAGTGAAACTTAGAGAAGTTTCAGAGACTACATTGAGTAATATTATCTAAAGGATCAAAGTATTCCAAGAATTGAATAATTACAGAAGTTGAATAAGTTTCAGGAAGCATTATCAGGCTCTATGTGATGGTTGGTTGATGGTGATGATTTAATGTAAAGTTTTATTATCTCTCATATATTATTGGGTGGAAGGAAGGGGCAAGGATGGAGAGGTCAACCCTCTCTTGATATTGAAGTATTGTATCTTCCTCTTGGAGGTTTATCCCTCCCTTTATATTTGGAAGTTGTAGCTACCTTTGGAAGTCATTACCTCCCTTGACCAATAATTATTGATTATTTCTCATATATTGTGCATGGTGTATTGTGGTGTATTGATGTGACTCTTATACTATTATTCATTTCTAATTGGATATAATTGAATGGTTTAAGTATAAGTTGAATTTTTTTTTAAATTGTACTTGATATTGATTCACCCCCATCTCAGTATCAACAATTGGTATCAGAGCATGTTGCCTTCAGAATAGTTTAACCACTGGAAGGAAAATCCTGAGTAGAGATGGATGACCATGAACACATTTCAAATGGGATTCAAAAATGTTATGGAATAAATTATGCATACTGGAGTGATGAGTGAAAAATTACCTAACAACTTTGGGAGTAGACATTTGGTACTTAGTTGTAAATGGCTATGTAATCCCAAATAATGCTCCAACCAATGCAAATGAGAAGAAGCTTATGAGTTGTAATTCAAAAGCTAGACATGTTATTCTAGCAGCATTGGCACCAACCATTGCTAGCAAAGTGATGGGCTGCAACATTGCTAAAGAGGTATGGGACAAACTCAAGAGTATCTACGAAGGTGATCCAAAAGTTAAGCAGGTCAAGATTCAATGACATAGAGCAAAATTTGAAAATTTGAAGATGAATGAAAACGAAGATATTGCAACCTATATTCTTAGAGTTGATGAAGTTGTTAATGCTATTAGAGGATTAGGTGAAGAGCTCGATGAATAGTTGGTTGTACAAAAAGTGTTGAGATCACTTCTCTTGAAGTATGATGCTAAGGTCTCCGCCATTGAAGAAACTAGGGACTTGACCAAAATGACAATGGATGAATTACATGGGTCTCTTATAGCATATGAAATGAGAACAGGTACATAATGTGACCAACCAAACAATGAAGCAGCCTTTAAAGCCATAAAGAAGAAAAAAGACAAGGATAAAGACCTTGATGAAGAAATAGAAAATTTCATAAGAAGGTTCCAGAAGGGAAGTGGACGATACAAAGGTAAGTCTCCTCTTAAATAGTTTAACTGTGGTAGAATAGGACATATTGTTGAAAACTGCTACTATAAAAAGAGAAGTCTCAACAATAAAAAGAGCTTCTACTCCAAGGATGATGACATCTCCTCAGATGAGAGT
>JZKD02S0784689.1:87516-127463 GCA_000966675.3 Picea glauca | reverse complement strand
ATTGTAGAATCAATGAAAGGAATAACTATGCAAGCTACATGAATGGTGAAAATAGTAGATATGGAAATGTTCGTAGACCTATAAACATAAATTATAATCCATTTGACCCATTAATTGATCAAAATAAAGTATGTTACAAGTGCAATAATCTTGGTCACAAAGCACGAGATTGCAAAGAGATGAAGGAAGATAATCATATGCCAACTACAACATGGAAAATGAAAGAAATTCAACACAATAAAAATTGTTCAATAACATTGGTCGCTAAAAAATTCAAATAAGAAGATGAATGGTTCATAGACAATGGGTGCTCATCTCATATGACCGGAGATCAAAGCAAATTTGTCAGCTTGAAGAAAAAGGGTGGAAATGTTGCATTTGGAGATGACTCATCGACCAAAATACTTGGAAAAGGAACTGTAAAGCTTGGAAGTGAAAATGTAAAAGCAGGAAAAGTCCTATTAGTTGAATATCTGAAGCATAATCTCCTCAGTGTCAGCAAAATATGTGATCATGGATAAACTCTTACGTTTGACTCCCAAAAATGTAAAATCAGAGAAAATAACTCAGGAAGATTGGTTGCAACTGCAACAATAAGACCGAACAACATATACATCCTAGACATGAAGAATATAGAGAAGAAAAAAGCCACACAAAAGGATTCCAAGGAAGAAAAAGTCCCAAATACCAAAAATAAGGATGAAGTATTATTGAGTGCCACATGTTCAAGGGGAGTGGCCCCAAAGAAGAGAGTTACCTTTTGTCATTAAACTCAGGGGGAGAAACCCTACCCTTTGCCACTGATGTCAAAGGGGGAGAAAAATTGGGATCATGATGATAGGGGAGCATGACTGTTTCCATCAATGACAAAGGGGGAGATTGTTGAAAGATTGGTTGTTGTCATTGATGTCAACCCTAGTCATTGGTTTTGGACCATAAGATTGATGAAGGTATTTTTACATGAAGGACAATGTACATGCAGAAACAAAACCCATGGGTGGATAGTATACATCATGTTGTTTCCGGTGGTAGGTGGCATGTCACGTGGATCCTCATGGTTGAGGATAAATGAATTTTTGAAGATGACAAAGTGAATTGAAGAAGGAAGTACATGTAGGCCTTGAAGATAATTAAAGAAAAGAATTACAGAATAAGAAAGTGTCAGGTCGACCCTAATGTTAAAAGGAAGTGACATAAATTGTATAAATAAATATAATTATACATTCATTTGAAACAAAAGTCTAATTTCAGAGGAAATCAGAAGTAAAGAAGGCCGGATTTCAAGGGAGGATGAAGTCTTTTGGTGATGTGTTCTAAGGTATGTTATTTTCAGGTCATCTTACCATTTTCGCTATAACGTTTTTTCTAGAACAACTCAGATGGTGAAATTGATTTGGTAATGAAATGACATATCAAGGTACCTATGGTAAACGTTTCAGCTCTTGATTTGTTATAATTATGGAGATACACTCTGTGGAAGATAGGGTTTTTGACTAGTCCTGAAGCTTGTCAATAAACAAGTGTTCTATGTAAAACAGTCATAACTTATTCATAGAGAATAAAAATGAAGTGGGACCAATTTAATTGGAAAGAGTATGGACTTTAGTTTCTTGTGTGCGAGTTTCAGAATCTGATGTTAATTATTGAGCACGGGGCATTCTGTACAAGTTCGCTCTCCTAAATAAACCAGAATTGAATAAAGTCTACAATTCTTTCTATAACTTCCTTTTGGGGAGCATTAAAAGAGTGAAACTTGGAGGAGTTTAAGAGAATACATCGAGTAATATTATCTATAGGATCAGAGTATTCCAAGAATTAAAGAATTACAGAATTTGAAGAAGTCTCAAGAAGAATTATCAGGCTCTATGTGATGGTTGGTTGATGGTGATGATTTAATGTAAAGTTTTATTATCTCTCATATATTCTTGGGTGGAAGGAAGGGGCAAGGATGAAGAGTTCAACCCTCTATTGATATTGGAGGATTGTATATTCCTCTTGGAGGTTTATCCCTCCCTTAATATTTGGAAGCTGTAGCTACCTTTGGAAGTCATTACTTCCCTTCACCAATAACTATTGATTATTTTTCATATATTGTGCATGGTGTATTGTGGTGTATTGATGTAACTCTTATAATATTGCTCATTACTCATTGGATATAATTGAATGGTTTAAGTATTAGTTGAATTTTTTTTTTAAATTGTACTTGATACTGATTCACCCCCCTCTCAGTATCAACACAATCTGGTCCCTTCATCGGTCAGTCTGGTTGATCAGGTAGTCAATCTGGTCACGTCATTAGTTGAACCATTTGAAAAAGTGGTGGATCTGATCCCATCCTCGGTCGAATCCACTCTCCCGTTAGAGAGTGAAACCCAAGTAGTTGATCTGTTTCCATCCTTCAACCCCATTCTCCCCTTAGAGAATGAAACCCAAGTGGTCGACCTGATCCCATCATCGGTCGATCCTACTCTCCCACTAGAAATTAAACCTGATATTGCTCATGTTTTTCTTGTTGATATAGATTCTACTGTGCTAGGGGGAATTCCTCCTTCTCTCGTGGAACCCCCTCCAACTAATGAGACCATCCTTTTTTATTCGGGTGTGCTAGCTGAACCTCGTCTTCCCTGTCACATTCCTTTCAAGATTACAGTACAGGTTTGTGGTCAGGACGTTTCGCAGACACTGGTAGACGAAGGTGTGTCCGTTAGTATTTTGTCCTCTATTGCTTGGCAAGATTTGGGTTGTCCTCAACTTGTGCCGGTTACGCAGAATCTGTTATCTTTTAACAGAAGAACCAGTCAACCTTTAGGGACCCTTCCTTAGTTTTCTGTAACTTTGGGAGGGAAAACTGTCTTTATTGACATCATGGTAGTCCAAGACCCCTTGGATTTCGATTTACTCCTTGGGTGAGATTATGTCTATGACATGAAAGTTATCGTGACCACTCTTTTTCATGTGATATATTTCCCTCATGATGGAATAATTGTGACTATTGATCAACTTTTGTTCATTGGCCCTGACTTGACCATCATCTCAATGACCTCCCTAAATGGTTCTTATATGCAGACAATATCACCTCCACCACAAGTCAATTATGTTGCATTGTCTCCCATGCCTTAAACTGCTGATGAAAATGAGCTTCTCACTGTAAACTCAATCTCTTATGACTTTGATCCGATAGTTGACATGGTGATCTCTTCGATAGGGATATTAGAGCATGATCTCCTTACCCCTTTCGTGACCCTCGACATGGTGTCCTTCCAGAGCGTTGTTATTCCATCAAGTGAAGATCTCTTGGAATCCATGACCGAGTTTTGTCCCTTGACATGGTGTCCTTACAAAGCATTGTCCTTTTGGAAGCCATGATCAAGAAGAGAGAGTTGAGCATGGTTTTCTGATTTCAAGTTTTCTAATTTAAAGCTCGTTAAAAAATGAAACCATCTACAAGGATAGTTTTGCATCTCTATGGAAACCTCATTAAAAAAATGAAACCGAGGTTATGGGCATAGTTCTTGTTTCTATGTCAAGATTGTTAAAAAATGAAATAGAGGTTTGGGGATTGAACCTGGATTCTCAAGCATAGTTTTTCTTCTCTGTGGCAAGCTCGTTAAAAAATGAAATAGATTTATCCCCTCTTCGATTGAGTAAAGTACTTCGTTACGTATAGTATTTGAAGCTTCATTTCATCCATATGTGACATTGGATGAAACGAAGCTTGGGGGGAAATGCTTACAGCCTTTGGACTTCATGTTGAAGTTAAGCCTCCAACTTCTTAAGCTAGGGGCAAAGTACCAACCATCCATGGATAATGCGTTGGGAAGTCGCAAGCATAGTTTTATTTGGTTCAAGCTTGTATAAAAATGAAACTACCTACCCCAAGCATAGTTTCCTCTGGTTCAAGCTTGTGTAAAAATGAAACCAGGTCCAAGCATACTTTTGTTTAGTTTTAATCTTGTGTAAAAATAAAATCTATCCCAAGCATAGTTTTACTTTGGTTCAAGCTTGTGTAAAAATGAAACTAATCCCAAGCTTAGTCTTTATTTTTTCTCATGCTCATAAATACCTGAGAATGTAACCGAGTATACTTTTATCACTTTTTCGGACTCGTAAAGGTTATACAAAAAATGAACCCCCTGGAGTTCTCTTTAAGCTCTTTTCAAACTCTCTAAATATGAAAAGATTGTTGTGCAATCTGGTTTTTTCATGCTCATTAAAGTATTTGAAGAGAATGTTTTTTGAGCGGTAGTTTATCTCTTTTTTGGTTTCATCAAACTACTTTACGAAAAATGAACACTCTAATCAAGCATGATTAGAAGAAGTTATGGAGTCCTCTTTAAGTTCTTTTCAGATTCCATAAACATGAAAAGACCACTGAGTTTTGTTTCTTTAGACTCGTAAAAAAAACATTGAAAGGCCCATATGGGACCGAACCAATCCTTCCTAGGGTTTGTTAAATATACTTTGGGGGACTCATCTGAAGGATGAGCTTATAGTTCAAGCATATGTTATCCTCCTCAAGCTTGTGTAAAAATAAAGAGGTACTTGCCAGAAATGGTGGGGGAAAGTTGGGAAAGAAATGTATCTAAACCTATATTCTATGGAAGAGTCGCTTTTGAACATGAAACCCTTTCACTCATTTTGTGTCTAGGTTGGAAAATCCTCTTGTCTTTTGATCATACTCATTTATAAGATTACAATTTGGTCTATGACCCCTGTTGTTGAGTTAGTGTATCCAAGACAGTTGTCGTGTCGTCAATATGTTCAAAGATAAGTTCAACCTAGAAATAATTATATTGTGTCAACCATTTATGTAGTCCTTAAGCCTTATATTGCGTCGTCCATCCCCCAGTCAGTCCTGAATCACTTGTTACTCTGATCTACTTCAAAAAAATTTACCTGTTTCGTGTCATTGGTGGGGGATACATTAAGGCTCTCCTGTGACGAGTCTTTTTCTATCGACTTCAACATGTTATCCAGGAATTAGTCTTAGAAACTAATCAGTACCATGGAACTTTCATGCCTCAATGGCATGTTTCCTTTCTTTTGACAACAGATTTTCATTATTGACCCATGATCGGGAGATTCAGCTGAGTGTTCGACCTCAGCTCACAAATACGCACCCATTAGATTGTACTAGTGTACCTTGGGATTCATTGACATCAAAGGTTATTTCCCTTGCACTTGTTAATGATATTCATAAATGACCGGTAATCAAGTGGTTTCTACCATGTTCGATTTCAACACATGTATTCGCATGGTTAGATTATACTATAGAGTGGTGGATATGAAGACCCTGGGTATTTTCTAACAGATTCAGGTTGCATTGGAGTATATTCATATTGTACTGTTGCATAGATCCACTTTGTATGTCTCGTGGTTATGTTCAAATTTGAGTCTTTATCACGTAGATCCACAGTGTATTTTTGGTGGCTATGTTCAAATTTGAGTCATAATGGTATGGATCCACAATGTATGTTTGGTGGCAAGGACCTGTCTTACTTGACATGGATCTTTTCATGTTGACATTTATTCTTTGATTCATTTGTATTCTGAGTATGGGAATGCCTACCTCCGTGATGATATATTATTGTACTGTATTTCCTTGTTTGTTGGCAAGTTTCCGACCGACGTGTTCCTTGTTCCCAACACACATCAGACAAAGTATTTCAGCTATCACTTTGTACTAACTTCATACTTTGGGGGCCTTACTATTACACATTATTTTGGTCACCCCTATGACCGTTAATGATTTACACCTATCCTTTGTCTTTAGAAGGATCAATTGCCTTAATTCTTGAAGAAGAATGAAGATGAAATTTCCCAGAGATGAAATTATCTTTTCCTTTGTAAAAAAACTTGTAAAGAAGGATCATTGCACCTTGCTCAATGTTAAGGGTGTGACGATCTAGGATCGATGCAAGTTGCACCATAGTGGCCTGCGACATTGTCGTAATTTGCTTAGTGTTAAGTGTGCAACGATCACCCGTACGAAGAAAAAGAGAATCTTCTCGACACTTCTAGAATAGAATCTTAGAGGGTGAGGTGGCCTCTGATCAGTTTGGACTTGTGTCACATCCCTGATCTCATGGGATCATCCTAACCTCCCCACCCTATCCTTTTCATCTTATAAAAGGAGGGGAGTTCTCATGGGAAAGTTATTTTTTTTAGGTTAGTTGGGGTGAAGAGATTGCTTATCTTTTTAGAATAGCTTGTTTATGTTGGTGAGAATATTCTAGCCAAGAGTTTCGATTAGCTTCAGCTATAGATAATTCATATGGAGTGTTTGGTCCTATGTTGGCTTTGATATTTGCTTTGTCAAGTTGAGATTGTGAGTGACTTTCAAATCTATAGTCTCAGAATCCGTGGAGCAGAAGTGTGTGGGAAGCAAGGAACTATTGAAAGGGACCCTACAACATCAAGGCATTGATTTTATTCTCCTTTTCATATTTCTAATACAATAATATATTTCTTTCCCATAAAATTGTTCTTCTTTTATTATATGACTCCTTGATCACATACATAGGTTTTGTGAAGTATAGATTGTTGTTTTCACTTCACTGGCTTATGTCTTTTTACAGGTTCGACATCCCATAAGCCTTGCGATGGAATGAGGGTGACACTAGCGAGGACAAGCAACATTTAAAAGGTATTTCATTTATCTCTTGTTAGTTAGGATGCTTGACAATTAAAACTTAGGGGAAGTTTTATATTCTATCTTGTTTTGTTCTAGTTTCGGGATGAAACTAGGGAGATCAATTTGTGTCCACACTTACCGATTTGTCCTAAAACAATCTTACTCATACTTGCGTGAGGAAGAGTGAAGGATTTGAATAAGTCATGAGTGGCCCAACAATAAATAATCTAAGAGGAGGTTACAGACAATGCTAGCATTGAGGTTAGGTATACATTTCATATATTTATCCAGATTGGATCATTATATTATGTGTCATCATTATTGATCCTTCCAGAGTGGAAAAAATTAGAGGAATCAACTTGTAGGGCCATTTTAGTGGCAGGTCCTAGTTTGGAAAATTGTGGTTCAGAACCTTTTGGGGACATTTTGAGGCATCAAATGGAATTTTTAGGGGTTAAAAATTTCCCAACATACCTTTCTCCTCATGACTCTATTCTACACATCGATACCTTTCAAATGTTGTAAAAATCACGTCAATTAGAGCTCGTATGAAAAATTTATGCCTCTTGCAAGTTTACCACCATGGTACAAGAGGATGCCACGTCATCTCCAATTACTCATGCATATGGGGCTAGCCACTTATGTAATTTCAAGAAGATTCTAGGAGGTCCAAAACCCTATCACAATTGAGGGTTGAGGAAGTCAAAAACCTACCCCTAGATGGCTATCAGGCTATGTTAAATACCGGGCCGCTAGGAGTATAAGAGGTTCCATTATTTTGAATTCTATCTTGTTCCATAGTTGAGAAAAGCATATAAGAATGGTATTCTATGAGCATAACAGAAGAGGAGAGATTTTGTAGCATCTATACAAGCCACAAGTCAAAGGAAACTCGACAGAGACTGCATCTTTCTTTGTAATTGCATCATTTCTATATTAGAGAAAAGAGAGCGTAAAAACCTCACCTTCTAGCTGGGTTTTCTCCCATATTGTGTTTTCGAGGTCATATCTTGTGTTTATTTGTGGATGGTGTGATTGTATTTTAATTTTCTCTATTTTCTGCATTTTATCTATTTCATGCATAAGAAGAAAATCAATAACTAAATATTATGGAGATCTAAAGGAAAAAAATAACCTTAATAGTAAAGATTTCAATATTTTATTAGATATTTTGTGATGAACTATTCCAGTGCAATATCCACGGTAGTTTAAATATCATATTGGTATCAAAGAATGTTTTTCATTTGGGTATTTGTGGGAAGTTTTAGGATCCATGAATCAATTTAAAGGGAAGTCACAGAAACCATATCCATGGCAGACGAGTATGTCATAATAACCCTCGAGATCCAACATAAGAGATATTTGAATAGTTGGAAGCGCAAGTTATCGACATCAGTCACAATATGAACCTCCTCATGATGGATCTAGCAGGAAATCTTGGACCGTTTAGAGATGATGGAGGCTCTAACTTAGAGAACATATTAGAGGGGAAATCAAAATACTTAGGAAAGGAGTCACAGAAAGAATCTGAGAAAGAGAAGTTGAGTTCAATTGTTGTGAACCCTTCACATTCTTTATTGAAGATGGAAGAGAAAGTGGACATAAAGCCATACCAAGGTAATATCGATGCATTAAAAATGAATCATTGGTTGCAACAGCTAGAATTTTATTTTAGCATTCACCATATAGATGAAGAGCATAAGATTTCATTTGCTAGATTGAAGTTAGAAGGCCATGATTTAACATGGTGGGAAATCCATATGGAAACACTTAGGTTGGAGGGTGATCCACTAGTAACTAGGTGGGAGGACTTCAAAACCCTCATCACGTCCCAATTATACCCTATCGGGTATGTAGAGGACCAATGGGTCCAATGGAACTACTTCAAGAAGAGGTAGGGGTAGGGTGTACAAGAGTACACCATTGATTTCAGAAAGATGGTCACAATGTTGGGTATCTATCCTAAGAAACCATATGTACTCCTCAAGTATATGGGGGGTTTACATAGTCATCTACGAAAGTAGGTGATTCTCTTCAAGCCAAGGACAGTGGATGAGGTGTGTGTACAACCATATTACCTGGAAAACATAGGCCAAAAGAAGGGGAAACCAAGTGGTTTGAAGCAGAAAGAGCACCAGGAAACTTCCAAGGAGGGGAATATGAAGTGGAAAGGGGTAAAATATAAGAAGACAAAAACCACTGCATATCATAGTAAATATACCAACAACCATTGTAATCATTTCAACATTTATGGTTGCACCGAGGAAAAATGTTGCAAGCTACATCCAAAGCTGAACCCGAAGAACCACAAGAAGAACGGAAAGAAAAAGAACCTTCTAACCACAAATTCAAGCAATTAAGTTGAAAGTAGCTTGGATGTGGATGAAAATATTGTATACACATATGTGAAGAAGGAGGTGAATCTGAGTAGCCTTTATCACCAGGAAGAGAAGGATATGACCAAGCTCTTCCACATCAAGATTCAAGTCAATAAGACCAAGATAGATGCTCTATTTGACTCAGGTTCAAAGGATAATATCATAATAGAGAGTATGGTCAGAAAGATCATATTGGAGGTTCATAATCATCCTATCCCCTGTCCATTGGGTTGGGTAAACAAGGATGCAAATATAAAGGTAAAAAAAAAAAATGTAAGATTAAATTTTCTAAAAGTGTTTATTTTATTGATGAAGTGGAATTGGACGTAGTACCCCTTGACATATGTGGAGTAGTGTTTGGAAGCCCCTACATGTACATGAGGGATGCAATATTCATGCAGAGAGCCAACCAATACTAACTAATCAAGGATGGGAATTCCTACATCATCAACATGCATAAAGGCAAGTCAAAGATGTCACTAGTGAGTGCCAACCAAGACATGAAGTTGATTAGTTCTAGTGAGATTTTTTTTTTTTTATTAAGAGAAAATAAGTTTGATGATGAGTCAATGAGAGTGAAGACATCCATAGAGGGGTGTACTAAAGAGAAGAAACATCAATTGGATGAGTTTCTATGTGCATACAAAGGAGTGTTCTAGGAGCCTAAAGTCATACCACCTAAGAGGGAAGTGGAGCATGAAATCCAATTATTACAAGAATCCTCCATGCGAATATTGGGCTATATAGACAATATGCTCTAGAAGCAAATGAAGTAAAGAAGAATTTGCAACAATTGTTCGATCAAGGTTTGATTCGACTAAGTACCTCACCTTGTGGTTCACCCATCATAATTGTGCCCAATAAGGATGGGATTTGGAGAATGTGTATCGATTACAAGGCATTGAACAAGATTACACTGACAAATCAGTACCCCCTACCAAGGATCAATGATTTGTTGGACTAGATGCAACATGCCAAGTACTTCACTAAGATACATTTGAAATCAATATATCACCAAGTACGAGTCAAAGAAGAAGATACTTGGAAGAATGCCTTCAATACAAGACAAGTTTTGTATGAGTGGTTGGTTATGATATTCAATTTATGCAACACATTGGCTACATTTATGAGACTAATGAATGATGTTTTATGCCCTTATCTAGATTCATTTGATATTGTATATTTGGATGATATATTAGTTTGTAGTGCTACCTGGGAGGAGAACATGTCACATGTTATGCAATTTTAGAGACTCTGTAAAAACACCAATTGTTGGCCAATCTCAAGAAGTGTGAGTTTGCTCAGCAATGTTTGGTGAATTTTGGGCATGTGATCGGTGGAGGGGAGCTCAATACAGATCCCACAGAGATGGAATCCATCATGAAATGGATAGTTCCGACAAATGTCACTAAATTTATGAGTTTTGTTGGGGAATCACAATACTTGTGGAAGTTCATAGCTTCATTTTCAGTGGTAGCTACACCACGCCACACCATAACAACCAGTGGTAAGATTTTCCAGTGGGAGAAGAATCAACAAAAGGCCTTTGATGAACTAAAAAGAAAGATTATTCAAGCAATAGTGCTCCTACTACCAAACTTGCAAAGGCCCTTTGAAGTGGATATATATGTAAGTGGGTATGTGATGGGAGCAATTTTGATGCAAGGAGGAAGTTTTGTATGCTATCATTCTGACGTATTTCATTGGGTGGTTATCAACTCTGCTACCTACGACAAAGAGATATTTGCCTTGGTACAAGATTTCAAAAAGTGGAAACACTATATGATGAGAAAGGAGACCATCATCCATCACCAACCACTATAGTACTTGCAGGCCCAGTAAGATACAACAAATCAGGCATTACATGTGGATGGAGTTTTTACAAAAAATTCATCTAGTCATCAAGTATAAGAATGGGAACACAAATAAGTTGGCATACATTATTTCACAACCACCCACATTCAATATTAAAACTAAATAGGAACTTTGATGCACATGGAGCCTTTTACCCATGATGCATAAAAAGAGGCCTACATATAAGATGAGGACTTCAAGGAGGTGTTTCAATAGCTACAGGGCCAAATTCATATAAAAGAAGGTGATGGAAAGGATGACTATCATTTCCATAATGATTTACTTGACAAGATTTATGTTCCTAAAGGTGAAGGACTGCATATTATCATAGAGGCTCACGCCTCCAAGGTTGCAGGACATTTGGGTGTTGGGAAGACAGTTGCCAACTTATAGACGTATGTGTATTGGCCTAGAATGCAAGAATATGTACCATAGTATATTAGAGGAAGTATACTTTGTTGTACTAGCAAGCCCAGTGTTAGCCTCTTTCTCATATACAATCATTAAGTATTAGTATACCACCTTTGTATATTTTACATACTAGGATATAGTTGTTATCCTAAGTGTGTTTCTAGATTCCTATATTGTCTCCTCCTACCTTATCTCCTGATGAGGTGTCGATGTGAGAACAATTGAGGTGGTTTCATTATTGTATTATATATTTTGTATCATTAAGATGCATACAATTTTGAGAATTATGGCTTGAGGCCTTTTCCACCAGTCTTCTTGTCCTAATATTCTTATGCTCAATTTCTTCAATTGGTATCATAGCTCTTATAGTTCTTAAGGGCCTGTTAATCTTGAGAGCCACGGTGGTGATCCATGGAAGGTGAATTTGTTTGAAATATGAAATTGAAGGCCTATCACTATGGTGTTGGAGATCTAAAGTAATGAATTGGCACCTTACTGCTAGTCAAATGCTTAGATCTGAAGATTTTGCGCACAGATCTGATCCATGATTTGGAAAGCCGGGGACTTGGATCTTCCCAATAATCAGAAATTAGATTTTTTTCTGATCCTTTTTTCGTGGAGTAGCCGCTATGCTTTCCTAGCCAGCCTTTGAAAGAAAAAAAAAATTATCACAACTGTAGATCCGTCGGTTGAAGGTGATTGTGGGATGCACATTCCATAATCACAATAGTAATGGGTACAACATAGTTCTTTTTTAATCCATATAGATTGAATTTCATTGTTCGAATGGTAGTTCTGGTTTTTTGTTTTCAATATTGAATTCTTCTAGTTTTGGAGGCACTGTGTTGTTCTCTTTCCTGTTGAAGAATCCAAAAATGGATCCCTCCTGATATCTACATCACTCAAAGATTCCTGCGTGTGATGAGAGTGAAATTTTGTAGAATCAGATGCCTTTGTTATTGCCTTTGTTATTTACTATATAGAGAAAGTTGCACCTCATTGGCTTTATTGGTGAATGTTTCAAGAAGGAAGTTACTGCATTTTCCAGAAGATATCGTGGTCATTACCTGTGGCATAAGGCGTACAATTGAAGGCCTAAAACATGTGCAGATAATGCTCATGAGAGCAGGACAGAAGCATCCCATGAACACTTCTTAAGTTCAAAAAATTCCAATGGAATAAGCTATAACAATAGCGTCTGGACGAAGGTGATTGAACATTCAAGGCACAGGTACAAACCAACAAAAATTGAGTTCTGGTGTTGAGGAGACATTTTGGTCCAGATGCATCTTGAAATTTTATTGTCTCTTATTATCCAACAAGAGTCTTTGCGATGGATTTTTTTCTGTCTAAGATGAACGATTGTATTGACACTTGGATCGATGCCAATTAAATTGTATATTCTTCCTTAGAATTGTTGTATACACTGCTTGCAATTAAAATTTAAATGAGATATGAATTTTCCACAGAGACTACCAAGTAAAGGAGAAATAGATTCGATGGAGCACTGACTTGATTAAACGACATCCAATCCACATAGTTTCGTCGAGCCAATTCTAAGACAACATGCGGTGGCAATGGCTCCCCATTGACTGAACAAGAGGAGTGTCTGTCTTGACAACTCCATACCCAGCGGTAGATTCAAATGATAAAATTACAACCTACAATTTTTTATCATTGGATTTGGAATTGCACTAGATCACATCAATATCTGGAATTGCACTAGATCACACCAATATTTTGTGGAGAAAGAATTTCAGATGGCACCATTTTTCAGTCTAGAACGTGATTTTCTCCATGATTTCCAACAACACTCAGTGAGGCTTTCGAATCGTGATTTCCTCAACTGCATTTTGATTTCAAAGATATGCTCCACGATTTGCTCAATGTACTCCATATATCCGTACTCTCGATTTTTTTTTATAAAAAGGTACCATTATTTCCAAGGCATCCTATTTACATAGAACATGAAAATTGGTGAAGGAAATTTGATGAAGTTGTGATGTAAGTGAATACATTCATAAAGCCATGCCATGAAAATAAAGACAAATATATGCACTAATCCAAGAAATTACTTTTTCACTTTTAAAGTGACATGTACATAGAGTTATATGTATGGATTTAAATGTTTGAAGTTTTTTATAAGATGGAGTATAAAGTATTATGATAAAAATATTAGTTTATATCTCTATAACTTTATGAAAGTGGAGTGATATAACTTTATGAGAGTGGAGTGATAAGAAGATTTATGTGATGAAAGTGATAAGAGGATTTATGTGGAGTGATAAGAGATTTAGAAATTTTAATTATGTAAAAGGGGTTGAAACCTTGATGTGTGAGGGAGATTGAGAAATTGAGAAATCTTGATTGTAAAAGGGGTTGAAGTCTTGATGAGAGTTTGGTGAAGCTTTTTTTGTCACAAGAGTATCGAGCTAATTGTATTTGGGTTTTTTCATGAGAAGGATACTATGATAAAATAGATTATTTTTTCTTGTGTCCAAGATTTTGCCTGCAATTGAATAAGGGGATCTTAGGTACACCTTGGGTAGTGTGTGTTGGTGATTTTTTTAATGGTTGTTTTATGAGCTAGTTTACGTCTAGTTTTGACATTATCCCACATACATGGAGTACAAAGAAGGTTAATGAAATAAGCACACAATTAATGCCAATGAAGCACATACATTCAAGCACAATCAAAGCTCTCAATTAAGAAGAAACGAAGATATCAAATTGGAAATCACATCAACATTGGACACATCAAGCTCATAATCAAGGACTCAAAGCATCATCAAATTTGAAGATCAACTCAACTTTGAAATCGACATTTATTGTAAACATGCAAATAGTATTTTTTGTAAGTAATCAAGATCAACTTTAATTATTTTGTAAGTGTCCAATAAAATCAAGTTGAACTTGTAATTGGGTGCATTCTCGGCTAAGCCCAACACCCAATATTCATTGTAATTTTGAGTCGAAATTGACAAGGTTGAGTAGTTTAAGTCAAATCATTGTAAAACATCACAAGTTTTTGGATGCATTTTCGGTGGTGACCGACATCCTCAATTTCTTGGAAGAAAGAAAGAAAGGTTCAAGCGAGAGAGTACAAGTGAGCCTGAATAACAAGCAAGCATGAAGTTCAAGAGAGCGTGTTCAAATGGAGCGAAGTCATGAATTACTAGAGTTTCTGAATACTCTAATAAATACCACTGAAGACAACACACTAATATTGAACAAATCAACTCTTCAATCAGTTCTAACATATTTGCAAGTGACACAAGCTAAATTTATACTTCTTCAAGAACAATCCCATCTATTGAATGATAAGTTGATAGAACTCAAAAGTCAACAGCCAGTGAAGTTTATTGAACTAGTTTTTGTTCAGAAAAACCCTCTCTGTGATGATAATGATAATGATGATAATGATGATAATGATGTTGATCAACAATCTATGAAGGAACAAATCAACAAGCCAACTTCAGAAGCAAATTCCAATGAAAATGAATCACAAGCAGAAGATGCCAAATCACAAAGTGATACAACAAGTATAAGTGAAAGTAAATGTGAAGCACATCATCAAATACAACATGATATTTCCAAGAGGATCATCAAACCTTTGGAAGAATTAAACTTCAATAGGAATCGACATGGCTTAGGATATGAAAATCAAAACAGTTTTTGTATTCCAAATTACTCCAAACCAATTTTGTTTGTGAGCGTTGGATTCCTTCAAGAAGCTTCAACTTCACCTATTCAAGTTCAACATCAGAATGATAAGTGCCAACATTGCAATCAATTTGGTCACATGGAGAATTAGTGTTTTGATCTCCATCCTTGCCAACATTGTGTCAAGCATAACCATTCTTCAGACACATGTTCAACACTGAAGAAACCTGCAAGATTGAAGATTCACTATGAGTGGATCAATCCTTGGAAATGGTCATCAACAACCAAGYGATTATATAAGTATTACCGAAGAATTCAATCTCAAGTAAAGACCAATATTGTAGCACATAACATTTTTGTACCTCACATAAGTGGTCCCCTTATGATGTAGCTTTTGAGCATGGCCCTCACGAAATGAGATAACATGTGGTTTTTTCTGCATGCCCACTTTTTGTTTTACTCAAATGGAACAAGTATGGTACTCTCTTGATCTTAGAAGGAGGGAGTACAATGATGAAACTCTCATACACCTTAAGGGGGGAGTTCAAAATTCCAGTGATGATGGTTCATGAAACCACTTGTGGTATCTCCTTTCAGCTGAAAAAGGGGGAAATTGATGATGGAATTGAAGTTGGTTGTCAGATAGAAAGTTTCAACAACAACAAACATCAAGTATGCCAGATGGACATGAAATTTGTCGAATGGGCAACTACGGTCTGTAGATGACAGACTTTGGCAGAATGATGGTTCAAATTGAATCATAAACAACATACATTGGGATGTTTTTTGACACCTAAAAGTGTCAATATCGGTTAGTGGTTATCCAAAAACCATCAGATACATGGTAATAATTGGTTAGTGGTCATCCCAAACCACAGATTCAAGAGAGCACTTCAGTGATACACTGATAGTTGAGTGGTGATATTACATGTTCACCAATTAACAGAAGACATCAGATTATTCTAGCTAAAATTCTTGGCAAAATGATCAAATTGTCAATCAATCAGGGAATGTTCAGATATTGCAGTTGTTCACTTCCATATCTTAGCTCTCTTCTAGTTCATTTCAGATGAACCTTTTAGCATTCAGATTGGCGGTTTTTCAGGCAGTTCTTCATTGTGACTCAGCTCAGGAGTTTCAACATGAAGACATGGAGATATACCAACTTATGCACCTGCTTTGTTGGTATTGTTGTTTGGAATTATGATTGAGGGGTGGAATGCTAGCCTCTTTCTCATATACAATCATTAAGTCTTATTATACCACCTTTGTATATTTTACATACTAGGATATAGTTGTTATCCTAAGTGTGTTTCTATATTCCTATATTGTATCCTCCTACCTTATCTCTTGATGAGGTGTCGATGTGAGATAATTGAGGTGGTTTCATTATTTTATTATATATTTTGTATCATTAAGATGAATACAATGTTGAGAATTATGGCTTGAGGCCTTTTCCACCAATCTTCGTGTCCTAATATTCTTATGCTCAATTTCTTCACCCAGTAACGAGAAGCACATTATATACCATCCCTTACATGTACTCACTCAACCTTGGGCAATCATCTCCATGGATATTGTGGGAGGTTTACCAACCACATGGAAGGGTCATGACTATTTATTTGTGGTAGTTGACATGCTCAACAAAAATTTCATTCCCATGCCTTGTAAAAAGACCATCAAGGGACAAGAAGCAACACACTTTTTCTTTGAACAAATATGGGTGCACTTTGGGATACCAAGGAGAATCATCTTAGATAAGGATACTAGATTTCTCATTGCATTTTGGACTACATTGTGGGAGAATATGGACAATAAGTTGAAGAGGTCTACAACATTCCATCCATGGACAAATGGGCAAATGGAAGTAGTCAACATGAATTTGGGGCATGTTTTGAGGGGTTACAACCATAAGCATCCAAATACCTGGGATGAGAACATTATCTATATACATCAATCTTATAACATAGTAGTCCACACTTCTACTAGTAAGTCACCTTTTGAAACTTTCTTTGGGTATTTTCCACCTTCACCCTTAGATGTTGTGTATGGAAAGTAAGGAGGAGTGAGGGAAGACCTCACAAGAGATGCATTAAAAGTAAAAAAAATTGTTGAGAAGATCATGTCGGTCCATTTGCAAGTACAAGAGCCACTGAAAAGGTCACAGGAAAAGTACAAGGCTAGGCATGACCAACACATAATATAGAGAACATTTAGAGTGGGAGACAGTTACAGTGTCTTGGTAAGAAGATCAATGCTTCACGGTATGGTCCTTTTGAGGTATTGGAAAAGGTGGGTAATGATTCTTACAAATTCAGTCTACCCGCATACATGCGCATTTTCTTAGTAGTGAATGTGGAGAATCTCAAACTCTGTGAGCCTTCCATGTTGGATCAAGAGGAGGATCAGGTCCTACCTTCCATAAAGGACTTAGGACCAGATGCTTAGGAAGAGTTGGTTGAGGACACCATTTTGTAGAAGTAGTCCAGAGATACAAGACATGGGTAGCATGACCTTTGGTAGATTGGGTTGAAAGGACAACTTTCAGACAAAGAAAAGTGGTACTCTAGGGAGAAGGTATAGGAAACATTTCCTCACCTCATTCGGTAAATATTTTGGGGACCAAAATCCTCCCTATTGGGGAGGTATGATCCAGATTGGATCATTATATTGTTTTTCATCTATCTTGATCCATTCATAGTGAAAACGATTCAAGGAATCAACTTGTAGGGCCATTTTAGTGGCATGTCCCAGTTTGGAAAATTGGGGTCCAAAACCTTTGAGGGTCATTTTGAGGCATCACATGAATTTTTTTGGGGTTAAAACTTTCCAATAATATATTAAAACCCATGATGCTATTCTACACATCAATACCTTTCCAGTAGTGCAAACAATGTGTCAAACAAAGATCGTATGCAAAAGTTATGCCTCCTGCAAATTAACCTACTGTGTTGACCACCATCGTATGAGAGGATGCCAAGCTAACCCCCATTACTGACACATATGGGTCTAGCCAAATATGTAATTTCAAGAATATAATAGAAGGTCCAAAACCATATCACAATTGAGGGTTGAGTAAGTAAAAAAGCTACCCCTAGATGGCTATCAGACTATGTTAAATATCGGGCCACTAGGAGGAGAAAGGGTTCCATTATTTTGCATTGTATATTGTTCCATAGTTGAGAAAAAACATCTAAGAGTGGTATTTTGTGAGCATAATAGAGGAGGAGAGATTTTGTAGCAGCCATATAGTCCATAAGTCAAAGGACACTCCGCAGAGAGTGCCTCTTTGTTTGTATTTGCATAATTTCTATACTAGAGAAAAGAGAGTAAAGGAGCCTCACCTTCTAGCTGAGTTTTCTCCCATATTGAGTTTCCCGGGTCATATCTTGTGTTTATTTGTGGATGGTGTGATTGTATTTTACTGTTCTCGATTTTCTTCATTTTATCTATTTCATGCATAAGAAAAAAAACAGTAACTAAATATTCTGAAGATCTAAAGGAAAAAATAACCTTAATAGTAAATATTTTAGTATTTTATTAGATATGTTGTGATGAATTGTTCCAATGGAATATCCACAACAATTTATAGATGATATATTATTTTTTATTTCATTAAAATGAATATCTCTCTTCTTCCCCCGCCTAAATTCTAAGTTATTTGTGTCAATTTGATCTCTTTTCAGTATTCAATTGTGGTTGTAATTCACCTAACAAGAGTTAGTTAGATTAGTTATTTCACATTTTATTTTGTTTATACCAATGGTTTGAAGAAGGTTTTTTCTTTGTTGTGTGCAGGTCTACAAGCATGGACAAGAGCATGGAAGATTGGAGTGAGGACAATCTATGAGGTTCATCACCAACTAGCTATCAAAACCAAGTCAGTCCCTCATAACTACTCTCTTTTGTCCAATGGCTACTCTTTCTCTCAAATAAACCAATACTTTTTCTTGAAAAACAAACCTAAACCTAAATTATCCTCATCCTCCTCCCCTCCTCGTGCACTCATCACCCTACCCTGTATCCAAGGTGTTGGTTGTGGAGATTGATTATCTTCCTGATTCAAAGGTCTTTGTTTATACCCCATGAAGACTTTACACCTTGGAAGAATGTATAGGCCTCCACACAGGGGAGTGCAGGGGGGTGTTACCTCCCCTGCAGGGTTTGGGGGGGCTATCCCCCCAGCTGGGGGGTCCGGGGGAAAGCGGCCCCCCAAAGGAAAAAATGCCTTGTAAATGTATATTGTAATTTCATAGTAAATCTGGTCCGTTCATTATAAGGTTGCATATCTGACGGTAGAAATTATGCTAGGGTTTTTTTCCCTAGAAGGAAACCCTCTTTTATGAGGGAAATGTATTGTAGCTATGGATCATTGTGAATATTGTATTCCGAGTGAGGAGACTGTGAGAGAAAGAAGAGGAAGTTACAACAGGTGTGTTGTAGGTTGTATCCCTTCATTTGTTGGATAATAATAAAGGAAGGACCTGACAATTTCTCTAGTGGACTTATCCCACACTAGGTGAACCACATATATCTGTGTCTCTATTGTATTGTGTATCTTCTGTGTTTTATTTCCGCATTTGTTTTATTTTATTTCTCCGCGATCCTGTTTTTCTAACACAAGGAACCACTGATAATATCTCAAAATTATTTGCTAATAAGAATATCAAAGCTATTTTCAAACCCTTTAAAACCCTAAAACAAATTTTTAGGACTGCTAAAGACAAGTCTGACCCAATGCTTGGCCCAAGATTTTACCAAATTCCTTGCTCCTCTAGAAAATATTGCATAGGTCAAACTAGTAGATCCTTCAAAGCCCATCTTAAAGAGCATATAGTTGATACCTACCACAACCATATCTCTAAATCAGCTATTGTCAAACACTCCTTTAAATCCAAGCACCTCATTTGTTTAGAAAAAACCAAAATTCTCGCCTCAACCCCTTATTACTCCTCTCGGATCATTCGGGAAGCTCTCGAAATTGAAAAACATCCTAATAATTTTAGTCGTGAAGATGGATACAAAATTAGCCAATCTTGGAAGCCCACCATTCATCACCTTGAACCTTAGGCTTCATTTACATTCACTTTATTGTCTCCCTCCTTTCCTTAATCTCCAACCTTTAACTTCTATTATTGTTCTCACAATCTAATTGTTCCCTTTAATGTCATCTTTGTTTTTTCTTTACCTCTTTAAGTTTAACTCTTTTACTTTATTAACATTAATATGATCCTTTATGAACAAAATTATTAAATCTTAAACACATTTTATTACCCTATTTTTATTTTTAAACCACTCTCAGTTCGTCATTAGTTTCAACAACTTTTAATACTTCATTCTCCTCATAACTTAAATTACTTTACTAATTTTGGATCTTAAATGTTTAGTATTTTTTCTATTCTTAGCTCCTCTATAGAGGGTTGGAGGGGGGGGCATTAATGGATAAATTATAATATAATTTCTCCATTAATGCCCCCCTTCATTCTCCTCATAACTTAAATTACTTTACTAATTTTGGATCTTAAATGTTTAGTATTTTTTCTATTCTTAGCTCCTCTATAGAGGGTGGGAGGGGGAGGCATTAATGGAGAAATTATCTCCTCGTTTATTTTGGATCTATTTATGATATCATGGGTTAATAATTTATCTAATATGTTCCTTGCAATAATTTTGTTCCCATTAATATCATCCTCTTTCAGAAATCACCTTATATCTTTGTTCTCTTTTTTAATTCTTTTACTATACTATTATTATTATTATTATCTTATATTAACAATATTATTAAATTATATAGAAATATTATTTCTCTAAATTTTTTATTATTATTTATCTATAACAACAATTTTCAATTACAACTTTATTATTTTTCACTTCTTAATTTACTTCCTTTTTAATTTGACCTTATCTCTATGATCATTTTTTGATCTATTCATGTCCTTGCATCTAGTTATTTCTATCCTTGTCACCATATTGATAAAACATTCTCGCATATTTATATCCTTTCCTACTCAATTTATTAATTCTTTCACCTTATCATCATCATTATTATCTTTTATATTTAAAAAGAAAATCGATCATTTAATATTAGTCCATCTTAATAACTTTCATTTTTTTCAAAAGTCATTAATACTATATTATTCTTAATTTTTGATCTTTATCATTATTTGATATCAATGGTTAACTTACTATCCTTATTAATATTTGAGTTCAATGTTTTTTTTCCTATTTCCTATCCTCAACAGTCACTTCCATTTTACCCTTTTAAATTCAAACCTCAATACTCGTTTCAACCATGATAGCTTCAAGTGTCCCTGATGATGGGTGGAGGGTCCACTTGAAATGTTTCAAAACCTCATACACAATATTTATCTAGAAATTTATCTAACAAAATGAATTTTAGTATGGCCTTAGGAAGCCAAACCTTGATTTTTGAGTTCATTACTTCTTCGAATGACTACTCTTCCAATCACTATGGAGAGTCTATCGATGCCTCATGTGTTGCAGAATTATAGCATTGTTCCAATTAATGTAAAATGTTGCCAAAGTCACCATTGTGTCATGATTATGTTCAAGGGAATTTGTAGCCTTTGTTGGCCATTCCTCATGTTTCCTCACCATCCATGTTGCCCTTCCCGATTGTCAAGTTGTTCTCAATACCACCAGTATCTATGTTCTTTACTCATGCTAGTGTGGAAGGTCTCCATTGACTTATCATTGGTGGGTCATCTCTTATCAACTAAAACACCGATCCAGGTGGATATCAGTGGCCACCCACCTATTCCAACTGGCTCATCTTAGCAGTTTTTCAGTTTGGTATTTTTTTTCTAGTTTTCGAGTCCTGAACTTCCGGGGCCATTTTGAGGCCATAAACAATGTTTTTAGGGATCGCCATAGTAAAAATGTAGAAAAATTCAAAGTTTTAGAAACTATGTGTTTTCCTCGGATAGACCTTTCCAATGGGATATCATGCGCCTAAAACGAAGATCGTATGAAAAAGTTACGACCCTATGAAGTTGATGTACCAACTTACCCCAACGAGGCCCACATGCCTTTTGGCATTTCATCTCCTAGGGTTAGGTTTTTGGATGTCGAGGGTTTTGGCATTCATGTTTATTGTAAAAATAATTTCAGAGCCTCATTGTACTCATCTTCTTATGAATGAGCACAACCATCACATCTCTTCTAAGAGATAAGCCACCACCATTCTAGCAAGCTTGTTTTCAGTCTACATTTTACAGTTTTAACATATTTATTTATTGAATAGAAGCAAATTTTAATGTATCTAAGTTATTGTTCATTGTGTCTATGTGTTAATAATAATAATAATAATCTGTGTTCATTTCATTCTTCTCATAAAATCCGAATCAGTGGTATCAGAGCAGTTTGTTCATTGTCGTTCATAATGCATGCCCCCGACGAGGTCAGGGTACAAAGAGTTGGGTCTCGAGCTTGTTTCTCTTGAGGACAAGAGCTCTTGCATGCCCAAGAGACCTTCCATGGTGGGAGAAAAGAAATATGATGGGACATGAGATCCTTTCAAACTGTTTCTTGAGTAAGCCCTCACGCAATAGAGGAACGAGATGATGGATCATTTTGCTCAAATGCTTCGATGACTACCAACAGGCAACGCATCTTCCTCGAGCGTAGGAGCCACCCCATTCAAGGTATAGATAAACTTTGATATTCCTATATTTCAAGTTCATATAGATGCAGATTTTGTAGACAAATGGATGAATATGCTAGAAGGGTATTTTTCTATCCATAACTTTTCGAATAGAGACAATATTACTTTTGCACTCCTCAAAGTTGTCCCCCATGTCAAATATTGGTGGGAGACTTTTGTGAGAAAAATGAAACATAGGAAACCTCATTATTTACAGTTGCACTCTCCTGGGAGTCCTTCAGGGATGTTATTAAGGAACAATACTACCCTGTTGGAAGTTATTACAACTTGTATACAAAATGGATCACACTACGACAGGAAAGGGACCAAGCAGTACTAGAGTTTAAAACTATCTTCCATACCTTGCGCACCAAGTTGGGTTTCAAATATTCTGAGCAACATATGGTGCTCAAGTACCATGATGGTATTCATAGATACATCTAGGAAGAAATGGAGTTTCTAGACATCTCGTCCTTGGGTTCGGCTTATCAATATGTCGTCAAAATCGAGCAGAAGCTTAAATAAAAGATGCGACAGTTTGGGTCTAGGAACCCCTCACAGAAGAAGCAGGTAAAGGGTATCCCCAACCCATAGAAAAAAGGGAAGAGAAAAGATGGACAGCCTAAGGACAACTATTCTAAGCTACAAACAAAGAAGGACAATGGAAAGATGAAGAAAGATACTAAGAAGTGGTGCGACTTCCATAAGATCCCCTGGCATAACACTGTTGATTTCCGCTCAAAGAAATCATTGGTGGATAAGGTGAAATCCTTTGAATCAATTGTGGGTTCTGAATCTGATTTAGAACTAAAAAAGGGGAGATAAATAATTGACATGGAACCCAGTGCCACCGTTGCTACCAACAAGATCCATCCCGGTGAACTTGATGAGCCAGAGGAAGGAGAGCGCATATTTCATTCACAGATGTGGGTGAAAGGAATCCCACTACACTTCATCATTGATAGCAATAGCCAAAAGAACCTCATCTCAGTGGAGGTCATCAAGTGAGTGGCACTGCTGACAACGCTGCACCCGCAACCTTACACCATCAGATGGCTCCACCAAGGAAGCGATATTTGCGTCATCTAACAATGTCTCATGCCCTACGATATCAAGCCCTTCAAAGATGAGGTATTGTGTGATGTTTCTCCCCTTGAAGTTTGTGATGTTATTTTGGGCCAACCTTATTTATGGAAATGTCATGTTGTATATTAGTCTAGGCTTTGCAGTGTTATTATTAAATGGATAGGAAATTGTATAGGATACCATAGGTAGTCCCACCTAGTGCCAACTCCTTGATCTCTGCCAAGCAATGTAGGAAGGTCATCTCTTAGACTGAGGATTTTGTCTTCTCCATGATTCACTCTTAGAGTGAGCGAAAAATTGCAGCCACATCCATGGCCTCTGTGACTGACCTCTCCATGCAGCAGAAGAAAGTAGATAATGTCGTGGAAGAATATAGAGACATCTTCTCCTCACCTACTAGGGTACCTCTGCATTTTCAGGTCAAGCATTCCATTGATCTGACCCCTGGTGCACCACTACCCAATGGCCTAGTCTATCACTGCTCTCTGTTAGAAAATGAGGAGATCAAGCATTAGATTCAAGAACTGATCCAAAAGGGGCACATCTGACCCAACTCATCACCTTTTGGAAGCCCAATTATGCTTGTGCAGAAGACATACAGGACCTGGTGACTCTGCATTGATTACCAGGCCTAAATAAAATCATAGTCAGGAACCGGTACCTGATTCCATGAATCAACGATCTCCTTGATCAAATCAAGGGAGCCAAATACTTCAGTAAGATTGATCTAAAGTCTGGTTACCATTAGGTCCCAATAGAGCAGACAGATGTATGGAAGACTTCCTTCAAGTCAAAAGAAGGTCTTTTTGAATGGTTGGTCATGCCCTTTGGTTTGAAAAATTCCCCAACAACTTTCATGAGGATGATGGATGATATATTGCGGACTTTCACCAATTATTTTGTAGTGGTGTATCTATATGACATCTTGATCTACAAAAAGACTTGGGCAGAACACTTGCAAGATATTCAATGGGTTCTTCACACTCTACGGTAGAAAAAGCTATATGCCAACTTGGAAAAATGGTCCTTCGTCATGGACAGGGTCCAGTACCTAAGATACATTGTTGATGAGCATGGTGTGCATGTGGATCTAGTAAAGATCTAGGTCATTCGTGACTGGCCAACCCCAACCATGCTCACTGAGCTTCAGAGCTTCTTAGGCCTTTCTAATTTTTATCACAGGTTCATGTTGGGATTCTCCCATATTGCATGGGCCATCAACCAAGTAACCAGGGGTAGTGGTAAGGAAACGTTTGTGTGGGGCGTGTCCCAACAACAAGTGTTTGATGATATGAAGTAGTGCTTGTGCTCAACCCCAATGATTTCATTACCCGACCTGCGAAAATCCTTTGAGATTGAGACAGATTCTTTAGACTATGATGTGGGCGTAGTTCTCACTGAGCACGACCACCCCGTGGCCTATCATAGTGAGACACTATCAGATTTCATTCGTAAGTACCCTACTTATGACAAAAAAATGTAATCCATTGTGAAAGCCTACCACCGGTGGAGGCATTACATTCTCGGGAAGGAGACAATCATCCACACTAATCATAAGTTGTTGCAGTTTATGCAGACACAAGAAAAATTATAGAATGATGGCCATCAGAAGTGGCCCACATACTTGCAGTAGTTCCACCTCAACATCGAGTATAATATAGGAAGTACCAACTGCATCGTTGATTTCCTCAGCGAACCTCCAGTCGTGGCACTCACCATAGTGCTAGACTCTTGTGGCCACAAGACCTCTGAATGTCCTCAACTCTATGAGAAAGATCCTAAATTCGCCACCACCTACCAAATGTTGGGCACAAACATAGATGTCACTAATTTCCATCTTCAAGACATGATGTTGTTCCATCTGGGCCATCTCTACATTCCATCAAGCAAGTGAGTGAAGCTAATTTTGGAAGCCCACTATAGTCGGGTGGGAGGACACTCATAGAAAAGGTAATGGTAGTGTTGCAAAAACATTTCTACTGGTCTAAACTTCAATATGATGTCAACAAGTATATTAGGTTTAGCATTGTCTGTGTTATTTCCAAACCGGCCACTAAGAAAAAAGGCATGTACACCCCTCTTCCTACTCCTAATAGGCCCTGGGAATCCATATCAATGGACTACATGTTGGACCTTCCATCTACCAAGAGGGGAATTGACTATGTTTTGTGGTTGTTGATCGTTTTTCAAAGATGGTGATTCTGGACGCCTGTAAGAAGAGCATCACATCGAAGGCCACTACAAAGCTCTTCTTTGAATGATTGTGGGCACATTTTGGGATACCACACACCATTATCTCAGATCAGGATAGTCATTTCCTCAACACATTATGGTCGAGCCTCTGGTCACTTATGGACACCAAGCTCACCAAATCCACTGTCTTCCACCCCTAGATGGATGGCCAAACTGAGGTCACCAGCCGGATGATCATGCATATCCCACGCATGCACAATTCCAAGCACTCCCACACATGGGATGAGAGACTTACCTATGTTTAGAACAACTACAACAAGGCCATACATATCTCAACTAGCCACAACCCCTTTCAGGTGGGGTTGGGATTTCAACCATTGGGTCCCATGGATGTTTCACTACCCCTTGCGGCCACCCAAGAAGACTCATCCCATGCAGCATGCTCCAAATGAAGCTGAAAAAACCACCCATTTCATTGAGTGGATCCAACACATTCACCAACAGGTTCAGGATATTTTACAAAAGTCCAATGTGAAGTACAAGCAACACCATGATCAACATCGGGTTCCACACAAGTTTCAAGTGGGAGACAAAGTTTGGTTGCACTTGTAGAAAGAATTCCTTACAAGGATCCATTAGAATCTTTGTCCACTCCACTATGGACCTTACACCATCACTAAGGCTATCAGTGATAATGGTTTTGAGCTCAATGTTCCCCCCTTCCTTGGCTTGCACCCAATGTTCAATATGGATCTCCTTCGACCACATTTTCCACCATTATTGGACACCTCAAAGATAGCAGAATAGTTGACACCGAAGGAGCTCAACCCTGATTGCATGGCACATGCATCCACTGATCATATCATGGACACAAAGGTCAAGGGAAATTGCGAGCAGAGGATCCAACTTTATCAGGTTGTCAAAGCATGGTAGTTCTTGCACCAAGGAAAGTGGCTCACTCGAGGCCAAATTCAGTAGAAATTTCCTCATTTGATGGGGAAACTCAATGCAATGGAGACCATTGATTCCTAATAGGGGAGGATTGATCGAGGTGGATATAGGTGGCCACCCACCTATTCCAACTGGCTCATCTTGACAATTTTTTTAGTTTGGCAGTTTTTTTTAGTTTTCGGGTCCTGAACTTCCGGGGCCATTTTGAGGCCCTAAACAATGTTTTTAGGGCTCACCACAATCAACTTATAGACAAAGTCAAATTTTGACGGCATAATGTGTAGTCCTCGAATAGACCTTTCCAATGGGTTATCGTGCACCTAAAATAGAGATTGTATGCAAAAGTTACGACCCCGGGAAGTTGATGTACCAACTTACCCCAATGGGGCCCACATGCCTTTTGGCGCTTCATGTCCTAGGGTTAGGTTTTTGGATGTTTAGGGATTTGACATTCATGTTTATTGTAAAAATTATTTTAGAGCCTCATTGTACTCTTGTTCTTGTGAATTAATGCAACCATCATATCTCTTCTCAAAGATAAGCCGCCCCCATTCTAGCAAGCTTGTTTTTAGTTTGCATTTTACAGTTTCAACATATTTCTTTATTGAATAGAAGAAAATTTTACTGTATCTCTGTTATTTTTCATTGTGTCTCTGTGTTAATAATAATGATAATCCGTGTTCATTTCATTCTACTCATAAAATCTAGATCAAACACGTTGCTTTGAGATTTTGACCTAGAGTTGGTAGCACCTTGGGCCTATTTTCATCATTATTAGGTTATCTTGTGCTCAATAGATTGTTATCACATATAACTGTCAAAAGGTCACAGGATGACCAATTCCATGGTCTACATAGATAACGTCTAAACATAGCATTCAAAAGAACCCATTTTGGGTTCGAAGTACTGACAAGCGAGCGGATTCAATTTTTAGCGATGAAGATCGTAGGAGCAGTTCAGATTAGCGGCTTGTGTGTATTTTGCATGTAAAAGTTGTGCAATGTATAGCTCCAGACAAAATCCCCAAAGTTAAAGATTGAGTGCCACACGTCCTTCTCCATCAGACGATCATGATTTACTTCGGGAACCTGGGCTTCAAGAGTTTCAACATCTCCAATCCCGATTTCATCCGGAGTGTTTTCTCTCGGAGTTAAAGATCAAGCACCACGTGTCCTTCTCCATCGGACGATCATGATTTACTTCGGGAATCTGATCTTTGGGAGTTTTATCTCCTCCCCTCTCATTTTCATCTGGAGTGTTTCTTCTGAAGTCCACCGATCGCTGCCGCCTGTCCTTCCAAATCGACAGTCGTCATTCACTTCAGAGCTCTAGCTTTGCATGTAGACCACCCTCGAGCCCTGAAGTTACAAAGTACATGGTAGTCATCAGTCATGAAACCTGGCATCCATATAGAGGTGACACATGGCACTTAGTCTAGGCACCTTTAGGCATATCATCCTCTTTTTTCCAAGTGACACATGTCACCTCTCTTTTCATGACACGCCAGCATAATGACGTCATGCCACCATGTCAGATCGTCCTTCGAGAAGTGTTCTTATTCAAGCGCCAATATTAGCGCAATCTCCATACGCAGTTTTAATGGATCCTAGAATTGGTGGGCATATAAACTTTAGTAGTGGTGCTAAATTTAAGAGGTGTTCCCAGATCATAGAGCACAACCAGATCAACGACCATGTTTCATTGCGGGGATGCAACATGCTTGAACAATAAAATTCTTGAGCGGTCCTGCAATTGAAACCATGTTATAGCGAAAGAGATACATGGTAGAAGGTGGTGAATTGCGGGCTTGAAAGTGGTGTGGATCCAAAATGCCTTTTGACGACCCCACAATCATGTGCTTATATAATGACGAATCCACAAGTAGCACGTGGTAGTCCCCTAGACGTTAAGCCTCATCCTGATCCCGAGGGTTCAATTAATAAAGGAAAGGAGTGGTGGTTGAAACCTTGACTCACTCCATAAATAGAAGGCATGGAGGGTGTGGCTATGGAGATAGAGTTGTCAGCCCAAGGTACCACGGTAGTTTATTTTTCCTACAGACCCATGCTGAGCTGAATTTGCGTCTAACAGGAGGATACATGCACAGTCTGAAAGAAGAAGGTGCAGATGAAAGGATTTGAATGGAATGGCCAGATCACACCCCTGGTAGTTATGGACTGATCTGAGTATAAATAGATGAGTTCAAGATTTTGTTAAGGTTGTCGGATGGTTGAGAAGAGCTCCCTACTATGTAATTTTGATGTCAGAAATGTTCTCTGGTTATGTATCAAATTTGATACTTTCGCATTAATGGAAGTCAAATTCTTTCATCTCTTTGTTTAAAATGTGTTGAAACACATAGGCATGGAGGATCTAGTCGAGGATTGTAGTTCTATTGTAATGTATGTTTGATTACAGTATTGTTGTGACCAGTTTTAGTCAGCTTCTTTGTTATGTTATCTCCCCTTACGTTGAAAGACTCAGACATGGAGGATCTAGTTGAGTTGTTCTAGTTGCATGGTGATGTAGGTTTTATTATTATGCTGCTATGACATATTTCATCTGAAAATTGAGTTCAAGAGTGCTCTTGAGCCTGATTTTTTCTTCACCAAGATGCTTGAAGGCCGGATGCTCATAGTAGTCTTGTTCACCTCTCTCACTAATTCTTTCTTCTACTCACACTTAAAATCAAATCACTGACTGAAGTTAATGAGGACTTCACTTCCCTTTGAATTGCTTGTCCAATTTCTGTGATTAAAATCATTCTTGTACTGAGTTTTGTCCATTTGACCTCCACTCATAAAACCAACATCCACCAAAAATTCTGATGGGTACTGGGCTTATCCTCTTCCAATCTGAGGGTGACTCTCAATGCTAACATAAATGGCATCGTTTTCGGGGACATAAGTGAAGATATCTTCCTTGGGACAATGACAACGATCATATCTGATCTTTGATGGTGAACAAAGACCAGACACAGTCATACTGCATATCATTCACCTGGTGACTTCATGATTAAAGAATCCAGTGTCGACTCCACAATTTTAAGAAGTCATATTTTCAGATGGAAGCCATCTTGTCTCGGAGGTTTTCTCCTTTTAATTTCTTTGTTGTTCCTAGTTTTCCAAATGTTGTTCCTACTATGGATGAGTGGGGTGATTTTTTTCCCACATTTAGAGAACATAGAGATGACAACCCTACAGAGCATCTGCTTGATTTTCATGAACTCATGCATTAGTTGGGAATACATCATGAGGATGTATTAATGAATATGTTCATGTACTCATTAGAGGGATATTCTCATGAGTGGTATTGATCCTTGCCCCCTACTAGCATCTCCTCCCTAGAATAGTTTCATGCAGTTTTTAATATGCATTGTCAAAAGTTTTAATCCTCTGAGTTAATTTGGCATAGCTGTTGTGAGGAGTATAAAGACTGTGTTCAGGATATAGCTAATTCTTATGAAGGCTGTGAATATGAAGAAGATGCCTTGGATGAGGAATCATTTTTTTGTCTTCCCTGTTCATCTGCATCTGATGAAAACTATGTGTGTTGTCTCAGTAAGGAAAGTGCAGAAATTGAGTCTGTTCTGGAAGCTTATATTCTTTGTGGCCCTGTCTCTAAAAGGCCTAGATATGAGCAACCTATTTTTGAATCATATGATGATGAGGAGATATTGCTTCCTAGGTTGAGCTTAAAATCCAAGCTATGTTTAGTTTTGAAGAGCATTTTTCTCATGTTGGGCAGAAGATAGCTCTTGCCATGTCATTCAAAACTCCTCCTCTATTTGATCATTTTGGAGACAATGATGAAGATGCTGAGGTGTTTTTTGAAGAGAAATGCATTAGCATCCATCCTTCTAATGAAAGTGAGATCTTTTACCAAGAGCAACATGTTAAATAAAAAGAGCCATCCATTGATATACACGAGGAGATTTCTTGCCATTAGCTAGCAGATGTGATCAAAGCAAACCAAGGAGAAGTGGATCAACAACCTGGATCGGCCTTTCACTCACATGTGCTTTCCACAGAAATTCAATCAGATGTGAGAAACTATAAGGCACTCCAAGATTTCCAGTACCAACCCAGTAAGTTTTAACACCTATTATATGACCTTGTAGGGGAGTACATGGAGTTGCATTTCCTCAATGTATTGAAGCCTCCAAGATTTATCTTACTTTCATCATTGGGAGGTAATCGAAAGAATGTAATTAGTTTTTTGTCATAGCTTTATTATCCCTTACTAACCAGTGATAGAGTAAATAGGTTTTCAATTAGGAAGTTGTTTGAATGGCTCTGGTGGAAGTTTTATTTCACCTAACACATTGTAAAAATTAGTTAGTGTAGGTTTGTACATAAATAAGCTCCTTCTGGAGCATGTGTGTTTGATTTCTTTTTAAGTAGATAGTGTACATATCAGCCCATGGTCCTCAACAGGATTTTTTTGAGCTTGACTCCACAACCCAAAGGCTAAGGCACTGGAACTGCGCGTTCTTAGAAACTCACAGGGAGCATGCCATCCCCTGTGGAGCCAAATGTTATCACATATAGCTCTCAAAAGGTTGCAGGATGACCAAGTCTATGGTCTGCACAGAAAGCGTCCAAACGCAACATTCAAAATCATCCTATTTCGGGTTCGAAATACTGACAAGCGAGCGGATTCAATTTTTAGCGATGGAGATCCCATGAGCATTTCAGATCAACAGCTCATGTGTATTCTAAATGTCAACATTGCGTGAGGTCTAGTTCTATACAGAAGCCCCAGAGTTAAAGATCAAGCGCCATGCATCCTTCTCCATTTGACGATCATGATTTACTTCGGGAATTCAGCCTTCGGGAGTTTCAATATCTCCAATTCCGATTTCATCCGGAGTGTTTTCTCCCAGAGTTAAAGATCAAGCGCCATGCATCCTTCTCCATTGGATATTCATGATTTACTTCGAGGATTTCGACTTCGGGAATTTTAGCTCCTCCCCTCTCATTTTCATCCAGAGTGTTTCTCCCGAATTCCATCGATCGCTGGCACATGTCCTTTCAAATCGACGATCATCGTTCGCTTCGTAGATCTAGCTCTACATGTAGGCTGCCCCTGAGCCCTGAAGTTCCAAAGTACATGGAAGTCATCAGTCATGACACCTAGCATCCATCTGGTGATGACATGTGGCACTTAGTCCAGGCACCTTTGGGCATATCATCCGTTTGTTTCCAAGTGACACATGTCATCTCTCATTTCAGGACACGTCAGCATAATGACATCAGGCCACCATGTCAGATCGTGCTCCGAGAAGTGTTCTTATTCAAGCGCCAATATTAGCACCATCTCCATGCGTAGTTTTAATGGATCCTAGAATTGGCGGGAAGATAAACTTTAGCGGTGGCGCTAAATTTAGCAGGTGTGCCCAGATCACAGAGCGCAACTAGATCAATGACCATGTTTCATTGCGGGGATGCAACATGCTCGAACAATAAAATTCTTGAGCATTCCCGCAATTGAAACCATGGTATAGCGAAAGAGATACATGGTGGAAGGTGGTGAATTGCGGGCTCAGAAGCGGTGTGGATCCAAAATGCCTTTTGAAATCCCTACAATCACGTGCTTATATAACGATGAATCCAGGAGCAGTACATGGTAGTCCCCTAGGCGTTAAGCCTCATCCTGCTACCGAGGGTTCAGTTAATAAAGGAAAGGAGTGGTGGTTGAAACCTAGACTCACTCCATAAATAGAAGGCGTGGAGGGTCTGGTCGTGGAGACAGAGCTGTAGGCCTAAGGTACTACGGTGGTCAAGTTTTCCTACAGGCCCATGCTGAGCTAAATTTGCGTCTGACAAGAGGATTCACTCGCAGTCTGACAGAAGAAGGTGTAGACGAAAGGCTTTGAATGGAATGGCTAGATCACATCCCTGGTAATTATGGACTGATATGAGTATAAATAAATGAGTTCAAGATTTTGTTAAGGTCATCAGATGGTTGAGCAGAGCTCCCTACTGTGTAATTTTGATGCCAGAACTGTTCTTTGGTTATGTATCAAATTTGAGACTTTTGCATTAATGGAAGTCAACTTCTTTCATCTCTTTGTTTAAACTGTGTTGAAACACTCGGGCATGGAGGATCAAGTCGAGGATTGTGGTTCTATTTTAATGTATGTTTGATTACAGTATTGTTATGACCAGTTTTAGTTAGATTATTTGTTATCTTATCTCCCCTTATGCTGAAAGACTCAGGCATGGAGGATCCAATCGAGTTGTTGTAGTTGCATGGTGATGTAGGTTTATTATTATGTTGCTGTGACATATTTCAGTGTCTGAAACTTGATTTCAAGAGTGCTCTTGAGCTTGCGTTTTTCTTCACCAAGACACTTGAAGGCCAGATGCTCATAACAGTCTTGTTCACCTCTCTCACTAATTATTCCTTCTACTCACACTTAAAATCAAATCACTGACTAAGTTTATGAGGACCTCACTTCCCTGTGCATTTCTTGTTCAGTTTCTGTGATTAAAATCATTCTTGTACTGAGTTTTGTCCATTTGAACTCCACTCATAAAACCAACATCCACCAAACATTCTGATGGGTACTGGGCTTATCCTCTTGCAATATGAGGGTGACTCTCAGTGCTAACACATATGACATTTCATTATTGGTTGTTGACTGAGTGGTTTCCCATGTGTTGGACTTCAAGACCTCTGTTCACATATTGGGATTCTCTATGTGCCTTGGTTTCCATTTTCATCATTGGTGGAAGTCCTCGCCTATATCAATGGGTTTCATTATTGATAATTCCTTAGAGGGTATCTTCCATGCAAAATTCCATATGGTGCATTCAAGATATGTACTCAATGGTGTGTTCTTCCAGCTTTCATTCAATACCTTCAAAATCATTCTCCTTATGTCTTCTCGTGTTGGTTGATGGGAGATTCCTTAATGCCCTCCTTCCAACAGATCTCTTCCCATTGAGTTTGGCTCATTTTCTCTAGGAGAGAGATCTAGATATTTTATAGTACCTTGAGGCTTGAAGTCATCAGTGGAAGGATCCCTCTCTATTGATAGTGGGAATACATCAATGTTCCCTAATTGATAGATTCTACAAGTGTTCAACAAGAACTCATTTATTCACACTTGCTAGAATGTATTACATACCTTGACACCCATTATAATTATTAGTGGTTTGTTTCATGTTTGTTCACATTATACATCAATGAACAGTAATAAAATAGTTTCTCTCATGTTTGAAATGATCTCTATTCACATGGTGTAGATTCGTACCTTCAGCGGGTTTAGATTGAAGACCTCGGCTTTATGTTGTTGAGTTGTGCAAGACAATAACATTCACTCATATGACATTGGTACTTTTGGAGGATCAATTAGTCCACTTCATTGTTCCAACTAACCTCCTGATACATAATGAGACATATATCCATTGTGTATTTCTTTGTGGCTATGATCAATTTGACATGGATCCACTATGTATCTTTTCATGGCCACGATTACTGCTATTATATATACTTCATGGATCCACAATGTACTTGATTTGAAAACCATTCTTTTCCACACTTGAGCATGGGTATGCCTACCTTGGGAAGAGAGTCATATAATGCCTTGGTTTCTATTGCAGGTACTTTCGCGATCAAATTCTGGTGAACTTCACATGACCCCACTCAGTAGATTACTTCATAATATTGTAATGTATTTCATCCATTAGCTCCCCTCTTACCTCACACATTACGGGGCATTTGTTATAGCATCTTTTGAAACCCTAATATTATTTGATGCTCTTATTTTTCCTTTATCCATTGCAATCATATAATATACAACTTAGGTCCACTCTGTACTTAGCCAAAAATCCTTCATAGTAATACACATGTTACTTTTTTTCATTAAAGGAGTGTGTACAAACTAGTTCCCTTCAACAAAGGTGCATGTACTTTAAAAAATCACTAAAAAATACAAAAAACAAAAAAATTGTGTGCTTATGAGAAAATTTTATAGGAAAACTACTTTTGTAACTCCCTGAATCCTATGGAAAGCGCTCTCAACCATATTGAAATGGTATAAAAGAGGCCTAAAGGAAGGATATAAGTACAAGCATTGTTACTATAGTAGATTTATCTTCTATCCTAAGTAGTTAGAGCCATCATATCCCTGCGATATTTATGACCCTCTTCTCCCAAAAAAAAATTATTTCATGATTTCCCATCTCCCATTCTTGTTTTTTATGCCTAAGATCCCTTGATCTTACTCATACTTGCACGGAGAAGAGAGAAGGAGTAGAAGTAGTCTCAAGTGGCCCGGGGATGAAGGAATTCAGATGAATGTTATATATAGTTTCGACAGTGAGGTTAGGTACACATTCCATATATTGTTGTTGATTTCAATAAAATGAATATTTATCTTCTTTCCCTCCCCTTAGTTCTGAGCTATTTGTGTGAATTTGATCTCTTTTCAATATTTAGTTGTGGTTCTAATTCACTCGAGAAGAGTTAGTTAGAATAGTTATTTTTCATTTTCTTTTGTTTTTGTCGATGGTTTGAGATTTTTTTTTTCTTTTTTGTATGTAGGTCTACAAGCTTGGATAAGATCAAGGAATATTGGAATGAAGACAACTCGCACAACTCATCTCCAACTAGTTATCGAAACCAAGTGATTTCCTCATAAATAATTGGTAGTTATTTTGAAGTTGTTGTAGGCTACTCTAGGGATTTGTATTGTTCTTTGAATTTCTTCTCTATTAATGGTCATCCCTATCCATATGATAGTATTCATCTGCAACACCATGTGGTAGTGGATTTTCTTCTCCACCCCTAAATTCCATGATATCTAGAATTTATCTACAATTGTTAGAGATGATATTAACATGGGATGCAACTTGTTGGGATTATTTAGATTTTATTTTACATTTATTTACATGGGTGAAAAGGAATTGGAGCTCTTCAACTAGATAGTAGAGACAACATGGGTGAACTCAGACTATGGTAGAATTTGTAGTGAAGGCACAAATCAAGAATAGCGTGGAGATCCATGAAGAGAACATGGTGAGAGTCTAGGAGGAAGGTTCTCTCACCTCAATAGTTTTGGGTGACACTCATGAATTACATATTTACACCAATATTTCTATAAGCGTGTCATACACTTCAACATAAAACCTCACAATATATTGTTGGATGCTGACTTTACACCAAAACTTTTCAATTTTGCTTTGGAAAAAGTTTGTTGGAACTTGGAAGGGAGAGGACCATATATCAATGATGGTCAGGAGAGAGACACCAAGATATGTTTCACATAAGTTATGTGACAAAAATGTGGGTATTGTTACAAATACATCAAATTTCTATAGTTTTGGAATGCTCTTGCTAGAGATTGTTGGTGGAAAAAAGAACAGATATTGGAAGGTGAGCCATTCAAGCCAGTTTTACTTTCTTTGACTGGTATTTCAAGATACTTGAGAGTGGGAAGTTGGGGATGATATTGAGAGTGGGATGAAGAATGGGAACATAATAAGAGGAGAAGGAATGAAGATTGATTAAAGTTGGATTGTGGTGCATAGAATACTACTACTTAGATGATCCATGTATAAGTAGCTTATTTAAATGTTAGAATAAATTGGGGACAACATGCATGATCCTCTGTTTCCCTAGAATTATTGTGCTACACCTGAAACACATTTATTTCCTTGGAATAAATAATCCTCTTCAATTGAAAGTTATACGATCCTATGTTTTCATTGTTAGGAATCAATCCTTCGTACCAATAAGTTTGTGGTAGTGAATGACTTGGCTATGGATGGATTAGTTAACTTGGAAATGCATGGCATGCTTGTGGATTTGGTGGATCGAGTATGGAAACCACTAAAAGGAACATGAAAGGCCTTACTTAATGTAGACTATTTGTTATTGGGATTTTAGAATGGACATGGGATTCATGTGCTTTTAACCGATGTAGACCCATCTTAATTATGGATCTATCAAGCATTGTGAGGAATCAAATCTCTTCAGGTGTTATTTTTTTTTTATCATTTAAGATGGAATTAGGATGGTTTTTGTCTCACTCAATTCTGTAGATCACATAACTCAAAACTTATGCATACATGGATATGTAAAAATACAGTTCTGATTATTTTTAAGATATTTATGTTTGCATTTTAACCATATTTCTATGCAAAAATCGTATCTATAATATTTTTATTTATGTGTAAATCTTGTATCTCTTTTTATCTCTCTAGATAACAATTTTTATACTAGGTGTACATATCATATCTCTCTCTTTCATATACACAAAGATACATTTTTATTTCTATTTGGATCTATATTTGGATAGAATATAGTATTAATATGATTATTTGTTATAAATATTATATTTTTTGAAGCCTACATATGCTAATGTAAGTGTTACCCACTTGAAAATATCTCTACTGTATTCGGTTGTAAATGCATCTCGTTACTCTCCGTGCAAATATACTGATAGTATACATTTTCCCATAGTTACGTCAATTCCATGCAACCATCTATGCTAAAGTTATCCTTTAAAAATAATAATAATGAGGTGAGCTATCTTTTCAAAATTATAATACAAAAACATAATCTTGAGGCACACTATCTTTTCAAAATAATATTCATGTGTTGTTAAATATACTAGTAGTAACCATGTGTAGTATGATAATTCTCATGCATTGTATCACTGAGCATACAAGGATTTAAGCACTGGGGTATGGTCTGTTGTGACAGAGTTATACATCGACATGTAGAGGCACTATAATGTTGGTATCATAGTACAACCAACATTAAAAAATAATATTGGTGTTATAGCTTGACCCATATGTCAGAAGGTATACCTCATAAGTGTACGACAGATAGACAGATATAAAAATCTATATCTTGGAGGTTGTTGGGAATGACATTTATCAACAATCGTATACATGTTTCCCATAATTACATCAAGGCCACCATCCAACCATCTATGGTAAAATTATTCCACTATGAGTAGTAAGGTTATTTACAACCCAGTAGGACATAATTGTCGTCATGTACGTGTTGGTTGTGAAGCTTTATTATCTTCCCAATTCAAAGGTATTCTCCACCCCTAAATTCCATGATATCTAGAATTTATCTATAATTGTCAGCGATGAGATTAGCATGGGATACAAATTCTTGGAATTCTTTATATTTAATTTTAGATTTATTTACCTGGGTGAAAAGGAATTGGAGCTCTTCAATTAGATAGTAGAGACAACATGGGTGAACTCAGGCCATGGTAGAATGTGCAGTGAAGGCACCAATAGAGCATAGTGTGGAGATCTATGAAGAGAACATGGTGAGAGTCTAGGAGGAAGGTTCTCTCACCTCAATAGTTTTGGGTGACACTCATGAATTTCATATTTACACCAATATTTCTATAACTGTGTCATACACTTCAACATAAAACCTCACAATATATTGTTGGATGTTGACTTCACACCAAAAGTTTTTAATTTTGGTTTGGAAAAATTTTGTGGGAACTTGGAAGGGAGAGTACCATATATAAATGATGGTTAGGAGAGGGACACCAAGATACGTTGCATCGAATTATGTGACAAAAATGTGGTTCTTGTTACAAATAAATCAAATTTATGTAGTTTTGGAATGCTCTTGCTAGAGATTGTTGGTGGAAAAAAAACATCTATTGGAAGGTAAGCCATTCAAGCCAGTTTTACTTTCCTTGAGTGGGATTTCAAGATACTTGAGAGTGGGAAATTGGGGATGATATTGAGATAAGGATGAATAATGGAAACATAAGAAGAGGAGAAGGAGCGTAGATTGATTAAAGTTGGATTTTGTTGCATAAAATACAACTACTTAGACGATCCATGTATGAGTAGGTTATTTAAATGTTAGAAGAAATTGGAGACAACATGAATGATCCTCCCTTTTCATAGAATTATTGTGCTACACCTAAAATATATTTATTTCCTTGGACTAAAGAATCCTCTTCGATTGAAAGTTATATTTTCTTATGTTTGTTGGATTACTGAGAGGGGGGGGTGTTGAATCAGTAATAACGTAATTATAATCCTTTTTCTTCAAATGTTATATCAATGTAGAATTATCATCCAATAATGAGAAGTAAGAAATAAATAATCACACACATACACCTGCTTGAAATTGTGCCACACATACACCTTCGATGCTTCTTGAAATTGTGCCACCTATCCAACTTCTTGCATTACATCTGGTCTGGATGATGTCACATACAATAGGCTTCCAATCATTAACCTGTATTGCCTTTGATCTGTAGACTTCGAATCATCATATTTGCTCAACTTGCAACTGGTTTGCATGGGAGTGATAACTGGTTTGTAATCTTCCATTCCAAACCTCTTTAGCATTTCTCTGATATACTTGGTTTGAGAAATAAAAATTCCTTGGATGCTTTGATGTATTTGAAGTCCCAAAAATAAGGATAGTTCTCCAAGTAGAGACATTTCAAATTCTTTATGCATATCTTTTGCAAATTTCTGGATTAACCTATCATCATCACTACCAAAAATAATATCATCAACATAAACTTCAATTAATAAAATATTACCTTGACTTACCTTGATGTAGAGGTTGTTGTCTGCACTTCCGTTTCTGAACCCTTCCTGTTGCAGATACTTATCCAGTATGGAGTACCATGCTCTAGGAGCCTGTTTTAGACCATACAATGCCTTCCTTAATTTACACACATAATTTGTGTTCTCTGACAACTGAAATCCTTCTGGTTGTTCAATGTAGACTTCTTCTTCAAGCTCCCCATTCAGAAAAGATGATTTTACGTCCATCTGATATACTTTAACATTTTTGGAGCATGCATAAGCTAAAAGAAAACGGATTGCTTCCATTTTGGCAACTGGGGCAAATGTATCTTCAAAGTTGATTCCTTCCATCTGAGCATATCCTTTACATACCAATATATCTTTGTTCCTTGTAACCTGTCCATCTTCATTCAATTTATTCCTAAAAACCCATTTTGTGCTAATCACATTCTTATTTTTTGGTCTTGGAACCAATTCCCAAGTGTCATTTTTCTCTATTTGATCCAATTATTCATCCATGGCCTTATTCCAAAATTCATCCTTGCTGGCTTCTTCAAAACAGTTTGGTTCAA
>JZKD02S0784689.1:58402-82346 GCA_000966675.3 Picea glauca | reverse complement strand
AAAATATATCATAACTCATACCATTACCCATCAAACAAACTTGGGTCCATTACCCAAACCTGGGGTCTCCAACTTCTCATGGCCATAACTCTCTAACCGTGAGGAGTTATGTGATTTTATACATACCAATGGAAATTGAATGACAAGCACTATCAATCTAGGATAGTTTCCCTGACAAATTCATTGTCCTTCATCTCATTATTTCATAATTAAGCATGGGTTCTATTACTCCACAAAGCATCTTCCTGTGAGGGCTTTCACCATAAGGGGACCACTTTGGAGTTCATCAATATTTACTTCTTATCAACCATGACAAAATAGTAATGAGTCATATTTACATCAAAAAATCTTGGGTCCATTACCCAAACCTTTGTGCTATGGGGATTTCTTCAAGGGTTGACATCAATGACAACCAACCTTAATCAACAATGTTTGCATTGTTAGGAATCAATCCTTTGTACCAATAGAGTTTGTGGTAGTGAATGACTTGTATATGGATTGATTAGTTAACTTGACAATGCATGGAGTGCTTATGGATTTGGTGGCTTGAGTATGAAAGCCACACAAAGGATCTTGAAAGGCCTTACTTAAAGTAGACTATGTGTCATTGAGATTTTAGAATGGACATGGGATTCATGCGCTTTTAACTAGTGTAGACCCATCTTAATTATGGATCTATCAAGGACTAAGAGGGATAAAATATTTTGAGGTTTTATTTTATTTTATCATTTAAGATGGATTTAGGATGGTTGTAGTCTCACTCAACTCTGTAGATCACATAACTCAAAACTAATGCATATATGGATATGCAAAAATACAATTCTGATTATTTTTAAGATATTTATATTTGCATTTTAACCATATTTCTATGTAAAAATCGTAACTATAATATTTTTATTTATGTTTAAATGTTGTATATCACTTTTTATCTCTCTAGACAACAATTTTTATACTAGGTATACACATCATATCGCTCTCTTTTATATACATAAAGATACATTTGTTTTTCTATTTGTATCTATATTTGGATAACATATAGTATTAATATTATTATTTGTTATAAATATTATATTTTTTGAAGCCTACATATGATGATGTAGGTTTTACCCACATGAAAATATCACTACTATATTGGGTTGTAAATGCACCTCGCTACTGTCCTTGCAAATATATTAATAGTATACATTTTCCCATAGTTATGTCAATTCCATGCAACCATCTACAGTAAAGTTATCCTTTAAAACTAATAATAATGAGTTGAACTATCTTTTCAAAAGTATAATACAAAAACATAATCTTGAGGCACACTATCTTTTCAAAATAATATTCATGTGTTGTTAAAAATACTAATAGTAACCATGTGTAGTATGATAAATATCATGCATTGTATCACTGACCATTTAAGAATTTAAGCATCGGGGTATGGTCTACTATGATAGAGCTATACATTGACATGTACAGACACTATAATGTTGGAATCATAGTAAAACCAACATTAACATATAATATTGGTGTTATATCTTGACCCGTATGTCAGAAGGTATACCGTGTAAGTGTACGACACATAGACAAATATAAAAATCTATAGCTTGGAGGTTGTTGGGAATAACATATTGGATTACTAAGAGGGGGGTGAATCAAAAATAGAGAAATCTAATCCTTTTTAACCATATAATGCAAGTGTTATATCATTGTATCATTATCATCCAATATTTACAGAGTAAATAAACAATGAACAAATGGACAATCATACACATACACAGTACACCAGTGTTTTTACGTGGAAACCCAAAGTGGTAGAAAACTACAATTTTTTTTTTCTTATATGTCTTGAAGACGTACATTCATTGGAAGCACCAACTTCCTTTGCTTTCCAGCTACAACTGAAAGGAGGCTCCAACCCCCTAGTTTCGTAGGCTACAACCTGAGGGAAGCTCTAACTCCCCAATTCTCTGGCTACAACCAAAAGGAGGCTACAACCCCCTATGTTCTTTGGCTACAATCGGAAGGTGGCTACAACCACTTGTCCTTGCCCCATCCAACCGCCCTGACATATAAGTAGAATGATGGAACCACTGTCACACTATCACTGTGAGATATACTGTCGTAAACCTGTACCAATTAACCTACACCAAACACCATGTACCAATAACATGAACCATGCATCAACCTGTACCTCAACCTATAATCAACCTGTACCATAAACAAGTGCATCAACCATGCACCAACCTGTACCTCAACCTCAACCAAAATCCCTCATCAATTTCATCATCCAAATCTGATTTGTAACTCTGTAATATACCTAGTGTATATGATCACATACCTGCAAACCTTCCTTAACTTTAACAAAAAGAGACTGACATTTTCATCAAACTTTACTTTAGTCTCACATGACTAGTTTTGGATTAGTCAACAACCCTAACTTGAAATAATCAAAACTATGTACCTATAATGAATAAAGATCTGAAAATAGTACACAATGTTATTTATTGTGTTTTATGCAATTCCTCTGGGTGTCACTACTTGGAACCTCTCAGAAAAGGAGTTATAGAAAAAATGGCATACCTTGTTGAATTCTGGCTTATTCTAGAGAGCAGACTTGTATAGCGTGCCCCACACAAAATATTTGTTGTATGGATTTAAAAATTGTACAAAGAAAACTACATATTGTACTCTAACCAACACATTTGGTCTTACTTAATTTGGATCTGTTATGAATAAGTTACGATGTTTTTACCCGAAACACCTATTTTAGACTTGTTTCAGGACTAGCCACAAACCCTATTTTCCACGGAGTGTAACTCCAAAAATACAATGACCCACAAGCTGAAATTCATAACACAACTACTTGGATATGTTTCCTCAATGACCTCCCAATTTCATGGTCTGAATCATTCTAGAAAACAATTTATTGCGAAAATGGTGAGATAACTTGTAAATAACATACCTTAGAAAGCATCGTCAAAAGAATTTATCCTCCCTTGAATTTCGGCCTTATTTACTTCACCTTCTCTTTGAAATTTGGCTTATATATCCTTTGGTTACCTCAGTCATCTGTAGATATTCAATATGCTCAAGTGTGTTTGAAATGAGAGATCCTTGCCTCTTATTTATACTTTCATGCGGCTTCCTTAGAAGCATCTTCTAGACCACTTTGTCCACATAGTCACCTATGTCGAAATTTGCCCAATTTTCCACTTGTCCATATATCCAATAGCCACTTGACTACTTAACCCATTTTCCTCATTTTAGGGTTAACCTTCTTATAACCACTTTTCATAATTAGAAAGTTCTCCATTTACTTTATTATTTAAATAATCCTCCTTGACTTTGTCACCTCACTTTATTATTTAAATCATCCTCTTTGACTTTGTCACTTCACTTTATTATTTAAATAATCCTCTTTGACTTTGTCACTTCACTTTATTATTTAAATAATCCTCTTTGACTTTGTCGCTTCATTTTATTATTTAAATAATCCTCTTTGACTTTGTCACTTCACTTTATTATTTAAATAATTTCTTCTTTGCAAGCACTTTGACTTCTTTGACCTTTTGGGACGTCAAGCCAACATATGAGGGTCCTCCAACTTCGTAAGGCCATAACTCTCAAACCATGAGGAGTTATGTGACGTTCCACATACCACCAGAAATGGCATGACATGTACTATCCATCTAGAATAGTCTTACTTGCAAATATATGAAAACTCGTACCATTATACATCAAACAAAATTGGGTCCATTACCCAAACCTTTGTGCTACTAGAATTCACTACCGGACATTCTTAAAGGGTTGACATTAATGAAGACCAACCCAATTAATCAACATAACATTTATCAACAATCGTATACATGTTTCCCATAATTACATCTATGCCACCATCCAACCATCTATGGTAAACTTATTGCACTGTGAGTAGTAAGGTTCTTTACAACCCAATATGACATAGATGTTGTCATGTACATGTTGGTTGTGGAGCTTGAATATCTTCCTAATTCAAAGGTCTTGTTTCAGGTGTGTTTGGATATATGTCCTTGGTGGAGGTTTGTATTATATTATTTTCACAATTATCCCTACACAACGTTACGTTATTCGGTGTAGCAGGGGGGTCACATGGGGGTCAGAGCCCCTAAGAAAAACATTTAAACGGTTTTTTGAATCTATTTTGGATATTTTTGGCACATGGTTTTCTAATTCTGGTTAAGGAGTTAATGCTTTAATCTAATACATGTCAATCGATCAAGGATTTTGGATGCCATGGGATCCTATTTATATTGTACTTTAATGGTAAAGTTAATACAATGAGAGAAGAGTATTGTGACTAAGAGGAGACTATGAGAGAGTGAAGAGGGGACTATAACGAATGTTCTATATGTGTTATCCCTTCATTTTGTTGGATGAAATAAAGGAAGGGATTACTATTTCTTCATGGATGTAACCCATATCAGGTGAACCACGTATATCTGTGTCTCTCTTGTATTGTTTTCTTCTGTGTTTTATTTATGCATTCATTTTGATCTATCTTGTGTTTTTATTGCTATGTGATCTTATTCCTAACAACTAGTATTAGATCCTAAGGTCTATTTTGTTGATAAACTCATAGGAAAGGAGGGTACTGGTTCAAGTGGGAGCAATGGAAGAAGAAGGGAAGTTTATCATTGAGAAGTTTAATGACCAAAACTCTGAGCTATGGAAGATGAAAATGGAGGATTATCTATATCAAAAGAATCTTCTTACCATTAAGAAGAACAAAAAATAATCCAACAACTATGAAGGATGAAGAATGGGAGGTTCTTGACATAAAGGTACTAGGAACAATACAACTATGCTTGGCAGTGTCAGTGGATTTCAACATTTCAAAAGAAAAGACAACGAAAGATCTATTGAAGGCATTAGTTAAATTGTATGAAAAAACCTCAGCCTCCAACAAGGTATTTCTTATGAAGAATTTTTTTAATATGAATATGCTAGAAGGTGGGTTTATTGCTGATCATTTCAATGAGTTTAACACGATCCCCTATTAGTTAAGTTCTATAGGTGTAAAATTTGATGGTGAGTTTGGGGGTCTTTTGATTTTGTGCTCATTTCTAAAAACATGGAATGGCTTGCTCATGGATTTGAGTAATTTGTCTATGGTTCAAACACTTTAAATTTTGATGATGTTGTTGGTGTTATCCTTGGTGAGTAAATGTGATAGAAAATCATAGGTGAGACATCAAGTAATTCTTTGACTATGGAGAATAGGGGAAGACAAAGGGAGAGAGAAAATATCCTATGGAATCATGGGGATTTTAAGAAGGGTATATCCAAATCCATAGGAAACCTGGAGTGTTGGCATTAGGGGAAGAAATGACACCCGAAGAAAGATTGTTGGTCTCAAAAAGACAAACAAGGAGATGGAAAACATGAGAATAATCAAGAAGCAAATGTAGCAGGTGATGTGTTGCAAGATTCTTTAATCCTTTCATTAGATAATATTATCGATCCTTTGGTGGTAGACTCATGGGATTCATTTCATGCCACACCCCATAGGAAATATTTTCAAGACTATGTTCAAGGTGATTTTGAATAGGTTTATTTGGGTGATGATAAACCATGTAAAATTTTTGGAAAGGGCAAGATACAGATAAAATTACCGAATGGAAACCAATGGTTACTGAAATAGGTGAAGAACATTCTTGATTTAGTAATAAATCTAATTTCATTAGGGAATTTTGAAAGTGAAGGATATACATTTACATATGCAAAAAATTCATTGAAGGTCGCTAAACGATCATTGATAATAAAAAAATGAGAGAATGTATGTATGTTTTATTTATGTACCGATAATGTTGAATATTCTATTGCTTTAGTTTCTACAGGTCCGGATTCAACATTATGGTATGATCGGCTTGGGAACATGAGTGAGAAGAGGATGAAAATTCTCCACTCAAGGAATTGCTTGCCAGATTTGTAGGTTGATTTGGATTTATGTGAGTACTATGTTTATGGAAAACATAATAGAGTCATACTTCTTATATTTGGGAAGAAAACGAAGTGTGAAAAGTTATATCTTGTGCATACATATGTATGGGGACCGACTCAGGTATTATCTCTCAATGCCTCTTATTATAATCTTACTTTTATTGATGACGTGACTAGGAAAACTTGGGTTTATTGCATTCGGAAAAAAAATGATGTTTTTGATCTTCTTAAGAAATGGAAAGCTTTGGTTGAGAATGAGACATGAAATATGTTGAAGTCTCTTGGATCACACAATGGAGGTGAATACTACAACAAGGATTTTGATAGTTATTATTCATACCATGGGATTCGTAGAGAGAAGATGGTTTTAGGAACACCACAATAAAATGGTGTGTCATAAAGGATGAACGAGACAATCATGGAGCATGCAAGGAGTATGATATTGCATGTTGGATTTCCCTTACAGTTTTGAGTAGAATTTGTGGACACTATTGTTTACTTAATAAATATAGGGCCTTTAAGTTTTTTGGATGGTGGCATTCCAGAGGAGACATGGATAGGTGAAAAGGTAAACTTCTAATTTCTGAATACTTTCAGTTGTAAAGCACTTGTCCATATTGATAGATAAAATAGAACAAAAATTGAGGCAAAATCCAAGAAGTGTACTTTTATTAGATATGGAGTTAATTATTTTGGCTATCGCTTGTGATATTATGAAAATAACAAAATCATTAGGAGTAGAGATGTGGTATTCATTGAGAATGCCATGTACAAAGATCAGTTGCAGGGAAAAAAAACATGAAAAGGAAAACACATAATATACAGTGCTTGATGAAATCGTAGAAAAATGAAATTCCAAAGGTGTAAAGGTGCATTCCCCCCCTCTCAATTTACTCTCAACCCCCCATTTTAATCCTTTATTTTCTTCTTCCATCATTAAATTCCCACCCTTTTCTTTTTTCTCCTAATTTTAAGAAATAAATTTATTTTATCTTCCTCTTCTTTTTCATCCCTTCATAATTTATTTTTTCTCTAAACGACTAATTGATTAATTTATTCATTTTTCACAAACGATCCTTTGAAAAATAACTCTTGCTACCCATTTATTCAAATTATTCACTCTATATATTCTTAAACCAACACTCTTTTCTATTATCACTTGCAAATTTATGTGTCCTTGATGATGGGTGCAATGTCCACTCGAAATTTTGGACAAATAAAAATCTTGCACATAGTTTAATTCCAGAAAAAATGAACAACATAAAAACAACAATAGGTATCTCAAACTCCTGCAAGTGATGTTAGAAAATCTACCAGGGTAAGTAGACCCCTTGAACGATATGCTCCTTCAATGTATTATTTATTGTTGACTAATTCTGGTGAACCTGAAAGATATGAAGAAGCAATACAAGTGGAAACTAGAAATAAGTGGGAGAAAGGAATGAAAAAGGAGATGGAATCCTTGGTACATAACCAGACTTGAGACTTGGTTCGGTTTCCTATAGGTAAAAGAGAATTGAAAAATAAATGGGTATATAGGTTGAAGGAAGAAGATGAGGCAAAAAGAGGTACAAGGACAGTCTTGTTGTAAAGGGGTTTTCATAGAAGAAATGTTTATATTTTGATGAAATATCTTCTCTGATTGTTAAAATGACTTCAATTAGAACTATTTTGAGTCTAGTGGCAGTAGAAGATTTGCATCTTGAATAGTTAGATGTAAAGACAAATTTTCTCCACAGGGATTTAGAGGAAGAGATTTATATGCAACGACCACATGGGTATGAAGTCAAAGGAAATGATAAATTAGTATGTAGGTTGAAGAAGATCTTGTATGGCCTAAAGAAATCTCCAAGGAAGTGGTATTCAGAATTTGGAAGGTTTATGATAGAACACGTTTATAGTAGATGTCATTATGACCACTGTGTCTATTTTAAGAGACTAGATAATGGAAGCTATATTATCTTATTATTTTATGTAGATGAGATGCTTGTTGCAGGGTTTAACATGTAGGATATCAATGTGCTCAAAAGAAATTAGCTAATTCATTTGTGATGAAGGATTTGGGGGTTGCAAAGAAAATCCTTGGTATGAGAATAACAAGAGATAGGAAAAATTGCAAATTAACATTGTCTCAAGGTCAATACATAGAGAAGGTGTTGGAAAGATTTAAAATGCAGGATACAAAACCAACTAGTACACCTTTGGCCAACCATTTCAAACTAACTAAGGAGATGTATCCCAAGACATAAGAGAAGATAGAATATATGTTGAAGGTTCCATACTCATCGATAGTTGGCAACTTGATGTATGTGATGGTGTGCACGAGGTCAGGATATTGCACATGCAATGGGAGTTGTGAGCATGCATATGAAAAATCCAGGTAAAGAGAATTGGAAGGTAGTAAAGTGGATTCTCAAGTATTTTAGAGGCACTACTACTCAGGCATTATGTTTTGTAGGTTCAAACATTGTTCTATATGAATATGTTGATTCAGATATGACAAGTAGTATAGATAGAAGGAGGAGCATCACAGGGTATGTTTTTAATATAGGTGGAACAAAAATAAGTTGGATTTAGAAATTGCAAAAATGTTGTTTCAGTTTCAACAATGGAAGCAGAGTATGTCACTACTACATAGGTTAGTGAAGAGATGATTTGGTTACAAAGGTTTATGGAGGAATTGGGAAAGAAGAAAGATAATAACAAGTTGTACAATGACATCCAGAGTGCCATTTGTATTTCACAGAACTTAGCCTTCCATTCTAAGACTAAACATATACAACTCAAGTACCATTTCATATGATTAGTTTTGGAATGTGGAAAATTGAAGCTGGAAAATATACACACTAGCCATAATCCTGCAGACATGTTAAGGAAGACAATAACCAAAGAGAAATTGAGTTCCTTCTCAATTTATGTTGGTCTACAAGCATGATGGTGAAGATGATAAAATTGTCAAGTTTAAAGTTGGAGCATAGCCTTGTAGGTGCAGTAGTGGTGGATTTTTTGTGATTATACTCCAAGTGGGAGATTGTTGGTTGTGGAGCCTGATTATCTTCCTGATTTAAAGGTCTTGTTTCAAGCACGCTCGGGTCCCAGTTCTTGGTATGGTTTTTTGTTATATTCTTTATATTATTATCACCACATGTTGTTACATTGCGTTAGGCGAAGTGGGGGGGTAGAGTCTCCGAGCAAACATTTTTGGGCGGTCTTTTCTGTCCATTTTGTGTGGTTTTGGCACACAGTTTTCCAACCCATGCTTTTCTAATTTTGGTTAATAAATTAATGTTGTAATCTAATTGAGGTCAATGGATTAGGGATTTTGGATATTGTGGGATCATATATATATTGTATTGTAATGGTGAAGTTAATACAATGAGAGAGAGTATTGTGACTGAGAGAGGAGACTGTGAGAGAGTGAAGAGGATATTATAGAAGATGTGCAGTAAGTGTTATCCCTTCATTTTGCTGGACAAAACAAAGGAAGGAATGGATACTTCTCCATGGACGTATCCTATATCAGGTGAACCAATATATCAATGTCTCTCATGTATTTTGTTCTTTTGTGTTTTATTTACACATTCATTTTGATTTGTTTTGTGTTTTTACTGCTGTGTGATCTTATTCCTAACAATACATACATGACAACATTTAAAAATATCAAACCAATGCAAATCCATTTTTAACCCAAATTTATCAAACACTTAGAAGAATCAAATTTCTTGAGGTGTAAACTTTTTAGCATCATATCATATATTATTTTTGTTTCCTCATAAAAAAGCATAATTTTATTTCATCTGATGAGAAAGAAAATTACATTCTATAGAATACATGTTTCCATGTATTTGCTAATCCATTGGGACAACCCATGTCCCCTCAAAATATTGAAATATCAGAGATAATTCTTTGAATAAGCAACCTGTGCCTCATAATATAACCAAATAATTCAAGAAATTTTAAGTCTGATAAGCTTTACAAGACATTGTTTTGATACAAGTCAGAGATCTCTCAATAGATACGTCTATGAATAGGAAGTTTGGAAACATACAAAAACATAATCATATATATTAACAAAAAGGATCATGTGGAAGTAGAAACTATTGTGGGATGGTGGTATTCAATAAAAGTATTGTGATAGAACTCATATATAGTGCTCCTATTGTCTTCCGAGATCATCCACTGCCCATGGCCCATTTGAATTTCTTCTTTAGAGAGTTGATCAACGACCATATTCCATTCCTTGTAGACATGGTGGGCAGAAAAAGTGTCAAACGAATTCAAGATTATTTGTACCTCTTCAAGTATTGGAAGCAAGAGAATGTTGTGATGTTGTTGTATTCTCCGGACCCAATAGATGAAATTTAGGGAATCACCAAAAACCTATATAGCTTCCACCTCTTTTTCTTTGGCATAAAGTAAAAGCAAATTTAGGGACAATAATTCTACATAATTGTTCGTTCCTGAACCCAAACCCATTTTGATTTTGAAAGAATGATTTTTATACAAGTGTAACACTATCCCTCCTTCACAAGATTGATTGTTTTTTGGGAGGCTCCATCGAATAAATCCCAAGTTCTGGATCGGTCCACTAGTTCTTCCCTAGAAGGTCGGGTTGGGCCCATCCCTTTTTATTGTGGGAAGTGAGAGAGGAATCTTAGGCTATGAGATGCAATGAATTCAGGAGGGATGTATTTTTCACAAAAAATCGCAGAGTTTCTAGCCAGTGATGTACCCCAACAAATGAGCAATGGAAAGGCTTAAATACTGTGGTTAGTGGCATTCGATACCCAAGATTTCCGTGCATATTCAATAGTAGTAACTTTCCAATTTCATCCTCAGCCTAACAAAAGGGATCACTCCCACCATACACATTTTTTATATGGACATATAATGAAAAGATGGTTCAACAACACTTCATTTTCTTTGCAAAGGATACACTAGCCCGAACCTTCAAACTGTCTCTTTTTCATAACCTCCCATGTAGGAACCTTTTTAACAATCGAATACCACATAAATATTCAATATTTAGGGGGGAAACAGACTTTCCAAAGTCCTTTCCACCACCAAATAGGTTCCTTCAAGTACAAATTAATATTGAGATGTATATAGCCCAGTTTTGGGGTGTAAAATCCACGTAGGGCATGCTTCCAAACCGTTTCATTATCTTTGTCTAGCATATGAATATGTTCCAACTTTATTTCTCTGATATAATTTGACCAAGGGGCTACAAATTCTTCCTCTAGCCTCATTTGAAAAGATTCCTTCCACTCTTGAGACCATATATAAGTTTGATCAAGATCCAAAATCTGATTTAAGAAGAAAATCCCATGTGCATATATACCCTGAAGTAAATCTCCAAGGAGAATGTGATCAACACCACTGCCCGACCAAGGGTCTGATCCAATACAAACCAAGTTTCATTTCATATGTGTCAAGCGAGTCCTTCACCCACCACCTTGAAGGAAGAGGTAATTGGTTTTCATATGATTGAGCACATATATTTTTTCTTAACTAGATTTCTTATCCATTCCTGAACATACGTTGGGCTAGTACATTTTTGGATGAATACTTGTTTCCAAAGGCTATATGTAGAAATAAATCTCCAACAGGATTCTGCTGCTAGATCTTTTGAAAAAAGGGAAGTGATTTTCAATCTCTATCCTCCTAAATATTTCCTCATGGCCAAAGAGTTCCATTTCACCCAAGGAAGAACAATGTTTTCTTGTGTGTTGGCCCAAAGAAATTTAAAACATAATTTCCATGCCTTTTCAAGGATTCATTTGGGGATCCATGCCAATGATATCCATTAGACTGATATTGCTTCCAAAACCAATTTAACCAGGATCAATTAGCCCACATGGGAGATCCATCTGAAGCTCCAACAAGATAATCGTTTTTCCAGCTTTGCTATCAGCCATGACCAAACATTCCTTTTATAACAATTTGGATTTAGATGGAAGCCTAGGTATTTAAGACCTACATCAAAATCCAATGTATCATATGGATATAGGGTCCTATAAACTGAAATCTCTTCATCCTCTAGGTTATTTATGGATATGGTTGATTTCATTTCATTAATTTGTATACCAGTAGCCCTGCTGAAAAGATCCAAAATACTATGCATCTTTTCAGCATCACCTCTGAATCCATTGAAAAAAGGTAGTACATCATCTACAAAGAGTATATGAGTTATCCTGAGCATGGGGGAGATGGATATTCTGTGAAATTACCCCCTCAATTTGGCCTCTATCAACTCCCTACTGAGTCCTTTTGCTACAAGGAGGAAAAGTAAAGGTGATAATGGACATCCTTGATGAAGGTCACGTTCTGCATGAAATAAAGGGGAGGATGCTCCACTTATCATAACTACAAAGGATGTTGTAGATATACAACCCATTATCCAATTAATAAAGGGTATTTCAAAACCAAGATGGGTCAGGAGGAGCCTGATGTAGAGCCAACTCACTCGATCATAAGTTTTTGATAGATCTATCTTTAGGATGACCCCTTTTTCTTTCTTGGTTTTTATAGAGTGTATTCCCTCCTATGCCACCCCAATGGACTCATGAATGTTTTGTCCTTCAAGAAAGACAAATTGTCCCTTTGAAACCGACTCTGATAGGACCACCTTGATCCTTCTAGAGATCACCTTTTCCACCACTTTATAGATGTAGTTACATAGATAGATAGGTCTAGACTCATCAAGAGTATGTGGAGAGTTAGATTTTGGTATCAAGACAATGAAGGTAGAATTGAGAGGAGCATGCATGTGGCCTTCTCTACAAGATTCTTCAACCACCGATAAGATATACCTTCTAATCAAATCATAGAATCCCAAGAAGAATTATATGGTGCAACCATTTGGCTCTGGGATTTTATTCTTCTAGAAGCTATGAAGAACTTCCTTAAGTTCGTCTTCTGAAAATTCATCCATGAGTGCCCCATTTGCTTCATGTCCCACAAAGCGTGAGAAGAAAATGGGATAATATGATTATATCTACTATATTATCCCTATCATCTGCCTTAAAAAGGTTTTGAAAATGCCTCTTACCCAGTTGAGCTAGATCATCGAAAGAGGAGACTTCTCACCCTATTTGGTTGGAGAGGCTCCAGATGGTATTGGAGAGCTTCTGGCCTTTTACATAAGCCTGGAAAAATTTCTTGTTTTCATCTCCACTTTCTAACCAGATATCATGACTCTTCTAACGTCAGGCTTCTTCACGATATTCCAATATCTGTCTTCTTTTATTTTCTAGAGAAATCATGACCTCTTTCGATTCGAAAGAAGAGTAGCCCTCCCATTTTGAATCATGTATTTCCTGGAGGGTAGATTTTGTGTCAACTAAAGCCTGCTCATCATGTGCCATTTTATTGTGGTCCCACCGCATGACCTCCTTCTTAACATGCTTGAGAATGGATGCAAACTATACCCCAACTGCCTCTCCTGAGGATGGGTCAAAAGGGATCCAACACTCTATAACTAGATTATGGAAACTTTCCTCTTTTAGCCATGCCATATTAAATTTAAAGGGGATTGTTGGTTTCCATGAATGACCTACATCCTCAAGGAAAATTGGAGAGTGACCTGATTCACCCTCACTACCAATCCATTGTCAAAAGTGCAATGGTTTCTCCAATAGTTTATCTGAGACCAAGAAATGGTCTAATATTTTTGGAATACGATCTTCCTTAGTTTACTTATTCCTCCAAGTAGGATTCAGTTTAACTAGGGAAAGGTCCGAGAGATTATTAGTCATCAGAAAGTTCCTGAAATAGTCATAAAGGGGATAATTTTTAACCCTAGGGCCCCAAACCTCTCCAACACCCATGGAAAAATTTAAATTGCCATCAAGAATGAGACTGTCGCATGTAAAGAAGGATTTTTGGGAAAGAGTATCCCAAAAGGGGACTCTGCCAGCGTATGACCCATACATTTTTAAAATTGAGAAAACTTGTCCCAAATATACAAGGCAAACTTACACTCCTAAACCTGATTCAAAACCCCATGAATTTTTTAGTTTGATCGATCTATTATTCCATCCAATTTCCAATCCACCTAAACAACCTATGACATCCTGTCCAATAAAGCTCCATTGTTTGAAAATATATTATATCATGGTAATGATAGCATCACCATCCCCCAAGGTTTCTTGAAGAGAATTATGTCAGGTTGATTGGAGTCCACCAACCTCTTCATGGCCGATTGTTTTGAGGGGCTCGCCACACCCCTATAGTTGAAAGAAAGGATTTTCATGAGGAAACCCCAGCTGGGGGTATCAATGCTCTAAGTGCCCCAAAGATGGAAATTTGTTTCCTCACTGCCATATCCACCAAAGCCCTATTATGAGACTTTGTGAAATGGGATTTTCGACCCCTACCCTTGGGCCCTAGAGAAGGCACAAGATTCTTCCCTAATCCCTGCAAATTTGAGTCCAATGTGCCTAAGATTTCTCTACTTCTGAGATTGTAAGAAACAACCTCCTCCTCTGTATCCTAGGATGACTTAGAATCTTCTAGGAGCTACACCCAAGGAGAAGGGGAAGGTGCTTGTGCAAGGGTACAATTTGCAATGGATGGGGATTGACCAGGAACAAAATAGAGAACCATATTACCTTGGGATATGAAATATTTTTTAGAGAGCCCATCCAATATTTCCCCAAAATAGACAAAGAATTTATCAGAACATTAATGGGTTGAGGTGGCATAGACAAAATACATTGAGATTGAGTTGAATCTTGTATGTGTGCCATGGTCAAAGAGCAGTCCTTGGCAGTCACTCTGGTATCTCCCTTCGAATCATGAGCATATTTTTGTGAGAGCTTGTGGGATTTCATTATTGATGGTCCACTTCCAATGTCTTCCTTGACTTCCATGCTTCTTGTCACCTCCCTATCATGTGGACTAGAGGACTAGAAGAGCCCCTTGATGCCCTCCTAATTGGGGACGTCGGTTGTTTCCTGATGGATTGTGACCTAGAGCCTTCATGCCTCACCTTTAGTGGAATATGAAATTGACTAGAGATATGTCCATGTTGATGGCACCTATGACATGTGAAGGGTACATGTTCATAGTCCAACCTTTTCCATAAGGATTTGTCTCCCATTACTATTTCCAAATTTTTCGCCAGTCCTTCCCTTATATTTAGGGATACCACGATGCATGAAACAATAAGTTCTCCTGACTCAAGAAAGGACATGTCTATGTCTAGGAATGATCCCAAGATGTTCCCAATATTCATGAAAGTTTCTCTATTCCAAAATTATGAAGGAAGACTTGGGAGGCACACCCAGACGGGGATAACATCCCACCACTCGTTCCCTGCATAAAAAAGAGGCATCCATTTTTTGAAGAAGACAGGGGAAGAATCTATGCTCCAGGTCGATTTGAGGGCCCAAACTACATCCTCAGATTTCACAAACTTGAAAATAAACCAGCCCAGATCTAGAAACTTAATCGAGGAAAATAGTTCTAAGGAATTTGACCAATGTGAAGCAACCAATTCCTTCAGGGTTTTTATACTGAAGTGACCAATTCCAAATTGTGACAACTTGAAGAGGTTCATAATGGACAAACTACACAAAATACCATATACCCATCATCTTGGTTATCAGAAAATGATCACAACCACTAGGAAACTATTTTATTGGCCTGTACTGAAAAAGGACATAGTTGATTACTTATATAAATGTCTTTAATGTCAACAAGTTAAAGAAGAGCACCAACATCCAGTAGGGTTGTTGTAGCCACTACCAATTCCAAAATGGAAATGGGAAACCATCTCCATGGATTTGATCACAGGGTTACCAAAATCAACCAAGAAGAATGACGCCATTATGGTAGTTGTGGAAAAACTGAGCAAGGTTGCTCACTTTATTCCTGTCAAGTCAACCTGCAAGGAAATAGTTATTTCTAGTATTTTCATGAAAGAGATATTTAGGCTGCATGGCATGCCTAATGAAACCATATCCGACGAAGATACGAAATTTACTTCAAACTTTTGGAAATATTTGTTTGTTTGTTTTGAAACTAAATTTCTATTTAGTACATCCTATCACCCTCAAACTCATGGGAAGACAGAGAGGGTAAACCAAGTGTTAGAGGACATGTTAAGGATGCATGTAATGCATCAACCCAAGAAGTGGGAAGACTACCTACCATTGGTAGAGTTTTCTTATAACAATGGCTATAAAGAGTCATTAAAGATTAGTCATTTTGAGGCCCTCTATGATAGACAATGTAATATTCCAATCAGCTGGAACAATCCAATAGACAGAATTACGATCGGGTCATATATAATAAAGGAAATTGATCTAGGTGGATATTAGTGGTCACCCACCTATTCCAACTAGCTCCTCTTGAAAAATTTTAGTTCAACATGTTCTTTTGTACTTCTTTGTAATTGTGGGTTCTACACTTCTGGGGATATATGAAGCCCTACACATCTTCCAGGTGGATATTGGTGGCCTCCCATCTAATCCAACTAGCTTATTTTGTATGTTTTCATGTCAATACATCTTGTTGTATTTCTAGGTCCGTTTTGGGGCCCTAAACAATGTTTTTTGGCTCACCACAATCAAAATGTAGATGGAGTTAGAATTTGATGACATAATGTGTAGTTCTCTAAAATACCTTTCCAACGGGCTATCACATGCCTAAAATTAAAGTCGTATGCAAATGTTATGATCCCGAGAATTTGAGGTACCAACTTACCTATAGGGGCCCACATAACTTTTGGTGTTTCATCTCCTAGGGTTAGGTTTTTGGATGTCTAGGATTTTTGGATTCTTGAGTAATATCAAAAAGACCTATGGAGCCTCATTATAATAATTCTTCTCAGACGGATGCACGTATCAGCCACATCTCTTCTAAGAGATAGCTACCACCATTCAGGAGCGTGTTTCAATTCTGCAGTTTTACAGTTTCAGCCTATTTCATTTATTCAATAGAAGATATTGTTCATTGGATATCTGTGTTGTTCTTCATATCTCTGTGTTTATTATATTCAGTCTGTTAATTAGTTCATTCTGCTCCTAAATCCAGATCAATGGTATCAGAGAGGTCTGCTCTTCATTTATTTTTCTTCGTGCATGTCCCCGACAATATCTGGGTACAAGAAGTTGGGACTTGAACCAATCAATCTGTTGCAAGATTGGTTGCGCAAAGCCCAACAACAACCCATGGGGGACAAAAATAAATATGGTGGAGTAGGATATCCTTTTAAAATGTTTCTCAAGGAATCCCTCGCACGAAAAAGGAACGAAATGATGGACAACTTTGCACAGATCCTTCAATGACTGCCCACAAGAGAAGCATCTTCATCAAGCAGCCATGCAACCCCCTTTAAGGTACAAGTAAATTTTTATATTCCATTATTTTAAGGATTGATAGATGTGAATGTTGTAGATAAATGGTTGAATCTGCTCGAAGGGTATTTTTCGGTCCACAATTTTTACGATAGGAAAAAGATTACTTTTGCACTCCTCAAGGTCATCCCCCATGTTAAGGATTGGTGGGATACTTACTTTGAGCAAAGGGATATAGAGGAATCTACAATATTTTTGGTTTCCCCTACATGGGATTCCTTTTGGGATGCCATTAAAGAACAATACTACCCTGTTGGAAGCTACGAGGACCAATACACCTGATGGAGCACTCTGCATCAAGAAAGGGACCATACAGTACGAGATTTCACCAATATTTTCCATACCCTGCACACCAAATTGGGTATGAAAGACTCTGAGAGACATCTGGTGCTCAAATACCATGGCTATTTGCATAGATACATTCAAATAGAAATGGATTTTCTAGACATCACCTCATTGGGTACAACTTATAGATATGCTGTCAAGATCGAGCATAAATTTAAGTAGAAAAGGAGAGAGTTTGGATCTGCAAACTCCTCACAACCGAAGCAGGTAAAAGGTAGCCCAAACCCACATGGTAAGGGAAAAAGAAAACATGGCCACTCTTAGGAAAACCAGTCCAAGCCGCAACACAAGAAGGGCAATGACAAGACAAATAAGGACACGGGAAAATGGTGTGAATACCATAAAATCCCTTGGCACAACACTGAAGAATGCCGCTCCAAGAAATCACTTGTGGCCGAGCTGAAGGATTCATAGTTCGAGGTTGATTCTGACTCCAAATAAAATTGAGAAGGAGGGAAGCTGATTATCGATGCTGAACCCAGTGCCACTGTCGCTACCATTAAAGTCCAGCCAAGCGAACTAGAAGAACCATAGGAAGGGGAACACCTTTTTCAGTCAGAGATGTGGGTAAAAGGGGTTATTCTTCATTTCATTTTTTATAGCAGCAGTCAGAATAAATTGACCTTAGTAGAGGTCGTCAAGCGATTAGACCTGCTGAAGACACCGCACCCACATCCCTACACCATCGGTTGGCTTCGCCAAGGAATATATCTTTGTGTCAACCAACAATATCGTCTACCCTACGACATCAAGCCTTTCAAAGATGAGGTATTGTGTGATATTGCTCCCCTTGAAGTTTTTGATGTTCTTTTAGGAAAACCATATTTGTGGAAGTGTCATGTTGTGTATGAGTCTAGACCCTACAGTGTTATTCTTACTTTGGGTAGACAATTGTACAGGATACCAAAGGTAGCGCCGCCTATCGCTATTTCTTTAATCTATGCTAAGAAATGCACTAAGGTCATTTCACAGACTGAGAATTTCGTCTTCTTTGTGATCCGTGATCACAATAAGCAAAAGGTTGTCACCACATTCGTGGCCTCCACACAGAGTGTCTCTTTGAAACAGAAAAAAGAGGGCGGGATCGTGGAAGAGTACAGAGACATATTCTCCTCACCCACCGGGGTACCGACGTGTTGCCAAGTCAAGCATATAATCGATTTGACCCCCGATGCACCTCTTCCTAATGGACCAGTTTATCGTGGCTTGTTGATGGAAAATGACGAAATCAAGAGTCAGATCCAAGAGCTTATTCAAAAGGGGAACATCAGACCCATCTCCTCCCCTTGCGAAAGCCCAATTGTTCTGGTGCATAAGAAGGATAGGACCTGGTGACTCTGCATTGATTACAGAGCATTAAACAAAATCACAGTCAGGAACCAGTACTCCATTCCCATGATTGATGACCTTCTTGACCAACTCAAGGGGGGAAATTTCTTCAACAATATTGACCTAAAGTATGGCTACCACCAGGTTCCCATCGAACCAACTGATGTATGGTACACAACTTTCAAACATAAAGAAGGTCTCTTCGAATGGTTGGTCATGCCCTTTGGCTTAACAAATGCACCAACCACTTTCATGAGGTTGATGGATGATGTATTGAGACCCTTCACCAAATTTTTTGTGGTGGTATATTTGGGTGACATCCTCATCTTCAACAGAATTTGGGAGGAGCACATGCGGCATATTCAACAGGTTTTGAGCACTCTGCAATAGCACAAGCTATATGCCAACTTGGAAAAATGCTCATTTGGAATGAACAGGGTCCAATACTTGGGCTACATTGTTGATGAGCATGGAGTACATGTTGATTTAGATAATATCCAAGTCATCCGTGATTGACTAGCCTCGACCACAGTAACCAAGCTTCAGAGCTTCTTGGGACTAGCCAACTTCTACTGATGGTTCGTGTTGGGATTCTCCCATATTGCATGGGCCCTTAGCCAAGTGACCAAGGGTTGTGGTAGGGAAATGTTCATGTGGGGGAAGGAACAACAATGAGCATTTGATGATATGAAGCATCGCTTGTGCTCATCTCCAATACTCTCCTTGCTTGATCTACAAGAACCATTCGAGATTGAGACTGATGCATATAACTATGTTGTAGTTGCAATTCTCACTCAACACGGTCATCTAGTGGCATACCATAGTGAGACACTCTTAGATACTATCCATAAATACCCCACCTATGACAAGGAAATGTATTCCATTGTACAATCATGTCATCAATGAAAACATTACATTCTAGGAAAGGAGACGGTCATCGAGACAGATCACAAGCCTCTACATTTTATACAGACACGGGGGAAATTGCAGAACGACCACCATAAGAAGTGGTCCACCTACATGCAACCGTTCCATATCAACATCAAGTATAAGACAGGGAACTCAAATCATGTTGTTGACTGCCTCATTGTTATGAACATAAATATACATATAAATAAAGATATTAATATATAATGATTAAATAATAAATTAATAAATAATAGTTAGTAATAATGAAAATACATGTCTCAAAGGACATGATTATTAGTAAGGGAACCCCTGTGTGGGTATATAAGCGAGCCCTCATTTTGATTGCATACATATCATCTTACTCATTCTCTTATACATTTATATATTATTTATTATCCTCGTGGATATATTTATATTCCAAGTATTTTGGATTATTTGTGCGTGACGAACTTTGTTCGTCTCATTTGGTATCAGAGCTTCATTTTTTATCCTGGCCTTTGGCCATACAAGTGTTTAGCCATATCGAAATTTTTTCCAGAGTTTCTCTATGTTGGCACATGTGCAGACCCAGGGTTCAACGCTTAATAATGCACCAACAAAACCCCAACTACCGGCCCTTTCGACAACACCTGCGAAGCAGGCGAAGTCTTACTTGAGGTAGAAGTAGGGGGGGTTATAGGACACATGTGTCTGTAACTAGGCTGGGACACGAATATGTGATAAGAGCACTTCACAGAATATTATATTAATGCTTAGAAAGTGAGCATGCATTAGTTTATTAACCCCATTAACATCGCAGAGCATAATCAAAGGCCGATAATCATAGTAATAACAAGTGATTATGTACCATGATCACTTAGCACTTAGCACTATGAGTTAGATCTAGCATTCATTTACCCTTTAACATAAGAACAATACTTAAGCAACAAAATATCTATTCATTACACATCATAATCAAAGCACTAAGAAAAATCATAACAGACATAACATAGCACAAAGCAAACCATGAGACACCAGATATACGTGGTTCACCCTAGGGTGGGGCTATGTCCACAAACCTCTTTGCCTCTTTATTATTCGCCAAAATCTTACATCCAGTCAGTCCTATGCACAAAGCCACATAGTATAACTTCGCACAAGACAGGAGATCTGCGCACTAAGCACTATATCCTCCTTCTTTACCCTCCAAAAATAGGTCACATGCACAAAGCCACAATCTCTTATCACAACACTTAGCACCTTCTACAAAATTACAGCCAATCACAAAGCCTCGACCATATACATTCCTTCACACAAAGCAATTTTGTTCACATAGAACTACACACACGCTCTACTTCTACAATACATTCCTCTTTATTTATACTTTACAAACCCTTACAATAAGACCTAAACATGGGGAAAACCCATGGCCGACATCCCGAAAACCCATTACAAAACCAGAGAGGTCCCCTTACTAGGTCCACATAACCCTTAAAATAGGTGAGATCCGCGATCTCAGCTCTGCCTGGGCGCTCCTTCTTCGACCCGCATGTCGAAGTCCAAATGTGGGCCAAAACTGATCAAAGTTTCCCCAAAACTTGGTCGAAGACCAACAGGCCCCCAACACTCACCTGTGACTCATCCCGAGTCACTCAAGTCCAGACAATGTTGCTTCAAAAGTCTCGACCTTAGATCAAGTTGATTGGACTTGCTACCTCGCATGAGCCTTCTACTCAGTGAGCTCCTGGATTGTCTGCTCTGTAACAAGCCCTTCCAAACACTGTTCTACTGCTGCAACTACTTGATCTAGTTGTGAACCTTGGCTATCGATCTCCTCGAACACCTTTCAAGCTTTGTCCTGCATAGGTTGTAACTTTTGTGTTACTTCCATCACCTTACCTTGGAGGGAAATGATCTGTTGTTGTACTGTGCGTTGCTCCTGGGATCTCTTCATCCTTTCTACTGGTGTGAGAAACTTCATCTGTGCCTGCAATGAAAATTATTGTTGTTGCGCCTCTTGTAACTAAGCCTGAGCCTCCCAACAATGAAACCATTTGTTGGCATAGGGGCAGACCCAGGGTTCAATGCTTAACAATGCACCAACCAAACCCCGACCACCGGCCCTTTCGAAAGCACCTGCGAAGTAGGCGAAGTCTCACCCGAGGTAGAAGCAGGGAGGGTTGCAGGACGCAGGTGTCTATAACTAGGCTGGGAAATGAATCTGTGTTAAGAGAACTTCGCAGAATATTCTATTAACGCTTAGGAAGTGAGCATGCATTAGTTTATTAACCCCATTAACATCGCAGATCATAATCAAAGGTAGATAAGCGCAGTAATAACAAGTGACTATGTACCTGAGCACTTAGCACTGTGAGTTAGATCTAGCATTTATTTACCCTTTAACATAAGAACAATACTTAAGAAACAAAATATCTATTCATTACACATCATAATCAAAGAGCTAAGAAAATTCATAACAAACATAACATAGCACAAAGTAAACCATGAGGCACTAGATATACGTGGTTCACCCCAGGGTGGGGCTATGTCCACAAACCTCTTCGCCTCTTTATTATTCACCAAAATTTTACATCCAGTCACTCCTGTTCACTAAGACACAAAGTAGAACTTTGCACAAGACAGGAGATCTGTGCACTAAGCACTAGATCCTCTTTCTTTACCCTCCAAAAATAGGTCGCATGCACAAAGCCATAATCTCTTATCACTACACTTAGCACGTTCTACAAAATTACAGTCGAGCACAAAGCCTCGACCATATACATTCCTTCGCACAAAGCACTTATGTTCACACAGAACTACACACACACACTACTTTTACAATACATTCCTCTTTATTTATACTTTACAAACCCTTACAATAAGGCCTAAACATGGAGAAAACCCATGGGACGACATCCCAAAAACCCGTTACAAAACCCTAGAGGTACCCTTACTGGGTCCACATAACCCTCAAAATAGGTGAGATCTGCGATCTCAACTCTGCCTGGGTGCTCCTTCTTCGAGCCACATGTCGAAGTCCAAAGGTGGGCCAAAACTGACCAAAGTTTCCCCAAATCTTGGTCGAGAGCCAACAGGCCCCCAACACTCACATGTGACTCGTCTTGAGTCACTCAAGTCCAGACAATGCTGCTTCAAAAGTCTTGATCTTAGCTCGAGTTGCTTGGACTTGTTGCCTCGCCTAAGCCTCCTGCTCAGTGAGCTCCTGGACTGTCTGCTCTATAACAGGCCCTTCTAGACGTTCTACTGTTGCAACTACTTGATCTAGTTGTGAACCTTGGTTGTCGATCTCCTCGAACACCTTGCAAGCTTCATCCTGCACAGGTTGTAAATTTTGTGTTACTTCCATCACCTTACCCTAGAGGGGAGTGATTTGTTGTTGTACTATGCATTGCTCCTGGGATCTCTTCATCCTTTCCACTGGTGTGAGCAACTTCATTTGTGCCTGCAATGAAAATTCTTATTGTTGTGCCTCCTGTAACTGAGCCTGAGCCTCCCAACATCAAAACCATTTGTTGGCACAGGGGCAGACCCAGGGTTCAACGCTTAACAACGCACCAATAAAACCCCGACTACCGACCCTTTCGAAAACACCTGTGAAGTAGGCAAAGTCTCACCCGAGGTAGAAGAAGGGGGGGTTACAGGATGCAGGTGTCTATAACTAGGCTGGGACATGAATCTGTGATAAGAGCACTTCGTAGAATATTCTATTAATTCTTAGAAAGTGAGCATGCATTAGTTTATTAACCCCATTAACATCACAGATCATAATCAAAGGCAGATAAGCGCAGTAATAACAAGTGACTATGTACCCTGAGCACTTAGCACTTAGCACTGTGAGTTAGATCTAGCATTCATTTACCCTTTAACATAAGAACAATACTTAAGCAACAAAATATCTATTCATTACACATCATAATCAAAGAACTAAGTGTTGTTGGGTATTTTACCCTACGGACTAATAAGCTAGGGTTCTAAGCCTATATGCAGATCATGACCCTTCAGATTTAACCTTTAACCTTCTACCCAAAATCTCA
>JZKD02S0784689.1:29118-49613 GCA_000966675.3 Picea glauca | reverse complement strand
TTTTTAAAAATGGAGTTTTTAGAAGAGTTGTTCAGCATGGCTTTGGCAATGAAGGGCAATGAGTTGGCCTGATGCCAGGTAAGCATGTGTGGTGCAATTTAGGGTTATAACACTAAGAAAATTCATAACAAACATAACATAGCACAAAGTAAACCATGAGACACCAGATATACGTGGTTCACCCCAGGGTGGGGCTATGTCCACAAACCTCTTCACCTCTTTATTATTCACCAAAATCTTACATGCAGTCACTCCTGTGCACTAAGCCATAAAGTAGAACTTCGCAGAAGACAAGAGATCTGTGCACTAAGCACTAGATCCTCCTTCTTTACCCTCCAAAAATAGGTCACATGCACAGAGCCACAATCTCTTATCACTACACTTAGCACCTTCTACAAAATTATAGTCGAGCACAAAGCCTCAACCATATACATTCCTTCACACAAAGCACTTCTATTCACACAGAACTACACACACGCTCTACTTCTACAATACATTCCTCTTTATTTATACTTTACAAACCCTTACAATAAGGCCTAAACATGGGGAAAACCCATGGGATGACATCCCAAAAACCTGTTACAAAACCCTAGAGGACCCCTTACTGGGTCCACATAACCCTCAAAATAGGTGAGATCAATGATCTTAGCTCCGCTTGGGTGCTCCTTCTTCGACCATCGTGTCGAACTCCAAACATGGGCCAAAACTGACCAAAGTTTCCCCAAAACTTGGTTGAGGGCCAACACTTTGCATCTGGTCTTTTACCATCATAGGCCCTTGGCCATTTCTGCAAATCAAAGAAATATCAAAATTCCAAATCAGAAATTTAAGTGAAGAAAAGATAATTCCTCTACAAATTGAAATAATTCTGCAAAGGAAAATTTCCACTGCAAATTTAAGTCCGCAAAAGATAAAACCGTTGAAATTAAAGTTTGTTGGCCATAAACAGAAAAAAAATAAAATGAATTATTGTGCTGCAGACATTTCGTTCTATTCACAGCCATATCGACTGATCCATTTCATAAATCCGCCATTATTCGCCACCATCAGTTATATAATTTATCGTACCATTCCATCCAGATTCAATCCAGTAATTAATTGCACCATAGCAATATTTGTACCATTACAACTACCGCTAAATATTCTGCCATTTCTGCAATCACCGTCGTCGTACGATCCACTATACATGCAATTAATTGAGTCTGTACTTTGGTGTCATAACACTACAGTTTACACGTTGTCGTTCGTACACCCAAACAATAGAGAAACAATTAGTTGGGCCATCTGTTGTCTGTGTCACTCATACCATCCACTGCCATACCACTTCCGTACAACCGCTGTCGATATATATGGTATCGACAACTAAAAAAATAGATCACGGGGAGAAGAAAAATCATTAACCATTGGCTGCCAATCAAAACCCCTCCATTTGAAATCGCATTGCAACGTTTATGAGGATAAACCAAATTTTTTTTTTAAAAGATTTTATATGTTATAAGAAAGAATTCAAAAGGTATTAAAGTTTTAAAAGGGGAAATATATAAGCCTTTTATATATTCGAATCAACGGGAAAAGGAAATAAGAAGAGAGATAGTGAAGGTTTTTATAAAGAATTCAAAAGGTGATAAAAGAGACTATATATCAAGCATTATAAAAGGGAAAATTTTAAATAATGTGAAATGGTTCAATTATTAAGTGAATGAAATCGTTTAAATAGTCATAAATTAAAGGAGATTAAGCCTTTATTATTAAAAAGGGTATAAATCAATTATAAAAGGTGTTTTTTAAATAAAGAAGACACTTATATTTAAAAAGGAGAAGAAAGAGTATTTTATTATATTGCAAGGTATTTTAAAAAAGATAAAGGAGTATTAGAAAATTAGTGAAGGAAATTATACGTGCAAGTATAAGGAAAAGGTGAATATAAGTTTTATTATTTAGTGGAAGTATATTTACATTTTATATATATAAAAAAAAAGATTATCAAAAAAAATAATATAAAAAAAAAGATTATCAAGAAAAATATTTACAAGGAAGCATAGAAGTAAAAAAAATAGATAAGGAAGTATAGAAATAAAAGGAAAAAAAAAAAGAATATTCAAAATATATATTACTTTGTTTATATATATATATATTTATATATATAAAGGGATTATCAAGGAATAATTTTATTTAATTTTTTAAGGAGAAAGAAAGGTATTATTTATCATAAATTATCAACGAAAAACAAAATGGAGTCTAAAATGACGAATGGAAGATTTTCTTATGAAGGATGTTGCATTTCAACTTACGGGTTATTTACATCAAAGGGGATTATTCAAAGAAGAGAGGTTAACATCGTTATCAGCATGACCCATGATGAGAATTCTATTAGTATTAATTTGGCGAATCAATTATTTATTTCGGAGCATAACATAAGTGGAAAGAAAAATATTTTTTGCAAGAGACAATATGAAATTAAAGACTTGCAAGCAACAATTGATGATTATGAATATATATCTCAATTCAATGTTACAACTATGTTTCAAGAAGAGATTGACATCATTCTCGGGTTACGCTGATTAACAAAACTAGGTACCTTCATTTTAAACATAGAACAAAAGTTTGTGACTTTTCCCTATAAAAAGAAGATGATGACTCTTCAAGACATTACTATGAGGTCAAAATCGATAACACCTTCATCAAAAGACTTTAGAGATATCTCGAAGGTGATCCTTCCAGATAATCAGAACTCGATATCAAAGATGCAAAAAGAATATGATGAAGTTATTGCTGATAAAAACCAAGAAATAACTCGCTTAAAAAATCATAGTGAAAAACTATTTACTCATATTAAGAAGTCAAGGGATACAAAACAATGCATCCAGGAGTTGGAGCAAGAGAATCAAGATCTCGGGAAGAAATTATCAGGAAAGGATGAAGAATCTTCTCGTTTGAAGAACCTTAATTAAAAATTTCTTGAACAAATTAAAAAGATGAAAGATGAAAAGTCAGAGAATCAAAATATTATAAATAAACTCGACAAATCAGAAGATGAAGAAGAAATTTCACGCCTAAGGGTTCATAATCAAAATTTACTAACACAAATTAAAAATTTGAAGCATGATAAGAAGAATTTAGAAGAAAAGATAGATCGCAAAACATCATTAGTCGATAAGGAAACGATGACAGACCCAATCAACCTTACAACTCAAAAGGAGGAAAATCCAGCTGATGTAAAAAAGTTTTCAAATGTTGAGATACAAACAAGCTAGAGATATGAAGAAGACTCAATTGCAAAAGTTAATAAAGAAAAATATGCAAGTATAAGAAATAAAGATCAAGTTGCAAGGATGCCTTATCAGCATCCTAATCAGAAAAGTAGATATTTCAACCAATCAATGTCTCAATGGAAAGAAATGATAGATATTCTGAAGAATATTACTTCCAGTACAAGTGGTTCTCAAAGTAGATGCTATCATAAGAGTCGAAATACATCAAGTTTATTTCAAGAACCCTATAAACACACAGTTCCACAAAAGATCGAACTAGGGTGGGTAGACTCTATACCCACTCATTCGACCTCCTGTGGTTGCACTCACCAGTGTGCTCCATTCCTGTGGACATGAGGCATCTAAGTGGCCCCAACTTTATGAGAAAGATTTGGACTTCACCACTACCTATCAGCTCTTGGGTACAGGCGTGACTGTCACCAATTTTCACATTCAGGATGGACTATTATTCCATCTGGGCCATCTATGTGTTCCTGCAAGTGAGCGTGCAAAACTGATTTGGGAATCCCACTACAGTCGGATGGCAGGACATTTTGGCGTGGAGAAAACTGTGACCGTTCTACAGAAACATTTTTATTGGCCAAAACTTCGACATGACGTCAACAAGTATATCAGATCTTGCATTGCCTGTGCCATGTACCAATCTATCCATCAAGAAACAAGGCTTATACACCCCTCTTTCTACTACCGAGAAGCCTTGGGAATCCATCTTAATGGATTACATGTCTGGCCTTCCCTCCACCAAGCAAGGAAATGTTTGTTTATTTGTGGTCATTGATCGGTTTTCAAAGATGGCCATTCTCATAGCCTGCAAGAAGAATATCACAGCGACATATACTGCCAAGATCTTTTTCGAATGAGTGTAGGTCCATTTTGGGATACCACAGACCATCATCTCTAATTGAGACAACATGTTCCTCAACACATTTTGGTCGAGTCTCTAGTCATTGTTGGACACCAAGCTCACTAAATCCACTGCTTTCCACCCCCAAACATACAACCAAATAGAGGTCGTCAATTGGATGATTGTGCACATCCAGTGCATGTGCAACTCTAAGCATTCACGTGCATGGGATGAGAGTCTCCCCTATATTCAACATAGTTACAACATGGCTCTCCATAGCTCCACTGACCATATCCCATTTCAGGTGGGGATGGGATTCCAACCCTTGGGTCCCATTGATGTTGCACTACATATTGCCACCACATAGACAGACTCTTCGCTTTTTTAGTCTGAGACCGAAAAATCCACAAGATTCATTGAGTGGATTTAGCACATCAACCAACATGTCCATAAGATTTTGCATAAATCCAATGCTAAGTACAAGCAGTGCCATGATCAAGATAGGGTACTGCACCAGTTCTAGGTTGGAGACAAAGTATGGTTACATTTGCATAAGGAGTGTTATGGGCCTTACACTATGACCAAGGTTGTGGGTAGCAATGCTTTTGAGCTCAACACTCCACCCTTCCTTGTCTTGCACCCAGTGTTCAATGTGGACCTCCTTCGGCCATATTTTCCACCATTATTGGACACCTTAGAGATAACAGAATAGGTAACACAAACAAAGCCCAAACCTAACTACATGGAACAAGCATCCACTGATCAGATAGTAGACAGAAAGGTCAAGAGCACTCGCCAGCAAAGGATCCAACTTTATCGGGTTGTCAAGGCAGGAGAGCTCCTACACCAAGGAAAGTGGCTTGCCCGTGGCCAAATTTAGTAGAATTTTCCTCACCGGATGGGGGAAATCAACAAAATGGAGACCATTGCTTCCTAATGGGGGAGGACTGATCTAGGTGGATATTGGTGGCCACCCACCTATTCCAACTGGCTCCTCTTGACAATTTTTAGTTCAACACGTTCTTCTATACTTCTTTGTAATTGTAGGTTCTACACTTCCAGGGTTGTCTAAATCCCTACACATATTCTAGGTGGATACTGGTTGCCTCCCACCTAATCCAACTAGATTATTTTTTATGTTTTCATGTCAGCACATCTTGGTGTACTTCCAGGGCCATTTTGGGGCCCTAAACAGTGTTTTTTTGGCTCGCCATAGTCAAACTGTAAACAGAGTCATATTTTGATGGCGTAATATGTATTTCTCTAAAAGACCTTTCCAATGGGCTATCATGCACCTAAAATGGAGGTCATATGCAAAAGTTACGACCCCGGTAAGTTGAGGTACCAACTTACCCATAGGGGCCCACATAACTTTTGGTGTTTCATCTGCAAGGGTTAGGTTTTTGGATGTCTAGGGTTTTGGAATTCTTGAGTAATATCAAAAATTCCTTTGGAGCCTCATTGTAATCATTCTTCTCAGAAGGATGTGCATAGAAACCACATGCCTTCTCAGAGATAACTACCACCATTCGAGCAAGTGTTTCAGTTCTGCAGTTTTACAGTTTCAACCTATTTTATTTATTCAATAGAATATATTGTTCACTGGATATTTATGTTGTTCTTCATAGCTCTGTGTTTATTGTATTTAGTTTGTTAATCAGTTTGTTTCGATCCTAATTTCGTATAAAAAATGGAACAACATTTAGTTTAGATAAAACATAATCTGAAAATAGATCAGGATAGACAGAAAAAGGACTCCTCGAGAGTTCAAAGCAGGGGATCATGTGCATCTCTGAGTTAAGCCCAATAAAAGTTCCTTCAGAATGGGAGCCCATGCCAAGTTGGAACCTCGGTATTGTGGACCCTTTGAAATTTTGGATAGAGTGGGACCTGTAGCATATAGACTCTCACTTCCTCCCATAGTGAAGGCACATAATGTTTTCCATGTTTCGTTACTGAAGAAATATGTACATGATTTTAATCATATAATTGATTGCTTTTATTTAGGTGGAACCAGAGGGAGAATTCTTTCCAGAGCCACAATGATAATAGATAGGAAGTAAATCCCACTCAAGAACATAACTATTGCACAAGTCAAGGTGCAGTGGAAACACTTTGGTCTAGATGAAGCTACATGGGAAATGGAGAATGCCATGAAACAAACATACCCATTTTTGTTTACTTCTGTACATACAGAGCACATAGGTAGGTAGAACATCGAGGACAATGTTCCTTTAAGGGGGAGAGGATTGTAATACCCATGTTTCCCCCAACTTGTAAATATAACTATAACTTGCCCAAAGACTATGGGCAGACTGAATATGTGTGTATGTTGGAATTGACTATAACTTGCCAAAGACTATAACTGTTGGGTATGTGTTATATTCTTTGCACGAGTAGTAGTTTATGTGCGTTGCACCGGGCATCTAGGGGGGTTTGAGGGGGCAGTGCCCCCGAGAAAAAAAATTATGCCTTAGGAAACGTGTCACATATTTAGGTGGTTTTTTGGCACATGGCTTATTTGCCGATGGTTTTCTATTTCCGGTTAAGGAATTAGGGTTGTTGACTAATCTAGGTCATTGGGTTAGGGTTTTGGATGCATCTAGCTCCTATATGTATATTTTATTATAAACAATGTATCACTATGAATGAATATAGAATATGTTGGTTTTCCCGGTTTGGGTTTCCAGGGGAAAAAGCTTTGTGTAATGTTTGTATTTTCCATTGTATCTTTTCTATTCTTTTACTGAAAATCTGTTTGCAGTAAATATTTTACAAGGTTAAAATCTACATTTGGTATCATAGATTTGTTGGCTTCAGGGGGACGCCTTTGTGGTCAAGGGTTTGGCTCGGAATTGTGATAAGCCTTGTTACAGCAGGAGATCTGTGGTATTGATTTTTCAGGTGAAAAGAAATGGCAAGCAATTCGAAGATGGAGATCGAGAAGATTAATGAGAAAAGTTTTGAATTGTGGAAGCTCAATATGGAAGATCTGTTGGTGGACAGAGATCATTGGATCACAGTAGATCTAGGTACTGCACCTATAGGAACTTCAGCAGATGAATGGAAAAAGTTGGATCATAAGGCAAAGAGCACAATCCGACTGTGTCTCTCTGATTCAATATTACTGAATGTGTCAGAGGAAGCTACAACCAAGGATTTATGGGAAAAGTTGGGGAAGTTGTATCAGTCTAAGTCCCTAGTAAATAAACCATTTCTGGGAAAGAAGTTGTATAACTTGAGGATGAGATATGGAGACTCAGTGGCAGAGCATTTGAACGCCTTCAATACTGTGGTAAGTCAGTTAATATCTATTGAGATAAAAATTTCAGATGAAGATAAATGTATTAGTTTACTGTGTTCTTTACCAGAATCCTAGGATAGTCTGGTTGTGACCATAGGTAGTAATACAATTGCCTTGAAGTTTGATGAAGTTGTCTCATCCTTGTTGTCGGAGGAGATGAGACGGAAGAATATGGAAGGACAGAGAACAGTTGTATTATTTGCAAGAGGACATTCCTAGGAAAGAAATAGATCTAAGTCTAAGGGTAGATATAAATATCCTGGAAAGTTTATAAAGGTATGTTGGAGATGTGGAAAAGAAGGGCACTACAAGAAGCAGTGTAGATCCAAAGTTGAGAAAAAGAAGGGATCTGAAGAATCTCCTTATGCAGAAGAAAAGACCTCCAAGGAAGAAGGAAGGGATGTGTACTTGGCTTCTTTAAGCACACATGAAAATCATGAGGCACGGTTGGTTGACTCTGGTGCATATTTTCATATGAATCCCCATAGGGAGTAGTTCTGCGAATATGAAAGGTATGATGGAGGTAATGTTTTCTTAGGTGATGATTTGACAACCAGAATTATAGGATGAGGAAAAGTCAAGTTGAGGCTCATATATGGAAGGATTAGAACATTGTCTGGTGTTCTACACATCCCAGGTTTGGATAGAAATTTGATTTTTGTAAGCAAAATGGACGATGCAGGGGTAAAAACAATATTTGAAAAGGAAACCTGGAGGATGGTTCAAGGAGCAATGGTGTTGTTGAAGGGAGTTCTATTTGGAAATCTGTATAAGATGCAAGGAAGCATTATTAGCGATGGGTGTAATAGTTCCATTGTTCTTGATATTTGAGTTGAAGAAGAAAGAACTCCTACAGTATCTGGAGAAAAGGTTATGTTATGGCATCAAAGACTGGGGCATATCAGAGAGAAGGGTCTTCGACAACTACAGGGTAAAGGTATGGTTGAAGGTATGTCTAACTGCTCTATGGATTTTGATTTCTGTGAGCATTGTCTATATGGGAAGGAGAATCGGGTAAGATTCCCCTCTAGTGTAATGAGGGAAGAAGGAATTTTACAGCTAGTTCACATTGATGTTTTTGGACCTATTTCAGTCCCATCATTGGGAAATTTGTGTACTATGTCTCAATCTCATTTATAGATGACTTATCGAGGAATATTTGAATATATTTCCTCAAGAAGAAATCCGAAGTATTTGACAGGTTTAAAGAGTTTAAGGCTCTTATTGAGAATCAAACAGAGAAAATAATTAAGGTGTTGAGGACATATAATGGCGGAGAGTTCTGCGGGAATGAATTTGAAGAATTATATAAGAAGTGCGGTATAGGAAGGCATAAGACTACTCCATATACACCTCAACATAATTGAGTTGCGGAAAGGATGAACAGGACATTGATGGAAAAAGAAAGGTGCATGCTCAGTGGTGTCAGGTTAGGTCAAGAATTCTGGGCAAAGGCAGTGGGTACTGCATGTTACTTGGTCAACAGATCACCCTCATCAACATTGGATGACAAGACTCCACAAGAGGTATGGATTGATACAGAACCTTGTCTCACACATCTCAAGGTATTTGGATGTGTTGCATATGTTCATGTTCCAAAGGAAAACATGAGTAAACTAGATAAGAAGGCTGAAAAGTGTATCTTTATTGGATATAAAGATGGTATCAAAGGTTATAAGAATTGGAAACCAGAAACTAAGAAGGTAGTGTATAGCCGAGATGTGGTATTTAGAGAAATGAAGGATGTTGTTAAACAGGAATTCCTACCAAGTAAGGAAGAACCAGAGAAAATAGAGTTTGATTTAAAGGATGATGAGTCAGACTCTACAGAAGAACATGAATCAAAAGAAGAAGATCCTCAAACTCCAGTATTGAGGAGATCGGTTTGAGAAACGTGTCACATATTTAGGTGGTTTTTTGGCACATGGTTTCTTTGCTGATGGTTTTTTCTATTTTCGGTTAAGGAATTAGGGTTGTTGACTAATCCAGGTCATTGGGTTAGGGTCTTGGATGTCGCTGGCTCCTATATGTATATTGTATTGTAAACAATGTATCACTATGAATGAATATATATTATGTTGTTTTTACCGGTTTGGGTTTCCAGGGGAAAAATCTCTGTGTAATGTTTGTATTTTCCATTGTATATTTTCTTTTCTTTTACTGGAAATATGTTTGCAGTAAATATTGTACAAAGTTAAAATCTACAATAACTTGCCAAAAGGATCGATGGATGGACGTTGTATTTTGAAGGAGAACTCACTAGAGGTTTGAATCCACTTGGTACATAAAGCAAGGAACTAATAAACCCTAGATCCACACTTCCAAAACCCGACGACTCCCAATTCTCTGAGATCATAGGTGCCTCTTCCCAGGACGAGAGTGGGTAAGCTGAGAGAAACCCTTCTGACTGATTTTGCTGGGCTTCAGAAAATGTGGGGACCAAAGGAAAAAGTCTCAGGTCTAAACCTAATCCTAGAGAATCCCTTGAGGGGGTCATGACCATGGAAAATCCTCCATGCCCTAGGATGGGAGTAGGCTCGGATAAAAACCCCATGGAGGAAACGATTCTCACTAACACACCTGTTGTGCGTGCACAACATGAACCCGATTATTTTCGACATGAAATGAGAGCAGAGATATAATAAAGAAATGTACAGAGATATCTCATATATCCAATAATATAACATAAATGTATCATAGATGCAACCATAAACACAGAGATATAGTAATACACAATTTTCTATTAATGAGCGAAAATGTACAAAGACTATAAAAATATAGAGTGAAACACTCGCTAGAATGGTGGAAACTTATCTCTAAGAAGAGATGTGTCTACTACTCGTGTTCGCAAGAACATGATTACAATGAGGCTCCAAAGGCCTTTTTATCATAAATAAAATCCAAAACCCTAACCCTGGAAGATGAAAAGCCAACATTTTTTTGACCCCGTTTTGGATAGTTTGGTGTATCAACTTCTCGGGGGCGTAACTTTGGCATACGATCTCCGTTTGGGGGTGCACGATAGCTCGTTGGAAAGGTATCAACGAGGAGATTAATTTTGGGGGGCTCAATCAGAGCCTTTGACTAACATTGAGAATATATATCCCTAAAAACCTTCATTTAGGCCCTCAAAATGACCCTCGAAGTTAAAAACTGTTAAAAATAGTAGATTACCAAAATTGCTAGAAAATTGTTTTGAGCCAGTTAGAAAAGGTGGGTGGCCACCGATATCCACTTGGATCAATCCTCCCTCCTTAGGAAGAAATGGTATCCATTGCGTTGATTTCGTGTGGGAGAGGGAAAAGCGTTTGCTGAATCTACATCTTGATGAGTTGTCGACCTTGTTGGAGAAGTTGTGTTGCTTATCTTTTTGAAGGTTGCCACGAGCCTGTGGATGGAAGGGTTGGACCTTTTTAACTAGTATCGCTACATGAGATGTCTGTGTGTAGAAGGAATCTTTGCGCTTTGATATAGTCTTGTTGACCTACTTCTGTTGGACAGAAGGTTCTTGGGAAAAGACTGTAGTGGTTGCAGTATCCTTCTTTTCACCTTTTGAACAGATTGTGAAGAAGCTATTTTTTGTAGTATGAGATACTACCTTGTAGCACTGTTTAGGTGGGACAGTAGTCAAAACCACCTCTGGTATCCTGTAGAGATGACCCCCCAGAGTAAAAATGGCACTACGAGGTCGAGACTCATAGATAGCATTGTGCTTCCACATATATGGTTTGCCCAAGAGAACATCACAGACATCCAGTGAGGCAACATCACATAATATCTCATCATTGAAGGGATGGATGTTGTATGACAATCGACACTGATGGATGAAATAGAGATCTCGTCCTGGAGAAGCCACCCGATGTTGTATGGCTGTGGGTGTAGTGTTGTCGAAAATCCCAACTGTTTGACGACCTTTGCTGAGATGAGGTTCTTCTGGCTTCCACTATCAACAATAAAATGCAGCGGGGTCCCCTTCACCCACATTTGTGAATGAAAAATGTGCTTCCCCTCTTCATGATCTGTTGGTTCTTCTAGTTGAATTGTTGTGGTCGCGACAATAGAAGTGGGGTCTGTGTCGATGATCTGTCTTTTATTAGTATTTTCTGAATCAAATTTTGAATTAGGGTTTGGTTCCTTGTCTTTGATTTCGGCCACCAATGACTGTTTTGAGCGACATTGATCAGTGTTGTGCCAAGGGATTTTGTGGAAATCGCACCATTTTCCTTCTTCTTCGTCTTCCCGTGACCCTTCTTTTACTGTGGCTTGGACTAGTTTTCGAGAGACTGTTTGTTAGGGTCGTCTTTATCATACTTTGGTTGTTGTGGATTTGCAGACCTGAACTCCCGTTTGTTCTAGTGCTTAAATTTCTTTTCAATTTTAACAACATACCGATAAGTAACACCGAGTGATGAGATGTCTATAAAATCCATTTCAGTTTGGATGTATCTGTGTAGAGCCCTATGGTATTTCATAACCAAATGTCATTCGGAGTCTTTGATACCCATCTTAGTGCGCAAGGTATGGAAGGTATTGGTGAACTCCGTAACTGCTTGGCCCCTCTATTGTTGTAGTGTGGTCCATCTCATATACTGGTCCTCATAGTTTCCAACAGGGTAATACTGTTCCTTTACCGCGTCCACAAAAAAATACCAAGTGGGATCCACCCCATATATTCCAGACTCTTTTGTGGAACTTTTCTCCTAGTAAGTTTCCCACCAATGTTTGACATGGGGGAGATATTTAAGGAGTGTGAAGGTGATCTTTTCCCTGTCAAAAAAATGGTGAACAGAGAAATAACCTTCTAATAGATTTAACCATTTGTCTAGGGCATCCGCATCTATCTGACCTTTAAATACAGGAATATCAAAATGAACCTGTACCTTGAAAGGAGAGGTTCTTCCAAAGTGGTTGTTTGATGAAGAGGCGCTTGTTTCTATCGGCAGGTGTTGAAGGATGTGGGAAAAATTCTCCATCATTTCATCCCTCTGTCGCGTGAGAGATTGCTCAAGCAATAGATTGATAGAATCGTTTGCTCCATTGTTTTTATTTTTTTCCGCCATGGAGGGTTTCTTGGGCATGAGAGAGCGATTTTCTTCAAGAGAGACAAGCTCGAGACCCAAATTTCTATACTCGGACCTCGTCGGGGACATGCACTGAAAAAAATGATCAAGAGAAGCCTATTGTGATACCACTGATCCAGATTATTTTCAGCATGAAATGAGAGCAGAGATATAATAAAGAAATGTACAGAGATATCTCAGATATCCAATAATATAACATAAAGATATCATAGATGCAACCATAAACACAGAGATACAGTAATACACAATTTTCTATTAATGAGCGAAAATGTACAAAGACTGTAAAAATATAGAGTGAAAGACTCGCTAGAATGGTGGAAGCTTATCTCTGAGAAAAGATGTGTATGCTACTTGCGTTTGCAAGAAGATGATTACAATGAGGGTCCAAAGGCCTATTTATCATAAATAAAATCCAAAACCCTAACCCCGGAAGATGAAAAGCCAACAGTTTTGTGGGCTCTGTTTTGGGTAGTTTGGTTTATCAAATTCCAGGGGGCGTAACTTTGGCATATGATCTCCGTTTGGGGTGCACGATAGATCATTGGAAAGGTATCATTGAGGAGATTCATTTTGGGGGATCAATAATAGTCTTTGACTATCATTGAGAATATTTATCCCGAAAAAAATTCATTTAGGCCCTCAAAATGGCCTCGGAAGTTAAAAACTGCTAAAAATAGTAAATTACCAAAATTACCAGAAAATTGTTTTGAGCCAGTTCGAAAAGGTGGGTGGCCACTGATATCCACCTGGATCACAACAACCTCTCAATTTTCATGTCATCGCATCTCTCCAAGACAAGAAATTGGGCCCCTGTTCAATTCTTCCCACCAGAACCCTCACACTCCTTACCTCATGCAAATAACTAATCTCAAGTTCTCCTCACACTACCCCGCCTTATAATTTCCAGTTCCTCCTCATATCACTTTGACTTGTTGATTCACACTTCAGGGGGTTCCTTATTTTTTCACCTATACATACCATACCAATGAACTCATCCTTCTTCCACCTTTGCATTGATGTGACATTGATTCCTTTTCCTACACATAGACTACCTTCCTTCGAACTTGGTTTATGCATTAGTGCGCTTCCACTAAACCTCACTATACATGTTCTTATCACCGGTGAAGTGCACGCGATTAATGATAACATGTCAGTAGTGGTCACGTGATTATCTTCTTTGCGTGCCCAATTTTCACCAACTTTCATCGATGCATCGCATATCAATGGCACTCCCTCCCTTTCACTTCATTATTGTGCTTATCTATGAGGTTCAACTCTTCGTCCCAGATGCACTACCCATTGACAAGTTTCTGTCTGTTGTCGCAAATGCATCAATGGAAGAATGTCAATCCCTCTTCATTTTCAAGCGCATCAATGATGACCTCCCCCCTCTTGCCAACACTGACTAGGTGAACCTGGACAACCTTCTCCTTTAGGCTTATCTCGTCCCCCTCCTAGCTCAGATCCTTCTTGCTACACTACCAATCGATCTCTTATCATTTCTGGTGACTAAGCTCTCCGCACCTAAGTGGATAATTGATGAATAATACCTACCATGCCTAACCTTCTTCATGATCGCATTCATAATCAAGTTTGTTTTTGTTTCTAGTAGCTCACTTTCACCTACCACATCAACCTTTTTGATTTGTGCCTCTTGATTATGTGACTAACCATGAGCATGAAAGTGTCGTATATCATCAGATAGGTTAAATGAAGTGTATGTAGGTCTTGTGTTGGCTTGGGAATGTATATTGAAGGAAAATTGGTCACCTCGGCTCTGAAACCACATTAAGCATCTCAAATGTGAATTGGTTGTTTATAATTCTATGTTATTGACACATCACCTCAGTGTCAATGGATGAACTAAGAACCTATACATCATAGATGACACATGAAATTATGGAATTGAATTTTGGAAAAGCAATAGCAAGGACGGGGTCCAAACTTTCATTTAAAAATGTCCTTTCTCACAATTTTAGGTACAGGACAAAGTGGACTTGTCACTCCTTAAACGATTTATTTCTATGGATTACGTGATTAAGATTCCAATGCAACTGACAGAATTGAAATCCGAGGTGTGTCAAAATGATTTCCAATGATTTCCTACCAAGGAAGCCTTGCTAATTAAAGCCATCATTAAACATGGATCCACTCAAATGCCTAAATAACATGCTCAATTATATTTATAGAAGCATCTCTCTATGATATCCACGTTGCAAAAAATAGAACCTCAATCAAACGTCGTATGAGAAAGTTATGGACTTTTGAACTCAAGCTCTCATTGTCTCTTGCTAGTATGCCACTTTTTCCAACTTTTCTTTCCTAGGAAGGAGACGTTCCCTTTAAATCCTCTGAAGCGATTCAGAAGAGTTTCCTTCAACTCCTCCGAAATTTCAGAGGAGTTCCCATCAATTCCTCTGATACAAAGTGGAGGAGTTAGTTCAAACTCCTTTGATTCATATCCGAGGAGTTAGTTCAAACTCCTCTGATAGATATCGAAGCAGTTACTTCAAAATCCTCTGATGGAAAATCAGAGGATTTAGTTCAAACTCCTCCGATGGAAAGTCGAATTAGTTAGTATTAACTCCAATGGAAAATCAGAAGAGTTAGTATTAATTCCTTCAAAACATAAAAAACTTCCTTTCGTAAAATGACCATAAATTTTGACTCGGGTGCCTATTTCACATGTTCTTTATACCATTAGAAAGGGATTTTCGGTCTGTACAACTTCCTAGTTGTATTATTTGATAAATTCCTAACCTATGGTATACTTATTTTTGTATTAATATTTGACACCTTGTTAACAGCCCCGAAAAACACCACACCTCAAGCATGAGCAGAGGAAACATGAATTGAACTCAGGGAAGTTTATACAAAGTATTGATTACTTATATTTCATTTTTATGGGTTCAAATGATTTTTTTAATAGTTTATTTAAGTATCCCTCTAAGGCCACTCATCTACAATATGTTGAATGGTACTAGGTGTTGATGCCGAGAGGAGGACACAATCAACATCCTTACAGTGTGATCCACATCCAAGGACAATGGAGCATTAAGAAAAAAATCAATTGTGTAACACTCCCACTATGGGCGTGAATAAAGTAAAATTTTATTCCCGTTTCCAAGCCAAATCATCTCTTTGATTCCCTACTGGGGTCCTACTAACTAATCCATGGGCCTTATTGAACCCTGACTGCACAACCCGCACAAGGCGCAAGCTTCCCCCATACGACCACAAGGTATGACCACATGCTTACGAAGAATTGTTTCACATTTCAAGGCTTTCAAGATGCGAGCCAACCCTGACCCCTACCCCTGAACTCCCGAACTTCGATTTCCTTCCAAATATCATATTTACGATCCTATGCTATCTCCTCGATCAACGGTTGTGATCATATCACGATTTGGTGTATCGGGAAAATGAACATGAGCTAGCTCTGACTCTCCATTCCGGAAATCCCAATTCCCATAGCTCCTACCTAAACCCTTCGCCCATATGACCACTCAACATGACCAGGGGATGACTCTTCGAGCTTGTTGAGACTTTGTGTTTCGCGAAGTTGGGATGCAACCCATCCCTATTTCTCCTAAAGCCCGAACCCAAAAACCCGATATCCCCTTGCTCGGATTAATGGTCATGGATTTCCCATGAATTGACGGTTCACATCAAATCATGAAATTAGTTTTCGCGAGTCCACAACACTCTGCCCTTTGACTTCCTTCAACAACGAGTCAGTGAAACGTTGATCCTTCGCCATGTGTCCTCTGCCGATGGACGGTTTCGATCACTTCGAGACTTTCAGGACTATGACAAGTCCATCCTATCACCTACATCAAGGTTAAAATTGATGGTCTAGGTAGCTCCCGATGGATCCTGAGATCTACGGTCTCAGTTCCTTCGCTATTTGCGAAGGTTGAAGGGGTCAAGGCATTAACGCTTGCGCTCCTCCTCTAGATCCGTTGGTCCTGACAGACCTAGGATATTTCCGAAAGGATCTCGTTTGTTCGTCTACCAAACGAAGGGATACTCCCTTTTGATAGTTGAACTCTCTATCCTTTCTGAACTTGGGCCACGAAATTCAACCTCTCAAAGCTTCAAACTCCCAAAACTCTGAAATCAAGAGCTAACTCTTTCTTACATAGGGTTTCCAAACTCGGATTGCTTGAACCTTCAGATGGTTCTTGAGAAATTATCCCTGATATTAGTCCAGTTTCTGTATAAGGGCTCGGTATGGTTCCAAATTTATGAGGTAATTCGTGGGGAAAGGTACTCTCGAGGAGCCATCCTAGAATATTACGAGGGTCAACAGATGAGTCTATTTTCAATGGGATGAACGCATACTTTGAAATTGACTATTTTACACAAACATCAACTATGGCATATAAGTATAACATTCATCCATGATATTCAATTAAAAATATAAGGCATAAAACACTTATCAGAACCACAAGGTGTGATGCAACTGTTGAAAGGGGTGCTCGTTTCTACCCAACCGTAGGTTGAGTGACTCCAAACGGATTTAACACTAGCCACCCCTGAGCTAGACCATGATGCTCTGATATTCAATCTCTTACTTCCAGCTTAACGGATGTCAAGGATGAAGGTTACTCTCCTTCTCCTGTGTTCAGAAATCCCTGTGATTCCAGAGTTTTTCAGTTCTCTTCCACGATCCTTGTCGCACGCGCTCCTCTCCTACTCTTCCCACACTTCCTTTCTTTCCTTTTTCCTACAATATTGCATGTGGCACGAATTTCCCCGCCCGTGGTTAGGTCTGAGAGATTTACGGATGGGCAGTTCGCCCCATCCCCTCATTAAATCTTGGGGATCCTCCCCACCTACCATCTTGATGGGAAATTCATTCCAGGGTCAGAGAGTTGCTTAGGTCTTGGAGCAAGTAAAAAAAAGTATGGTACTAGTTCAGTGGAAGTTAACGCAACCATTCTAGGTCCCTTCCACCACCTTTTATTAGCCATCGTGGTCTCTTTTAGCACATCCCCATAACATATTCATAACATAATTTACATTCATCGACCTTTTATACAAATATCCATCAAATCAACATAATTTACATTCATCGACCTTTTATACAAAGGTCCATCAAATCAAACATTCACACCTTTGATTTTGCCATAGTTCTTGGCCAATATAGTTATTTTCACAGACTGGGGGAAACAGGGTGTTACAATTCCCTCCCCCTTAAAGGAACATCATCCTAGATGTTCTATCTATCAATATGATGTGTATGTATAAAATTAAACAAAATTGGATATTCTTGTTTCATGGCATCTTCCATTTCCCACGTAGCCTCATTGAGGCCAAAATGTTTCCACTGCACCTTGACCTGTTCAATGGTTCAATTCCTGAGTGGGGTATCCTTTCTGTCTAGTATGCATTGAGGTTCTGGCAGGAATTCTCCCTCCAGTTCCACCTGGATCACAGACTAGTCAATTATATGATTAGAATCATGGACATATTTCTTCAATAATGAAACATGGAAAACATTATGTGCTTTTACTCTGGGAGGAAGTACTAGCCTATAGGCTACAGGTCCCACTCTATATATAACTTCAAAGGGTCCACAATACCGAGGTGCCAACTTGGAACAAGCTCTTATCCTTAGGGAACTCTTCCTGGGCCTAACTCTCAGGTATATGTGGTCTTCCGTCTTGAATTTTCTAGGGGTTCTCTTTCTGTCAGCGTAACTTTTATGCATGTTCTGAGTGACTTTCAGATTTTTCTTTATCTGAATCACTTGTTGTTCCATTTCTTTAAACATGTCGAGTCCAATAGTAATTCTTTGTATGGGATTACTCCAATTGACTGGAGTGTTGCATGCCCTACCATAAAGAACTTTGAAAGGACTCGTCTTCAAGGATTCTTGGTAGCCATTGTTGTAGGCAAATTCTACCAGTGGCAGGTAATCTTCCCACTTTTTAGGTTGATGCATTACATGCATCCTTAGCATGTATTCTAATATTTGGTTCATTCTTTCCATCTTTCCATCGGTTTGAGGATGATAGGCTGTGATAAACAATAATTTCGTCTCTAGACCATCCATCAAGGATTTCCAAAAGTTGGAAGTAAATTTCATGTCTTTGTCAGACACGATCTCTTTAGGCATACGATGTAGTATAAATATCTCCTTCATGAATATGTTGGCGATGTCTATTTCCTTGCAAGTCGATTTGATGGGGATAAAATGAGCAGAATTGCTCAATTTATACACCACCACCATGATGGCATCATTATGCCTGGCCAATGTTGGTAATCTGATGATGAAATCTATGGAGATGGTGTCCCATTTCCATTCTAGGATTGGTAGAGGTTGTAATAATCCTGTTGGGTGCCGGTGTTCTGCTTTAACCTATTGGCATTCTATACATTTGGCTAAATACTCAGCTATGTCTTTCCTCAATCCAGGCCAATAGAATTGTTTCCTGGTGGCTGTGATCATCTTTTGGTATCCTGGGTGACCAGTATATGGTCTCCTATGTAGTTCATCCATTATGAACCTCTTCAAGTTGTCACAGTTTGGAATATACAATCTGTTTTTGTAAGTTAGTAGACCTCCATCTAACATCTGGTAGCCTTCGTACTTTATCCCTATGGGTTCTTGCTCCAAGTATGAGGTCACAGTCTAGAAGAACATGTCTATTTATTGTGCATTCTTGACTCTTTCCCTGATATTGGTCTCATAGGTGCTCACCACTGCCAGATGAGTTGTTTTCATACTTCTACTAAGGGCATCGACCACCTTATTTTCCTTTCCTTTGATATGTTTGATTTCAAATTCAAACTCGGTAAGGAGGGCCATCCACATAGCTTGTCTAACATTGAGTTTTGGTTGGTCAAACAGGTGTCGCAATCCACAATGGTCTGTCATAAGTACAAATTTCCTACCCAGGAGGTAATGCCTCCACATTTTCAGGGCATGCACTATGGCAGCCAGCTCTAGATCATGGGTCACATAGTTGACTTCGTGCTCATTCAATTTTCGGGATTCATAGCAGACTACACTTCCTTCTTGCATAAGGAATCCTCCGAGCCCTTCCTTGCAGGCATTTTTGCACACGAGGAATTCAATTTCAGGATCGACGATCTTCAACACGGGTGCATGGGTCAATTGGTGTTTTAGGGACTAAAACCTTTCTTCACATTTTGGGGTCCAAAGGAATTTAACACCCTTCTTCTAGAGGGTAGTGATTGGGCAACCAATCTTGGAGAATCCTTTTATAAATCTCCTATAGTATCCTGCTAAACCCATAAAAGATCTGATGTCTAAAACATCCTTTGGGGTAGGCCATTACATGATAGACTTGATCTTGTCAGGGTCTACTACTACCCCTTCTTTAGATATGACATGGCCCAAGTAATGTATTTGCTTCTGGAAAAAATCACACTCGCTAAATTTGTCATAGATTTGATGTTCTCTTAGCACTTGAAGTACAAGTCTAAGATGTTCCTCATGCTCCTCTCTATTCTTGGGGTAGATTAAGATATCATCAATAAAAATCAGTACAAATTTTTCTAGGAATTTGTTGAGCACATTTTTCATCAAGCACATAAAAGTGGCAGGGGCATTGGTTAATCCAAATGGTAGTACCACAAACTTGTAGTGACCATATCTCGTCCTGAAGGTGGTTTTGTGGATGTCTTCACCCTTAATTCGGACTTGATGGTATCCATATCTCAAGTCAATCTTTCAGAAGATGGAAGCACCTCCCAATTGATCGAACATGTCATCGATCCTAGGTAAGGGGTACTTGTTATTTATGGTTACCTTATTGAGTTGTCTATAATCTATGCACAGTCAAAGGGTACAATCTTTCTTTTTCACAAGAAGGACTGGTGCTCCCCATGGAGACATGCTAGGCCAGATATTGTTGGATCATGTTGTCATTGATGCCAATGGTTTGATTGATTGATGTCAAGTGATTGATTGATTTCAAAGGATTGATTGATTGATGATTTATGTAATATAATATGTATTG
>JZKD02S0784678.1:0-14653 GCA_000966675.3 Picea glauca | reverse complement strand
TATTATTAGTAACTACTATTTCGGGTCAGTTAAGTGAGTTGGAACTGTTTCTCTTGTCAGTTAAGTGAGATTAAGTGAGCTAATGCACATCACTTAAATATTGTGGAAATTAATGGTGTGTGACATGTATCTTTAGTGGTCTAGGTTGAACTATGTGGTCTGCCTTAGCTTATGACACCTATTTTAGCCATTTCTAGTTTTTTTTTACTAGAATTTCTATGTTGGAAATTCTATATATTCACCTCCTCTCCTCTTTTTAGGGACAGTTGCTCATGTATATTCATTTTTTATTAATATAATTCTCTGATTTATGGAGCAAAAACTTTCTCTCATCTCTTGAATATCAGCAACTTGTTTGTGTTCAATTTAACTAGAATTTTAGATCTATCGGGGTTTCTGCAGGAATTCTACAACTAGAACTTGGTTATAACCTAAAAAACCATCCAGCAGGGAGAAAATATCAGAACCAGATATAGTCTGCAAGATTTTCTCCATCGGTGGGATTGGGTAGTTTTCCTTTTCAGATGCTCTATTGAGGTTTCTGAAATCCACACACAAATGGATCTCCCCATACGTTTTCCTGATATGAACCAAATTTGCTACCCAGGTAGAGTGTCTAACCTGAAATATAATTTTAGCATCTAGTACTTTCTTTAACTCCTGACATATGAGGGGTTCCAGAGATGGCTGGTACTTCCAGAGCTTTTATTGGAAGGGTTTTACTCCAGGTTATAATGGGATTGTGTGTTGAATGATGCGAGTGTCATAATTCTTCAGATCTCAATAGGACCACACAAAAACATCTTGATATTCTCTGAAAAGTTTGAGATAGGATTTCCTTTCTTCTTTAGATACTGTCTTGCCAAGATTTATATTCTTAGGGTTCTCCGAGGTTCCCATATTTATAGTTTCATACATGGGATAGCAACTCCCTATTTTTGTGTTTGTTGACCCTTTAAATCTTTCTCTTAAGTCAAAGAGGTTCTCCAAATTGGCTACCCCTTTCGGTATCATGTGAAACCTTGGTTTGTCAGTCAACTAATCTGTTTCACCTATTTGTTTATGGGGATCAGTTTCTACTAGATGCTCTTGGAATACTTCATCATCAATAGCCAAGTGTTTAAAATTCTATTGATTGGTTAAGAAGTTTATGATATGTTCATCTCCTTCAAAGACCTTCCAATTAGAAATATTGTTTGGCACTAATGGTTTGTAGAGTAGTTCCATAGGGAACTGAGAGGCTTCATAGTCTTCTAAAAGGGATATCCTTGAGGCAACAGTGGCCAAGGAATCAACCAGAGTATTCTTTGTTATGGGGATCATTGTAATGTTGAAGGCTTCAAAATGTTCTATTAGCATGTGCACTTCCTGTTAATAATTCCTCAAGTGGGGGGATTTGCAATGTATAGTGTTCCTTACTTTCCTAACGATGATTTCAGAGTCTCTGGAAACCTTTAGTTCTTTAATGTTTAATTCTATGTCTTTATTTATCCCTTGCACTAAAGCATCATACTTGACAGTGTTATTATTGCATTCAAATTCTAGTCTGTAGGACAGGAAATTTCTTTTACCCTTCGGATCAATGAGGATACACCCTGCTCTTGATCCTTCTTGCGACTTAGACCCATCAAAGTAAAATTTCCATACCTACGAGCGAGAATCATCAAATTTTCCATGCTAAGTAACTTCTTCCTCTCCACCTATTTTCTTTGAGGTTTCCAATAGAGGTTCTTGACAGAAGAGAGTTTCTTCCGCCGTCATCGGTACATTTTCTTGAAAAGTCATTTCGGAGTTTTGAGTAAGAGGAACATCAAATGAGAGAGGGGAGAAATTACCAAAGTCGTAGGAGTAGTTTCCTAGCATGGGGAAGTCCACCGAAGAGGGTTCGTTAAGGGATTCTAAATCGGTGACAATATGTTTGAGATACCTTTCCCTATCGATTATGATCATGTTTACATGTCCCTTTAATGGAAACCAAAGGTGAGCCCATTCTGTGCTAAAGTACCCATTCAACTTCTCAGACCAATATCAACTAAGAAGCAATCCATAAGCTTCTGGTATGTCTACTACAATGATGTCAATTACTTGAACAAATTTTGGGCGTGTCTCCATTCTGATCATGACAACCTTGAGTTCTCATAACTTTCACCTGGTTTCTATCTAGTTGTATCACATGTTTATCACTTTTGAGAGGAACCGCGTTTAATTTATTGCAGATGGATAATGGCATAACATTAGAGGATGACCCTAAGTCAACCAAATTGTTATCACATGAACTTGTCAGAGTCTTCTGGGTTTGATTTTTTTTCCTAAGTCTATAATTTTTTCCCTGTCTCTCTCCTTTTTGTAGACCCAATATTGATTTTTCCCTTTTGGCTTGTAGTTTTCCTTTTATTTGATTTCATTCATTTGAATGACCCATATTTCCTTGTTGTATTACCTTATAAATCACGACCCTAATATTTTATGTTTTCTCTAAGGTTGATCACTTCCCTTTGTACCTCTGTCACTGATCCTTTTTCTTTTCTGAGCCCTCAACCATTCATCCAAGTTTTTTTATTTTAGACAAGCCGCATCCATGAGCACAAAGCGCAACACTTAGAGTGGTCTGATAGGGACTTGAATCAAGTGAGCAAGATAGATCAATTTTTAGTGGAGGATATTTCATTCGAAGTTTATATTTACAGCCCACAAGTGATTAGGATTATAGAGTTTCTCGAAGTTTAGTGCTAGGGAGAAGGTCCAAACTCTTGAAACCCAAAATTAGTGTGGGTTGTCTGATCCAACAGGATGCATGGCACCAGATTTGAGAAAATCACAGTTTTGCATGTCAGAGGTTTTAGCATGAAGCACGAAATTAGGGCATGAAACCCCCGAGCCTCGAAATGCGAAGAAGATCTGAGTCATCCAAATCAGCAGAGCACCTGGCATTGGATATGTGAATTCACAATTTTGTGAATCAGAGTTTCATTAGAGCATGTGCAAGTTTCACGCAGTGTGAACTTGTGAAACACAAAATCCCAAAGCACTCGAAATTGGGCCCATGGTCATAGACCACAACCATATGGAGAGCGGGGCCATAAGTAGGGTAAGCACCTTTTGATTAGATGGCATTCAGGGTTGTTCTATGAGATGATCATGGCCGTCAAATTTAAAGAAGGTTCGACTATTGAGATAGATGGATCATTTCACAAGTTTGAGTATTGATATATTTGGAATCAAGCGGAGTGAAGACTCCCAAAATGTGAAATCCCAAAATTTCACATAGGAGACCTAGGTCATGACCTAAGGTCACATGAAGTGATGGATAGTAGTTGCGCCAAAGGTCTAAAGCGGTCGTATTATTCACAGAAATATATCTACGTGGCCTCGAGGCTTCGAGATTGAATTGAAGGAATCGTGAGTATCACCTGGGGCATTCATGGGTGTCAGGCCTCATCCCGATCCCAATGAATGTAATTAATGAAAATGGGGGACGTGGTTGAAACCTCATTTTATCCCATAAATAGAAAGCATGGAAGAATTGGCCATGGAGGCAGACTGTCAGCCCAAAGTTCCTTTGTCAACGGATTCCCCTGCAAAGCCCATATTGATCTGAGCTCATGTCTGACAGAAGAATATGCATACACAAATATTTGATTGTAGTATACAGGTCACACTCCTGGTGGTGGTAAGTTTTCTGAGTATAAATACTTGATTTTGATATTTGATTATGGTCGATGATTGAGCTAATATCACGTATTGTAAAGCTTTAGAAAAGCCTCTGGTTCTCTGGTTATGTATGGCATTTGGAGACTTCTTGTTTAATAATAGACAACCTTATTTCCCATCTCTTTTCCCTTTGATATTGAAAGCTCGGGAATGGATGATCCAGTCAAGTTGTTGTGACTGTGTTGTAATGTATGTTTGATTGCAGTGTTGTTGTAACATTTTCGGTTTCTTGAAGCTCTGAGACAAGAGGATTTTGTCCTCTGAGTTTTTTTCTCATCTAACTGCTGGAAGACCAGATGTCCATAGTAGGCCTTCACATACTTCTCAAGTTATTCTTCCTACTCACCACTATACCATAAATTACTGACTGAATTTAGATCAAGACCTCACCTTCTCATGCATCCCGGTCCATTTTTTTTAGTTAAAGTGATATTAACCTAAGTCTGCATCCATTCGACCCCCCATAAATTTATTCATTGTGACATACAAACTGATGGGTACTAGGCTTGCCTTTGTTGCAATCTATAGGTGAATTCTAGTGCTAACACAAACAATTATGGAGGTTTATGTTGAAGACTTCAAATGTCAAGAGGAATGGTGGGACACAATCCTTTCCTTTTTTATCTTCAGAGCATGCATTTACAGTTGGTTTATTTCTTAGATCTGTGGGGCCTAGATTTTCTCCTTGGGGAGTTATTTTTACAGGAGTTTCTAATGACTTCAAGGATTGTAATAGAAAGTCCTTTTGCTGGGGAATTCTTCACATGTCCATCACTGATACATTTGCTTTTAATATTTTTAACTATTCTACTATGTTGTAGTCTAGCTTGGGCAATTCTCGTGTATGGATTTTTATAAGATTTCTTTGGGAGACAAAAGGTTCTTTTGGGTGATCAAATGTTTAGTTTGGGCACTGGTAATGTAGTTTGAGACTGGCTGACCCCTACTTCAGGTTGGCACATCCAAGACCTCATCGAGTGGTTAATTAACCTCAAACCAATCATCGGAAGGCATTGGCAAGTCAGGGTCCCACAAAAACATGGTTGTTTCTTCCGGTGGGTCAACTTCTTCCTGATCAACAATATTCATCACTGAGCTGCTTGATTGTTCAGTAAGGGAAACTTTGTCTAGGATCCAATTGGCCATCAAATTCATGGCATGCACCCATTGTGGAAAATATCTTTCAGAATGTTTCTCTTGGTGATAAGTACATAAAGAGTCAGATGCTAAATTTCCTAGGTCAATGTTTAAGTTGGCTAGGAGAGGTTCAATTGCTTTGAATGATGGGTTTCTTTTAAAAAAGGGTTTATAGGGCCTTTGGCCTTGGTTTCCTTCCCCTGCACTTCTTTTCATGTCTATGATTTCATTTGACAACTTCTTTATCATCCGTTGTAGGTCCTCTATGTCTCCACTTCCTTTTTTGGGTCCTTGTTTTGCTTGTTTCTCTGGGGGTTTGGTCAAGAAGAGTCCTCTCCTGGGTGGAGGTTGAGATTCCTTCTTAACTAATGAGACCTGGCCTTATTTACATCCCTTCATTTGGAATTCAATTTTTTTTGCTTCCTTGAAATTCTCATCTAGAGTTGTTTTGGTATCTATTTTTACAAATATGGAAATAGAAGCAAGGAGGACATTAGCATATACTTCGATTTGTAACTCCTGAGTGGGTTTACCTTCAGGTTGGAATTTGTTCAGGATAGTGGTGAATCGTTGATTGAAGTATTTAACATTTTCTTTTGAACTCATAGTGGTGGTGAACAACTCAACCATCAAAGCTCCTATAGTGGTTTCTTCTGTGAATTTGTCTAAACAATCCTTTTTAAACTTCGTCCAACTGGTTATGGACCCTACAGGAAATTTAAAATACCACGTGGAGGATGAATTCTCAGAGGTATAGGGGAAAAGCCTGCATACTACATCTTCATGCTGGAATTAATCAGTCTGATAGATAGTATGAACTTTTTGATATGGTCTTCAAGAAATCCTGAGGTTTCAGGGTCAAATTTAGGGAGTAACTTTTCTAGATGTTAGGGAAGGTTATGTACTCATCCGAGGATTGCCAGAGCATATCTAGACAACCATGGTTGATTATTCTGAGGTGGGTTTCCCCTTTATTCATTATGATCATTGTTATCCTCCATATCATCTGACTCTAAAGCTAAGCGATCCGAGTTAAACCTTTCTTCATTAGATTCAAAATCGTCGGGCTCAGAGCAGTTACCAGCTGGTGTTTCAGGGATTAAATTGAGGGGATGTTCAATCTTGGTGAGGGAGAAATCTATCAGTTCTTCTACTGTGTGAAAAAAAACCTGGTCGAGGGTGTCAACCACTAGTATGCTTGTTTTCTGTGAGGAAGTAACAAAGCTAAATGTAGTGCCCAAATTTGTTGGGCATAAGCTCTTGTGATTATTCTAGACTGGTTCAACTCCTCATGGGGAATAACGTAAGGTATTTAAGGGAATAAATTTTATTCCTCTTGCTGGGGTGAGTTACTAGTTTCAGGAGTATTCAGTGTATGTGGGTTGTCTTGAGAATGACTAGCCATGCATGTGGGTTGTTTTCAATCTATAGGCTATGTGAAATATTATATCAAAAATATTGTTAGCCATTCATTCATTCATTCAGGCCCTCCTTCTAGTGCCAATTCTGTTGAGGGGTCCTAAATCCCTTTAACTCAACAACAGGAACCAAACCCACCACCGAGGCCCAATTAGACTCTACAACATTTGATAATGTAATGGTTCTCTAGATCTGTTGATCCGACCAAATACTCGATGGGATTTACGTAGTGATTAACAAGATAACTTCTTATGAAAGTTTCTCCTCACGTTTAAATGTTCTCTTTTGTATTTTCTTTATTAGATGGGTCTCATAAAGAAGATGTGTGCTGGTATAAACCAAATGGGTAAAAGGGGGATCTCAGCTACTAAAAAAGGCCGAGCTTGGGATAACCCTTGTGCTCAAGCATGCAGACAAAGTTTTTCACACCTGTGACAAGCCTAGTACTGATACATCAACTTGTCGGTATTTCAATTATTAACTAAGATACAATTATCGAAAGAAAACATACATGTAATAAAATGATGGCAAGAAAAATAGTTTCCTTAGATATAATCATTAATCACATATTAACACAACGATTTTCTTTCCATAATTTAGAACAAGCACTACAAAAAAATATTGAATCAACTAACTTATCAATATATTCAAAAACTCTTACTCATTACAACATCCATTCATGAGATAAAGTCAACAGTAATTCCTCCTTATATCCAATCACACACGCCTTTGCTGAAAAACAGAAGTTTGTCTCTGGTCCTAAACAAGACTTCTCAATTAAGGTAGTTTGAAAATAGTTCTTTACAATTCAAAAAATGAGGGTCTTTGAAAAAACCATCAACCTGCTCTAAAAGGTCGATCCTCTTATTTATAACAAATCATTAACTAAAAATAACTATCAAAAGTGCAAGCTAAGTAAAACAAAACATCACCATATGGCGCTTCCATCTCTCTGTCCTGTAAGAGTAATCAAATAGCTTCACTGAAGTGGATGACTCTTCTCATACTCTAACCATTTGACGAAGAGTTCCTTGCATGTGTTTTCATACAAGAATTTGTGTTGGTCCATCAGGGCCGAAAGGATCTCCTTTACTTCTACTTTTTGTGCTCGATACTTGACTATTTTGGCACTTAACTGCTGCAATATTATTCGAGCCTTGATCAGGTTCTCCATGAACTGTTGTACTTGTCCTGGAACCATGTTCACCACCTTTTCTATCTTTGTAGTCCATGTCGAGTCTTGTTCTACATGTTGTTTGACTATGTCATGCAAGTCGAAAAATTCCTCGGGTGAGCCAAATTCTGGGAGACTGATGTCTCTCATCTCCTGATTGATCTTGACCCAAATCATTTCGTAATTGGCCCATTTTTCCTGAATCTCCCACTGAGGTTCTTGGGCCATTTTCACCCAGTATTCAACTGCCTTTTTTATCCAATCTATGTTGTTGTCCCTTAGCACTCAAATTCCATGCTTTTTGACATCTCGACCCTTTTGAACTGTGCTGATGTAATCAATTCTTTTCATTTCTGGGTGGGCCTTATCGTACCCTATTGCCACATATTTGCAAGTTGCTAGCTCCATAAGGGTGTTTTCTTGGAATTTGGCTATCCATGCAAGAAAATATGTCGTTCATTTGCGAATTTTCCATAGGAGTCTTGGAACTCACTTCTCAAGAACCCCGTGGCTTGTGTAGAGTCATGATAGTATTTCATCAAATGGCACATATGCTCCAACTCCTTTAGCGCAGTGACCAAATCCTCTTCATCTTTCCTTTCTTTATCCAGGGTGGCATATGTGATCGCCATCCCTGCACCGATAAGCTCAGACATCTTGGCATGCTCTATACTGATCAATTTTTCCTCTGTGGTGATGAGGATCAAACTTTCCAATGTAATCATCCTCTTCTTAGTGGTTCTCTTCATGATCGATTTCCTCTTTTAGTCGTAGGTGATTTCTTGTATATCAGTGAACTCATCAACAAGTTTGCGGATTTGTTGTTCTCCCCAAGTTAAACTATTTCCCAAGCTCTCGACTGTGTATATTTGTTCAAGGTTGGGTTCCTGAAACTCTCATGTATGTCCCAATGGCTTGGCCTCCGGTTGTTTCTCATTGGGTGGTAAGGTATCAGCCAAAATCGAGGAATTAGGGACGGGTTCAGTACTTACTTGGTAATCGGTTGTTGAAATGTCGATTTCTTGTTGTGGAATTATTTCTTCCTATTCGCCCGATCCTAGCTCATCCCTCAAGATGTCCATTGGGGTTCCTGGTATTTCGAGTATCTCAGTTTCCAAGGCACTTTATACCTCATGCTCGCTTTGTGGATGGATTTGAATTCGAGCATCAGGACCCAGGGTGGATGCTCTCTCAGGTTCTTTCTCCTTTAGAATTTTCACTGGAGTGACTAGGGACACCTCTGAAATCTCCTCATCATCATATATGGTTATTAAATCAAACAAGGTATTTGGTACACTTTTTATCCCTAATGTCCTCACTATCTTGGGTTGGCCCAAAATTTCCATTGGTGATATGACCTGTGGTGGTGGAGCTTCAGGGTTTTCTGACCCGGTGATTTCTTCAAGCTACATCAAATTTAGGCCACTTGGTTCTCCTTGGATTTTGATTGGGTCATCAATGGGGATCCTCATCATTTCTATTAGATCAAAGTCATTTTGCAATTGATCAATGATTCTTTGTGGCCCTTCGAGCAAGAGAAATTCCCTTCTTTGTGCCTCTGTTGTCTCTATCATTCTGATTTTTTCCTTTTCTTTGAGGGCCTCTTGGGTTGACTGCTCTATCATTTCCACCTATTCATCCATGTTCATGGCCTTGAACCTGGCCATATTTGGTTTGGCCATTCTCTGTACCATCTCGTCCCATTCATAGGCACACTCTCTGAATATTTACTCCTCGAATTTATCATGACCGTACGACCAACAAGATGACACTTGCGAAGCATGTTGGAGGACAAGGCCTTTAGGGTCGTGCTTGGGGAATCAGCCTGTCGAGAACCTAAATTCCAGTTGGCTAAGACCTTCTTGTTTTGCTTGAGCAGTATCCTTCACCATATAGAACCCCACATGGAAACCGTAGGGTATGAAAGCTCGCTTCTTTTTCTTGACTAATGAGGCATTGTAGCCCTATAGGATAGTCTGATAGTAGATTTCTCCTACAATGAGTCGGTCTGGGACATGAGAAGGTAGGAGACATGATGCTCCAGTGGCCCCGGACACCCAGATTTAGGTTCATATTTCATCTAAATACCAATGGCCTACCTTTGCTACCATTTTCTTGGCTGCTACAGATAATCTTGGGCATTCCTTCTTAAAAATAATAAAATGAATAGGGGCAATCAATTCATCATAGATGAGTGCGTAATATTTCTTGTAAATGTTCTCCCATAGTATGTTGAAGTAGATGTGGATCAGGAACTCCGCAACATGCCAACTTAAATTCATTCCAACGAAGACATTCCTTGCACACATGACATCGAGCAGGTACAGGGTGTAACACACCCACGGCAGGACATAAATAAAACAAAAAAAAGATTTTCCTTAATTAGTCAAATCCTCCTTCTATGGTCTCTAATATTGGTCAATGGACCTTCAAAATTCTTGATATGAAGCAGCTCTTTGGTACCCTACTGGAATCTCTAAGGAATCGATCCACAGGTCTTTGCGAGACCTCACCTGTGCAAAATAGCACTAGGCACAAGCCGCCTCCATGTGACCACTACCCATGACAACAAGCCTAACTAAAAGGGGCATCATGAAATCACATATCAGGTCCTTATGTGTGAGTCACCTCGACTCTCCTGATCTCCAATCTCCTGACAGGGACCTAACACTTGCTAGCTTCTCCTTCATATGACCACTTATTGTAACCTAAGGCTCAACCCCAAGTGCTTATTGGGACTTCGCATTTCATGAAGTTGGAGGGTCACTCACCTCCCTTCTCCCGATATCTGAAATGTCGATATCTCCTCGCCACATAACAATGGTCCTGATTCTTCCACAATCCGATGGTCCTGATCGCATCGGGATTTTGGATATCGAAACTCCCGATATGATTCACCTTCGTTCTCCCAACTCCCAAAATGTCGATTTCTTGATTGGAGAATCCTCTAGGTGCTATCTCTTCTCTCTAGGCTCCTTTGATTGAGATGTTGGGTGATAACCTAGGGCCCAACTACCAAGTTCTTCGGGACTTCATGTTTCACGTCTTCTGAGGGCAGTTCACTTCTCCTTTCTGAAGTCTGATATGCGAACTCCCTCCAAGACCAAATATACGGCCCACTCTCTCCCTTCAATCGATGGTTGTGATCCTTTCACGAACTCGGACTTCACGAGTTCTCACGACTCCTATATTTGACCTCCTGAGTTGCGAGTCAGTGAAACGTTGATCTCTCACCATGCGTCCCTTCTCAATGGATGTCTAGGATCCTTTCGTGAACTTGAACTTCACGAGTTTGCTCTCTTATGCAACTCCAAAATGTTAAATCTCATGCACTTTCCTCTAGATCCAACAATTGTTGGTCCACGTGCTCATATCTAACCATTGAGATTTGATCTCCTCTACGCTCGTTCCTCATCGTCTGGACTCTAATCTGAGGGTCTAGGTGGGTCCCAATAGATCCTTGGATCTACAACCCAGATTGCATCATGATTTTGAGTTTCAGAGTTCAAAGGATCCATCCCTTTCATGATGATTATCAAATTTCATCAGGCCTACAAAGGATGAAGAAGTCTAGGCACTAATGCCTCTGTTCCTTCCTCAAATCTAACAGCTGTGATAGACCTCATATCTTCCCAAATTGATCTCGTCCGTTCAACTTCCAAATGAAAGGATACTCCCTTTCGATACTTGAATTTATTTCTATCCATCCTGAGCTTCGTTATTTAGGAAGGATTTAAGAGTGTTATGCTCTTTCTCCTGGACTTAACACATAGAGGGGCCTTAGGAACAATTTTTGTGCTCCTTCATCAAGTCTAGGACTTAAGGGATTATGGGTTTCTTCTTACCTCACCGAGAGCCTATGCATATCTACACTACCTCTCCTGAGCTTAATATACTTCGTCCTCGAAGGGATTGCAGGATTCAACTTCCGCATTCAGGGAAGTACTCACTCGACTCTAGGACGGTCATGAAATTCCCTGGGGAAAATGCCTTTGAGCGATTAAACTGGGGCTCATGGAAATCCAGGCAGAATTATAGGCTCTCAAGGAAATGAATGCATATTCATAACTTAATCATTTAATACAGAGAAAGAAACCTTTATAAACATGTAAATACTCACATACATCCATTATTTGCAATTCAAAAACATAAGGAAAAAAAAACTTATCAGAACCAAAGAGTGTGATGCGATTGCTGAAATGGGTTATCGTTTCCACCCAACCATAGGCTCAGTCACTCCTAATGGATTTATCAGTGGCCACCCCCAAGCTTAAGCCACGATTCTTTGAGATTCAATCTCTTACCTCCAACTCAATGAAAGTCAGGGACAAAGGTTACTCTCCTTCTCCCAGTACAGAAAACAGATCAGGATGAAGGTTACTCCCATTCTCCTAGTTCAATCTCTAATTTATGTGATCATAACTCACTGTTTCTCCTTTAGTCATTCCTTGGACCCGAGAGTTTCCTCTCTCGTCTCTAAATTTTTCTCCGCAGGTCTCCCTCTGTCCACCATCCTTCCTTTCTTGCCTCCCTCGGTAAGATTGTGTGTGGCTCAAATCCCTTAGTCTGTGGTTAGGTCTAGAAGCCTTACCGATGGGTAGTCTTCCCCACCCTTCATCAACTCTTGAGGAGGCCTTCCCACCTACCAGCCTGACGAGAATTCATTCCTGGTTAGAGGGTTGTTTTGATCTGAGCAAATTAATTCTAGCATGGTACTGGTTTGGTGGAGGTTAACACAACCATTCCTAGTCCCCTCCACCACCTTTCACATCATTTCATGGTCTCTCTCTTTGCACATCCCCTCTTTCAGCAGTCATGCAACATGTAACCATTTTCTATTAAAATAATTAGAATTTACATTCATCGACCTTCTACACAAGGTCCATCAAATCAAACATTCACACTTTCAAGTTTTCCATAGTTCCTCGACCCATATAGTTATATTTACAGACTGGGGGAAACATGGTGTTAAAATTCCCTCCCCCTTAATAGAATCATCGTCCTCGATGTTCTATCTATCAGCATGATATGTATGTATAGAAGTAAACAAAATCGGATATGCATGTATCATGGCATCTTCCATTTCCCACGTAGACTCATCTGGGCCAAAGTGTTTCCATTGCACCTTGACCTGTGCAATGGTTTGGTTCCTGAGTGAGGTTTCCTTCCTGTCTAATATGCATTAGGGTTTTGGTATGAATTCTCCCTTTGGATCCAACTGGATCACAGACCAGTCAATTATATGATTAGCATCATGTACATATTTCTTCAATAATGAAACATGAAAAACAATATGTGCCTTTATAGTGGGAGGAAGTGATAGCCTATAGTCTATAGGTCCCACTCTATCTAAGACTTCAAAGGGTCCACAATACTGATGTGCCAACTTGGTAGAGGATCCCATTCTCAGGGAACTCTTCCTAGGTCTAAATCTGAGATAGACATGGTCTCCAGTCTTGAACTCTCTGGGAGTTCTCTTTCTGTCGGCGTAATGTTTTTGTCTATCTTGAGAAATCTTCAGATTTTTTCTTACGTGAACCACTTCTTTCTCTATTTCTTTTAGCATGTTGGGTCTAATTTTAATTTTGTCCACTAGATTACTCCAGCTGATTGGAATATTTCACTGTCTACCATAGAGGACTTCAAAAGTGCTCATCTTCAAGGATTCTTGATAACTATTGTTGTAGGAAAAATCTACCAATGGTAGGTAGTCTTGCCACTTCTTAGGTTGATGCATTACATGCATCCTTAGCATGTCTTCTGCTATTTGGTTCACTCTTTCTATCTGTCCACCAGTTTGGGGGTGATAAGTGTTGGGTATGTATTATATTATTTGCATGTGTGTGTGTGGGTGCGTCAAGTTCGACAACTGCGTCTGATGATCCCTCGCACTAGTTCTCTACTTGTGTCGTGTGCATCAGGCTCTTTCCTAGAGGGGTCCTAGGGGAGGGCAGGTATGCCCCCCCCTAGTTACGCACAACATTTAGCAATAGGCGGTAGCCTAGGGCAGTGCCCCCAATTTTTTTTTTGGGGCAGTTTTTGCTATTTTTAGCAGATCTGTAAATTAATCCCGGATTAAGGGATTAGGGTTTTGGTATCTACGGAATACCTAAAAATATTGTATATATTGTATGGTGAATAGTGAAATTTTATATAATGAATATAAGAAAGGTTTTTCCGGTTGAGGGTTTCCGGTATAAAATCTGTGTACTTTGTGTATGAGCGATTGATTAATTTATGTCTTGCTTAAGAATCTATATGCATTGCTTTACTTCGCAGGTTTAAAACTTACATGTGGTATCAAAGCTCGTTTTTGGCTTCAGAGGGACGCCTTTGTTGTTGAGGGTTTGGCTCGGTCTTGATACATCAAGTTTATCTTGGGTCTGTGATAAACTTGGGTTTAGTGGGAGCTTTTGTAGTGGAGATTTGAGTAAATAAAGAGGAATGGTGAGCTCATCTAGAATCGAGATAGAGAAGTTCAATGGTCAAAAATTTGAGCTATGGAAGCTCAAGATGGAGGACCTACTTATAGACAAAGAACAATGGATCGTTGTGGATCCTGGTACACAGCCCACTGGTACACCATCTACTAGCGCACAGGCTACTGGTACACAACCTACTAGTACTCAAACTACTAGTACACCAGCTACTGGTATGTCGAAGGAACATTGGGATAAGTTGGACAGAAGAACAAGGAGTACTATTCGAATCTGCCTGGCAGATTCGGTGTTGTTGAATGTCTCAGGAGAATCTACAACCAAGGAACTATGGGATAAGTTAGGGAATTTGTATCAATCAAAGTCCCTGGTAAACAAGTTGTTTCTTCTAAAGAAGTTGTATCATCTTAGGATGGAAGATGGAGATTCTGTGATAGAACATCTAAATGCCTTTAATACTTTGGTAAGTCAACTTGGATTTGTTAATATTACGATTGCAGAAGAAGATCAGTGTATTACTTTGTTATGTTCTTTTCCAGACTCTTGGGATAATTTGGTTGTAGCAATAGGTAGTACCACTCAATCTACATTGAAGTATGAGGATGCAGTTGCATCCTTGTTATCTGAAGAGATGAGGCGAAAAAGAATGGATGGTCACAGTATAGATGCTTTATTTGTAAGAGGGTGTACCCAAGACAAGAACCTTGGTAAGCCTTCAGGATGGAGATCTAAATATACAGGTAGATCTAAGTCTCCAGGAAAATATTTAAGGAAA